>OZ020604.1:108064684-108384684 GCA_963971545.1 Philophylla caesio
TAAACTGGAGGTATATAACCGAAATGCAGGTAATATTCATGTTTCTAAATAAATTACAGGTCAAATACTAATATTAATTATTATTGTAGAGAACATCGCAATCATTAAGAAGATCCAGAAACGCTGGATATCAACGTGCCTACCGAGAACGTCAACGCCAAAAAGAAATTAATAGGCTACGTGGACATTTACAGCAACAACAACATTTACAACAGCAACAACAACCAAATTACCAAAACATTGAATTGCAATATGAGCATTATCTTAACCATGTTAATGCGCATAAACAATTTAAATTAAAAATGATCGACAACGACTTTGGATACGGTGTATGTACGTTTCTGATTTTAGCTATCATAAGCCTATTTTAACTATTGCAACATAAATAATAAAATAAATTAAATTTTAAAAATTAAACAAGATAAATATGTATGATTGACTTAACCCTTGAATGCCCATGATACCTTTAAAGATACAACCATTATTAACGAGATTGTAAAGTATTATATATGGGTTAATATTTCTAAATACTGCAAATTTAACAGTTTACACATCTACCTTGAGTTCAAACACTCACATCTTTTTTTTTCATATATCTTGCGCCGAGTCATGAAAGGCAGAGGATTGTTAACTGTCGAGATCTAAAACGGTTCAGCTACAGAACAAATGCTCATGCAGCTGATCGAATAGTAATATATATGTATTTATGTATGTATCAATTATTGAGAATATTAAATAAAATTTTCTTTATGTAAAAAGTGAGTCTGAAATATTAAAAGAACCGGAGTGAGTGTTAAAATTATAACACAAACTACGGAGTGGCTCATTTAACTCAAAATTACGTTTACAGGCTTCAGAAAGAGAGGCGGGAAATGTCTTGAGATTCTGGAGGGAACGTTTAGTTTTATTTCGCCAAGAAGAAACGGGCTAGAGATCAAGCCTGTCAGTAACTTGACCAAAAATACAATGCCTAACATTTCTCTGCGACTAGCAAATGTAGGAAGATTAATGAGTTTTAATCGACTTATATATGTCGGCAGGTTGTAGTGAGAATCCCAACGAAAATTTCTTAAAGCAAAAAGTCGTAATTTTTTTTGAATTGACTCTATTCGATCGGAATGAACTTGATAGCGCGGGTTCCAAACAACATATCCATATTCCAGTATGGGCCTCACTAACGTTGTGAACAGAGCCTTCGTGATGTAAGGGTCGTTGAATTCTTTTGACCACCGTTTTACAAATGCAAAAACACCCTTGGCTTTGTTAACTGTAACATTTATGTGAAGATTAAAATTAAATTTCGGGTCCATTGTAATTCCAAGATCAACAAAGTTAAACACTTGTTCGAGGTTATGGTTACATACATATGCCATAAGAAGGTGGTTGAACTGCTCTGCGAGAAAAGCACATTACTTTAAATATTTTAAGGTTTAGTGGCATGTAATTTATTTCTCACCAGTTAGTCATGCTATTTAAATCCGCTTGTAGTAAGGACCTTTCCTCAACAGAATGATACGATCTAAAAAGCTTTACATCATCAGCATACAATAAAATTTTTGAATAATTTATTACAGAAGGTAAGTCATTTATGAAAAGTAAAAACAGAATCGGACCAAGGTGACTTCCTTGCAGGACCCCTGATGAAACATGAATAATGTTTGAGGAACTATTTTTAAAAAGAACTCGTTGTGTTCTGTCAATGAGGTAAGAAGACATCCAACGAAGGAGGACATCGAGTTTATGGATCAGTAAAGAGTGACTTACTCTGTCGAATGCTTTACTAAAATCAGTGTATATAACATCAGTGTGCATAAATTCTCTGAATCCATTTGAAACATAAGTTGTGAACTCAAGCAAATTTGTAACGGCCGATTTAACCTTAGAGAACCCGTGTTGTGTGATAGAAATTGTAGGGGATATGGAATACGGTAAATGATCAACCACAATAGCTTCGAATAATGAATGATTATTTCCAAGCTGAAGGGAAAATCCCAAGCTTGAGAGAAAGATTAAATAAATTAGTTAAGGGCTCATAAATATGTTTAGCACAGTTTTTGAGGAAACACGTCGGGATCGAATCGGGACCAGCCTTAAATGAGTCTTTTAAGTTACTCATATAATAAAATACTTTCTCGGAAGATATCTGAGGAATAATAGCAGAATTAAAGGAACAGAGTTTATATGGATAAGGTTTGCTCAGAGGCGAGTTAATGGAGTAATTTGACCTGAAGAATTGGGCAAACATGTTGGAAATTGATTTGAAGTCACAAGACACGGTATTTTGATATTTTATAGCAGACGGAAAATTAGTTAACGAAATCATTAAATTATTCCTTTTAACTTTGCACAAATAAGATCAGTAGCATTTTTTAATTAATTCAAAATAAGCGTGTCGGATAACTGAGTATTTAATATTGTTAGTGTGCAAACCTGTTTTTTTGTACAATTTAAAAGATCGCAACTTAATATTTTTAAAATTTTTAAGTTCTTTAGTAAACCAAGGTTGTGATTGCTCCTTCTGTACGCATAACCTTAATCTTGTTATTATTGTTTTATATTTTTGCTTAGTTTAACCCTCTTGTTAATCTTATTTTGCACATTGAATTGCTTTTTTATCTATTGGCAACCCTCTAATGTAAAACTGGATATCATTGTTATAAAATCTCGCGCAATAAAAAAAAACTTTTTCTGAATCTTAATAACACAGTACAACATTTTTCAGTTCATTGATTGCCAACTCAATTCTGAGAACTGTATGTGAAATTAGACCCAAAAAGAATAATTTCTGCATCATTCGTTTTGTCTTCTTACCTGCCAAAATATTTTTAATATCGATTTGAAGTTAGTACTATCGTTTAGGGGAATTTATCACGTTTTAGGCCCTGTTGTTTGACATAGCTCGACAGCCACTAGCCCCATTTAGTTGAAATAAGTTTCGAAAAATTTAGAATTACAATTCCCTTAATCTGTTCATAAATTGTTTTCCTATACAAGCAACAGTTTCCAAGTTAGAAACAAGCGCATGAAGAAAAACATTTTTTTTTTTTTTTTTTTAAATTCATAAAAAATACAAAACGGAAATAAGTTTCAAGTCTAGTTACTTTTTCGCAAAATCGATGCACGCGTTTTGCTTTTATTCGCAATTGAGTAAAGGTATGAATTTCAAAAATTTGCTCGAATTCATCATGTGTTGTACTGTGTAAGCTAACACGCGTGTTTTACTTAACCTTTAAATATAATATAATTTTGTCGCGCACACTATATTGCTCAGTGTTTGGCCGAGCTTGTCCTACCATTTGTGGTGTGTGTCTTTATATTATACTACAAATGGAGGGACCTACAGTTTTTGTGCCGACTCCGAACGGCAGATGTATTTAATGAGAAGCTTTTTCATGGCAGAAATACGCCTATGATTAAGATTTTGCTTGCCCTGACTGAGATTCGAACCTCGAACTCACCGGCATATCGAGTTATAGCAAGCACCGCTACCAACTCGACCACAGCGGCCACTTAACCTTTATTCAATTAAAAAAAGGGGATGATTACTATTAATGTTTAAAAGAACCTCACGCGACGGGGACTGCTTTGGAATATCAAGAGTAGTTTCATATGATCCCAAAAGTTCGACAGCAACTGTTTTTGACTCCGGTTCTATTTGCGTTATATCACCGGTCCACCTTAAGCATAATTCATCTGACGGGCCATCCAAACTCAGCTTTTCAGCAATGTGATTCTCGAAGATCGTGAATGATGAGATTTTCCAGACGCTTCTGCACCACAAGTCGAAAATAAATTGGCATTTGCATTACCATCCAAGCCACGCGCCGTATTACAATATGAATTTACATTAGGAGAAAAAGTTTGCTGCCAAGGAGCTAAGCTTAGTTGCGCTCGTGAAGACTGCGCTGCTTCTTCTTGCCGTTGTGTCATAGACGTGACATCATTACGCACCGACGTAATATTTTTGTGACAAAAACTAAATGTTAGCGGGGGGTAGACGACGCATTCATTTTTGCAGCAGTGCAGTTCGTGCTAACTGGATGAGCCGCTCACGTAGTAATGATCGATAAATCACGGGATAAAACATCCATTCCTGCTTCAGAAGCCAGCAGTGACCACCCTTGGCTAGTGATGCTACAGAGATGACCCGAAATGGGAGCTGGGTTTATGCCGCCTAAAATTACAGTCGTGTAGCACGTAGCGGGGTAATGGCGCCTTGAAGCGCCTGACTGTTAGCATGATGACTCATAAAACCTCCTAGATGTACGTACCCACCAGCAGACGTAGCCCATTCGGAAGCTTGTGCCAGTATAGCCGCTATGTTTGAGGATGAAAATTCCAGCGATTTCAAGTCTAACCTCGTAGATTGATGATCATCTCCAACCTCAAAATTGGTGAGAGCGCCACGCGTGTTGTAGCCGGCAGTCTTATCATGTTTGGCTGGGTTTCACCGCTGGCTGTGATATCTGTAGGTTGTGTAGTCATCGCTATTTTGTGCATATTTTCAACCGCTGCAAGTGTTTTTTTAGAAATATTTCTTAACAAATTAGCTCCAGTGTACTCCAGAAATATTTTCCATTGCTGAGACGCGCCGCATAAAAGATAAAGCAATATTTTGTGGTGTAATCTTCGAAAATTTGTGATTACATTTATTTATAATTAATTTTCTTTTGTTCTTAATTTAAATTACAAATTTTACCATCAAAAACCTATTATATATTTAGTTTGACTTACATTTGTGCTTAAACGTACCCGCACACGGCGAAAACTACGAAGCAGAAGAGAGTTATATTTTATTTTTCCAATTATGTACACCGCCCTCGTTGATTAAGCGCAGGTTTGCTTTATTTTAAGCGCTTACAACGACATCTGATGGTGAGTTGTAACACTCCCTCCCTCGTAAACTTGGTGGACTTCGTACGTCAAAGTTTACCGATATATATATAATTTTGCAAACTTGATGATTGTTCGCGTCATTAAGCCATTTATTTTTTTCACGACAGCGCTGCGGGCTTGGCCATCTTTTGCTCGCTCCACATCAACGATAATACATTGGTTCATTTTCATCGATGATGATTACTACGTCACCGTTGTCAATAGTTGCTGGCGGAGGTTAATACCATTTTGTGCGTCTAATTAAGCGGAGAAGATATTTCCTCACACACCTTCTCCAAAACTGATCAGCCAGCTGTGACGGAACTCTAAAATTCTTTCGAAGCGCAGAATCACTGTAGTCTTCAATGCTACGTTGTCGAAGGGTACTTTAGCCGCTTAGCAAGAAATTATTCGTCGTAAGTGCCTCGTCATTTGGTGTATCCAGAGGAATGTACGTCAGCGGCCTGAAATTAAGGATGTTCTTAATATCTTCCCGTGCTGCTCGTAGTGTATACTCGTATGTAGTAGTTGCACAAAGTATATCCGACAGAATGGATTTTACGCACCGAATCATCTTCTCCCAAGCTCCGCTCATATGCGGCGCAGCTGGTGGTATAAATCGCCACTCTACTTCTCGGTACCTTTCCTGAAGTTCATCAAACGATAGTCTCTCCATTTTCTTTTGTAAAATGCGACGGCCACCTCAAAAATTGGTAGCGTTGTCCGAAATTATTTATTTATTTAATCAACAAACAAAATGCTTATAGACTATGACATAAGTATAAGGATAAATATTATTTTAAAAATAAAAAAGAGTGAAAAAATAAGGATAGAGGAAACTCCTATGACAGGTGTCTTAAGGGTTCATTCTTAAAAACTAGTTTAGAAAAAGAAAAATCAAAGTTTAAGACTGAAGAATAATAATTAAACTGAGAAAGCGCTCTTCGCAATGGGGCATTCATTCCATAAACAGTTTTGGCAACACCCACAAAAAACATTTCATTACAACGAAGAATTCGTGTGGGAATATTTAAGGAAATCTTCATTAGAAAGTACGGGCAATCAATACCACCAGTAATTATATCAAAAACAAAGTACATTGACAAGAAAGTATGCCTCGACTCTAATGACATTAGATTAATCAATAAACAACGAGAACGATAAGATGGTAAGGGGTCACTAAATCTCAAGAAGTGCAAAGCAGAGCGTATAAAAGCCCTTTGTACAGACTCCAATCTATTAATCATTTCATTTAATTTTTATTCATTTATTTAGCTAGCGATTAGTACAATAAGGTTTTACACCTTTTATAGCAAAACAAAAAATTACGGGAATTATAATAACGGATAATTAAAGTAGTGTACTAAGAATAAAAGTTATAAATAAGGCAAAATATAATAAGAATAAGGATTAAAATTTAAGAAATATTAAACTAAGTTAAATTAAATTATCAGTATGATATGTATATGCATAACTACATGTTAAGACAAGAAAGCAAATACAAAAAAAAAAAAAACGAAGATTAATTGTATGCTTAGAATTTGACTTAGAATAGTTTTAGTTTTATAAGTAGTGAGGTGGCCAGTTTAATAATTAGAGGAAGGGATATAGTTATAAAGAACTTGTTCAGAATTAAATTAACTATGAAAGACTATGAAATACGTATTTACCTTACTATTAAATATTGTCAGCCTATGCGGCAACCCTGCCACAAAAACGCACTCAAGAAGAGCAAGGCGATGGATAAATCAGCAGCCATTATTGAGTAGTTAGTCATTCGCGAAAACTTCAATTGTTAAGACGTGAATTTAAAGCAATTTTTAATAAATACATTCTTTTTTAATATCTAAAAGAGTTCGTCTTCTTATTTCAATTACATGAACGAGGCGGTATCCTGACGATTAATGCTAGTGGCATTTATCAGAAGTGCGCGAAATCTGTGCCTTAATAATAATATCGAAAGTACGCGTTAAAAAAAAAATGTGCGTGCGAAATAAAACGAAACGTGTTAAAAATTGAAAAGTATCGTACCGAAATTGTGAAATTGCAGCTACCAAAAAGAAATAACAAAAAGAGAAGTACATACATATACATATGTGCTATATACTTACATATATCGCATATGCAAATGCGTTTATACATATGTACATACATTTACATATACATATGTGCAACGCTTCGAAATTTCTACAATTCGAACTCAAAGCGAACGTTTAATTTAAATACGAGAAATTCCGAAGTTTCGTCATACAAACGAAAAGGATAGATAATATGTACTTGTGCTTAAAATACAAATGTTAGTGGCTGTGTTAAGCTCGCAACTTTTCGAATATCGCGAAAAAGTTCTACGAATCGTGCTTTTAAAATTCTTATTTGAAAGTAAACATGAACTTTCAAAGTATGAAGCTAACCGATCTGCGCAACAGATGTCGCGAAGTTGGAGTTTCTGCGCAAGGAAACAAAAATACTCTAATAAAACGACTCGAAGAAAATGAAAGCGCAAACGTGAACGCGAATGAGAATTTTTGAGTGCAAACGAATCGTTGTTAATGCAAAGAATAACCAATTAAGAAAAAACGAGTGGCCGAGTGGCAAATACGCGAAAAGCAAAGTGAGTGAAATGTCAATTCGAAGCACAACTCCTCAATATGTGCCAGAATTTCGTACGTCGGTTGTGTCGTCGCCGCACTCAGAGCAAATCACGACGAGTATAAATTCGTTGGTGTCGATACCATATACACATGCTCTTCCTACGAGTGTATCATATACACACGCACATACATCAAGAATGTGCAGCAATGTACAACCACCGTAGATGTCGTTGGCAAGTGAAGTAAATCCATATAACATGCAAACACAACTCCGCGAGAATTCTTATTGGAATAGTGAAAATATCCAAAACAGAAATAATATGCAACAAATACCTGTTGGAAATGGGCATACGCAGCTCAATAGTGACGAAAATTTTATACAAACACGATTTTATAATGAACCAAATTTTAGAGGCAATATGCAACCGAATAATATGCATGCTTCAATATATCCAAATTATCCGTTAATAAATAAGAAATGTACGACAAAATCAGTACACTAATCTTAATGATGTGATAACACTTTTACCCGAATTTGACCCGTCAAACGAAACATCACTAAGTGCGAATAATTTCATAAAAAGAATGGAAATGTTACGTAATGCATACCAATGGGGAGACCAAGTGTAGTTATTCGCCGTGCAACAAAAACTAAAAGGTCATGCTAAATATTGGATTGACTTTCAAAACATTTTTACATCGTGGTGGTAATCCGTCGCAAAATTTTGTGCTGATTTCTCAACCGTTGAGAACGTCGCCGATATACACATTAAAATGGGACGAACACGTCGTCAACGAAATGAAACACCGCAAGAATATTATTTCAAAATGGTTTCAATTGGTACTAAAGGGGGAATACCTTACGTCGCCATCGCGCGTTATATAATAAACGGTATTAATGATCAAGATCTGCGTAAAAAGATTTCAAATGACTACGAAAATTGCAACAAGTTACTACGTGATATTCAAAATTACACCATCTATAATGACATCAAATACGAACCGCTAAATGATAAATCCAAAATCGTCGAATATACGGCTACGTCTAAAAGCCAAACGAAAAATGCTAGTGAACGTGAAATACTAGTAAATGCTAAAGTAGGTGAACGTGAAACACCAAAATCGATAAAATGCTATAATTGTGCGAAAATGGGGCATATCTCAAGAAATTGTCCAGAACCCCAACGGTTAGAAAGATGTGAAAATTGTAATCGTACCGGTCATAAATCAACGAACTGTAAATAACCCAATCTTAAAACTAAACAAAATACGACAGTAAATAAAAAAAATGATATAACTAAAATAATTAAAGTAAACGGATATGAAACAAAAGCTATCATCGACTCTGGTAGTACGTGCTCGTTAATCCGTAGCAGAAAAAATAGGCAAACTAGTTCAATGTACTCGCTTATTGAAAGGATTTGCAGGTGGCAAATATGAGTGCAAGGCGAAAATTTCGGTTTCGCTTGAAATTGACAAAAACTATAATCCGGCTGAATTATTTGTGGTTAATGACGAACACATCGACGAAGATATGCTTCTAGGCAGAGACGTGTTCTGTCAAAACGGAAATAGATTAGTAATAGAAAATGATAAGTGCAGTCAAAACGGAAATAGATTAGTAATAGAAAATGATAAGTGTAGTTTTGAAAAGCTAGAAACTTTGTGTAATATTTCAACAGATGAACGATCGGAATTAAAATCTATTATTAAATCGAACCGCGATATATTTGCTGAGACTATATCCGAATTGGGTAAGTGCAAAGTATCAAAAATTAATATTGAAATAACTAACGATAAACCGATATGCATTAAACCTTATAGAAAGCCATTCGCTAAACGTAAAATTGAGTCTGATATTGTATCTGAACTTTTAACAAATGAAATTATTCGACATTCGGATTCTCCTTACGCGTCTCCGGTACTATTAGTTGAAAAATCCAATGGAGAATCCCGATTATGCATAGACTATAGGTCGTTAAATAAAATTATTATTATAACACAGCGGAAACCCACTTTCCCGCCCAACCGACACGAGGGGCTCAATCCGCATAACGTAGGGATGTTTTTTAAATATACAAATCTTAGGTGCCGAGTCGTGACAGAAGAAAGTTTGTTAAGCGTCGAAATCCCAAGCTGCTCAGCTACAGAATAAGAATTCATCAGCCGAATACAAAGTTAGAGCAATGCAAAGTAAGAAAATTGGATCGTTAGCTGTTATTAAGAGAGGATAGAACAGTTCTTTTCTTTATAAAAAGTGAGTCCGATACATCAAAGGTGCTGGAGTGATTGTTAAAGTCTCGGCATAAACCCCGAAACGGTTCATTCAACTCAAAGTTAGTTCTGCATAGTTTCAAGAAAAGTGGTTTAAAGTTTCTCATTGCACGGGAGGGTACATTAAAATTAATTTGCTCTAGAAGAAATGGACTTGAGATCCATCCATTGACTAATTTTACCAGAAATATTATACCTAACATTTCTCTGTGACTCGAAAGAGTAGGAAGATTAATAAGTTTTAAACGACTAGTGTAAGGGGGAAGACGTACCCAATCGAAGATTTCTCAAAGCAAAAAGTAAGAATTGTTTTTGTGTGGACTCTAGTTGGTCTGAGTGGACCTGATAACGAGGACTTTAAACTATGGAACCATACTCCAGTATTGGTCTTACCAATGAAGTAAAAAGTGTTTTAGTTATATACGGGTCGCGGAATTCCTTTGACCAACGCTTTACAAAAGCCAGCTCACCCCTTGCTTTATTAACTGTGGAACTAATATGAAAATTAAAATTGAGTTTACAATCCATACCAACACCCAGGTCAACAAAACTGTTTACATGTTCTAGGACGTAGTTATTTATTTTGTAGGAGGCCGGCTGAATGGTTCATCGAGAAAAGCACATGAATTTACATTTGTTAAGGTTCAACGGCATATAATTAATGCTGCACCAATTGACTATGCTGTCCAAATCTTGCTGTAGCAAGGATCTTTCTTCAGCCGAGGCATAAGTCTTAAAAAGTTTAACATCATCCGCGTACATCAATATTTTAGAATACTTTACTACTGTAAAAATGTCGTTTATGAATAGCACGAACAGAATCGGTCCGAGGTGGCTGCCCTGAGGAACTCCCGAGGAAACATCAATGATCCCAGAATGAAAATTTTTAAAAACTACCTTTTGCGTCCTACTGGAGAGATAAGAAGACATCCAACAGAGGATACCAGGCTGAAACCCAAGCAGATCTAGTTTACGGATGAGTAAAGAGTGACATACTTTGTCAAATGCTTTACTGAAATCGGTATATATAACATCAGTATTAATGCATTCCCTAAACCCATTTCAAAAATGGGTGGTAAATTCAAGTAAATTTGTAATGGTTGATTTGCCCTTACAGAAGCCATGTTGGCAATTTGCTATTATTGAGGAAATCGGATAAGTCATTTGATTGGTAACAATAGCTTCAAACAACTTCAGGATAGAAGAGAGTTTAGCTATACCACGATAGTTTTCAATAGAAGACCTGCTTCCAGATTTATGAAGGGGGATTATGTAAGACTGTTTCCATATTGACGGAAAACTCCTTGCTGGAGAGAAGTAAAGAAATATATACCGACAAGTCAGACTGAGGAGGTATATAGCAGAGGGCTGAATAAATATAAGACTTGCTTAATTGCACTCGTATGCACTTAAATTCAGTAGACGAAATGATAGGGACGTTAACCACTTCAGATGGTAATGAAGAATGGACAGCAAAAAGAACACCTCCACCGATCCCGCACTCTCGATCATTTCTGTAAATATGATATTCACTGCAAAGAATCTCCGAATCAAAAACGTGAGGTTTAAGCCAAGTTTCAGTGAAAGCTATAATGTTAAAATTACAGTGATAACTCTTCAAAAGCAAGTCAGTTAGTTTTGTATTCAAGCCTCTAACATTTTGGTAATATATATCAAGTTTAGTTTTTATCAGTTTTTTGACTCCGGATTAGGATGAGAAATTTTTGCTAAGTTTTAATTATTAATGTTGGGTTTAAACTCAAATTCGCGAACAAAAGCCCCAGTCGGCCAAAAAGAGCTATTTAAAAGTATATTAAAGTTTTCGGAAGTTACATCGATTTTAAATGAAGAAATGTTTCTCTTGTAACTAAAGTTAAATTTCCTGATAGTTATATCATCAGTTTTAACCTTAGATGAAATGTGAAACTTGATATCCTCAACTGTGGTATCACTGGAAAATCTTGATATAAAAATAGATTTTCTCTGAGGAACCACAACCAGCCCCCTAGCAAGCGCCACAGAAACCCCAGCAGAATTTTTGCTTTCGCTGCTTTCCTTTTGAACTGATCTCTGTGCAGCAGCTTTTGATGTTGAAGGTTCAACAGCCTGAGGACAAGGTGAGGAGAAACTAATCAACTCCCCTGAGGAAGAAGAAATAATTGTCGTCGGAATAGGATTTGGCTCAGCTTCGTCAGACGGACTCTCAATACGTTTCCGTTTACTATTACGGCTATTAGGAATACTCGTATTCTCTAAGCATTTAAAAGAATTAAATACGTTTTCGTAGTGTTTGAATTATTCGGTAAGAACATTTAGCTCCTTACCAATCTCAGAGAAACCGTTCCTAACAGTGGTAAGCAGTTTAGCAAAAAAAGCAGTATAGAAGTCGGTAAGGCAGTTAGAACAGTTTGGGATACACAGTTTTATTGACGCTTAACAAATCACGCAAACAGCTGTGAAAGCTAAAAGGAGTAACAAAGAAGAGTGCGCGCACGAACAGCAACAGCCGCAAATGCAAAAACAAAACAATTGGCAACGACAACTGTACTACAAGAAAAATGATGACTCGGCACACAACACAACAAAGATTTAAATGAGATTGTTTGTAAGTCAAAGATTATTAAATGAATATTGCACCAAATCACTTTACACTTAGCTTGAAGTGCACAAAATTGATTTAATCACAATTTAATGAAATTTCTTTTAATTAAATTGATATTTAAATAGTTTTACATATAACAATATTTGTAAGGGAGCAAAGTAACCACAACCGCACAGCTTGACGTTTGCGTACAGTGAAAAATCCATATCGCATGCAAATAATCGACAAACATTTTGCGCAATTATCCGGAAGCAAATATTTTACAACACTAGACTTTCGTATGGGATATCATCAGATAGAAGTTGAAGAGGCAGTAAAAAAATGTACTAATTTCGAAAATGAGTGCGGGTGAGATACCCGTTTACTTGGACGACGTTATAATTCCAAGTAAAACGGTAAAAGAAGGTTTATCGCGTAATTTTTTGGCTGAAGAGATACATTACTTAGGCCACGTTAGAAATGAAAATGGTATCAAACCAGGAGAAAAGAAAATAACCGCAATTAAAAACTTTAAAGTGCCTCTAGTATAACTGAAACTAGACGTGTTTTGGGCTTAACTGGGTTTTTTCCGAAAATTTGTAACGGAATACGCGCCAATTTCAAAACCAATAACGAAACTCCTTGCTACTTAAAACAAATCATTCTTTTGTATGGGGTCATGAGCAACAATCAGCATTTGAATGTCTGATCGACGTTTAAGCAACGCTCCTGTTCTCGCGTTGTACGATAGGATGGCCGAGCATGAAGTACACACAGACGCATGTGGTGTCGGTCTTGCCGGTGTGCTACTTCAGTCCAACGATATCAAAACATGGAAAGCTGTATTTTATTTCAGTAGACATTGTACTCATGCAGAAAGTAAATATCACGCTTACAAACTCGAAGTGCTAGCTGTAGTTGAAGCTCTCGAACGATTCCGAATGTACGTGTTAGGTAAGCATTTCCGATTGGTGACCGATTGTTCCGCCATAGCAAAAGTCAAAGCAAATAAGGAGCTAAAATCCAGGATCGCACGATGGTGGATGAAACTCTTGGAGTACGACTTCGATATCATTCATCGCCAAGGAACCCGTATGGCTCATGTCGATGCTTTGAACCGTGCACCTGATCAGCTATCAAACCAAGTAGAACCGGCTGGACTAGTAATGAAAGTTAGTGATTCATCCGAGAACTGGCTTTTGACGATGCAGCTGCAAGATCCTACATTATCTTCGATAGTATCCGTACTGAAGAACAAAAAGAAAACTGATCAAGATGTTCAAATCCGAAAAGACTACTTATTAAAAGATCGCCGATTGTATCGCTGCACGAAAGATGGTTTACGTTTTGTCGTACCGAAATCAGTACGTTGGAGAGTAGTACACTCTTGTCACGACGAAGTGGGACATTTTGCTCTCGATAAAACGATTCAACGAATTGCAACGCATTTTTGGTTTCCGAAAATTCGCAAGTACGTCAAAGATTATTTAGCAGCATGTCTAAATTGCTGCTACAATAAATCGCGTCACGGTATGCCTGAAGGAAGACTTCATTATAGCGAACCTGAACCTATACTATTTTGAGTCCTACACATCGATCACCTAAGACCTTTCATCAAAAGCAATCGTGGGTATTGCTACGTTTTATGAATATCCGACACGTTTTCTAAATATTTAGTTGTGAAACCTGTACGTAATACGAAAACAGCTTCAGTAATCAACGCATTAAACGACATGACGAGTTATTTTGGATTGCCTGCCAAAATAATCAGCGACCGAAGAACAGCCTTTACCTCCAAGCAATTTGAACAATTTTGTGAGAAAAATTCTATCCAACACGTTAAAAACGCCGTCCGTACACCCCAAACCAACGGTTAGGTTGAGCGATCCAACCAAACAATGTTGAATTATCCTCGAACATCAACCGAGAAACCGAAAGACTGGGACTGCTATCAACGTAACGTGCAATGGTCAGTCAATTCACAACGTAACGATACATCAGGTTATTCGCCAAATGAATTAATTTTTGGTTTTCGTCTTCGTGACATCGTACAAAATCGATTGATTGCCGCTTTTACGACGCAACAGATACAATGAATTCTCAACAAATCGACGAAAAACGACCACAAGCGCTAATTAACATCAACCAAGAGCGTGAGAAATGGAAACGCCGATTCGACGATAAATATCGTACTCCCACAACATATACGGAAGGTAGCCTCGTAGTTATCGAAAACGAGCCAGCCGCAACCGGCGAATCGAGAAAGTTAGAACCTAAGTTTCGTGGTCCATACGTCATCACCCGAAATTTGGGAAACGATCGCTATCGTGTAGAGGATATTCCCAGCATCCAGATTACGAATCGAAAGTTTTGCCCAGTAGTTCCGAGAAAATCAAACCTTGGTGTAGTACTGCTCCTGAGCTTGATGATTTTAATGATTTAAACGACGATGGCTCAGAGCAAATTTGCGGACGATTTGGCGTCAGGAAAGGCCGAATTGTCAGCCTATGCAACAACCCTGCCACAAAAACGCACTCAAAAAGAGCCAGACGATGGATAAATCAGCAGCCATAATTGAGTAGTTAGTCATACGCGTAAACTTCAATTGTTAAGACGTGAATTTAAAGCAATTTTTAATAAATACATTATTTTTAAAATAATATCTAAAAGAGTTCGTCTTCTTATTTCAATTACATGAACGAGACGGTATCCTGACGATTAATGCTAGTGGCAATATGTACCTTACTTTACTATACATATCTTTATTTAGTTAAAGAAATACTTACAAAGTAAAACAACAAATATAATCAATTATTTATTTATATATATAAATAAATAAATATATTCAAGACATCACGCATTTTGAATGCGTGTTTTGGAGCAATTGAACGGGTAAATAGTCTTGTTTGTGGTTGTGCGGCGACTTCGCTTCGCCATTGACTTTGTACTTGCTCAACCAACGTGTTCGGACAATAATCAAATCGTTTTGTTTTACGTAGTAATGGAGAACCGCTACAGCCTTTAAAATTTTTTCTGCATTATTTGGATGGCACAATATACCATTGCATAAGACACGCCACCGCATAGTCATTATTCCGAAAGTGTTCTCAATCCTGCATCTTGCTTTAGACAGAATTTCGTTGATTTTTATCTTCTTGGAGATATCTTCCTGGGCATGGTCTCATTAAATTCTAGCGAATTGGGTAGGCAGCGTCGCCAACAAGAAAGGAGGGCATCGATATATTAGATTCTGGTAAAATTGCACTTTTTGGCAAGTTTATCATGTTGTTAATAATTTCACTGCCGAAAGAGCTGGCTCGCAATATTCCACCGTCGGTCTGACTGCATATGCACCAATATCAACTGCAATGAAACACTAATTCTGATAAAAAGCAGCTAATAAAACTATGCTTTGATATTTTTTGTAGTTATAATAGAGCGAGCCAGAGCGTGGTGGACATCGGATTCTGATGTGTTTGCCATCCATGCGTCCTACGCAAGCCCAGTCTTGTTATTAAATTCAAAAGCTATACTTTCCCATTCGCACTCATATGATGGAGGCAAATAAATTGCCCATAATTCATCCCAAATTGCTTCGCATGTCTCAAGGACTATTTTGCGCACAGTTGAGAGATCCATCCGAAAAGTCCATGCAATAGTTTGCCAATTTGCGCCTTGTGCTAAATACTTACCAAAAAGATATACAAATGTAACAAGTTGTATTGATAAAACTTCCAAAACCTACATTAATGTTAACTCCAAGGGGCACTCCGGGTCGATAGGCTTCCTGCGAGAAGTTCTAGTGAACTTTTTCTCCAACAGCGATGGCAACAAATAGAAAACTTTGACGATCATCCGAGTAACCTTTCGGAATTCGGAATCATCATTTATTTTTATAATTTGATATGCCTGCTCGAAAAATCCACGTGCTTGCCGCTCTTCTTAAGTATATACATACATATGTCACTTGTCCAAATTCTTTGTGCTTTGTACCTTTTGTAGACATAGTACAATTGCCTTAAATCTAGAATCAAAATTTTCTCTTGTAGCAACGAAACAAATTTAGAAATAACTTTATATTCAATTCTTGCGTTAGCACACAGAATAATATAAAATGCCATATAATGAAATGTCAAATAAAGCAGCCACTGACAACGCCGTATTGTGTTTGCTCCGGCAGTCATTGCCAATATTAGCAGTAATAGCTGATTTTAAAAACTCCCACTGCGTTATTGTAGTTTGGGCTTTAGACCATCTAGCCATACTCCATCATATGCCTGGGTGACGTCAAAAAACGATTTTCCGATTTCAGATGTAATGCGATTTACTTGTTCGATCGCACCATGCCGGCGGGCTGGGCGCGAGAATATACCCGCAGTGGGCATGCTTGTCGACTAAAATCCGTAGGTTTGTGTGTCCCTAGAGGCAATCATGCATCTCGGGAAGTAGAAGGATGACGGGAAAAATACCCTCTGAAATACCCACCAACCCAGGCAGTGTGAAACAAAACTGCGACCCCCTGAAAATAGTGAAGCCAAAATGAGAATTCTCTGCACGGGGTAACCAGCCAACTGGAAATCCCTTCGCCGACTCGTCGGCGGCCTGGGCATCGGAAGTGCAGGCCCAACGCTCACCATCCCTTATGACCGAAACTGGCAGCCTGGGTCTCGGAGGAAGACAGCCTCTGGTGGGCACATTGAGGGCATCAAGGGAGGCAGACACAAGGATGCTAGATGATTCTTCTCTGAATTCAGGAAATGGGTCGCTTGTATCAGTGACGGAACCGACACGGTTAAGCCTGGTGGTAACCAGGCAAGTACCGGTAAGGAGAAGTCCTGTATCAGTGACCAGAAAACGGGTGAAGAGATGATCGCAAGGCAGCTGAAGAGGAGGAGGCAGAAGGAGAGGAAAGACGCGGCTGATGCCTGGGCGAATACTAAACATCCTTCGGCATCTGATTCTGCTCCCGGTAGGGCAGCGGGGAAGCGTGACAGAACGGATGATGACCTATCTGGTCTGAAACTCACTCCCTCTGTCGAAAAGGGGTCTGTGCAGGTGAGAAGTAAGGGTAACGTGGTAAAGATGAAGATTTTAGGACTGAAATCGGACGTACCTGTACGCACAAGCCAACTTCCTGCTTGCCAAAGTCCTCATGATGAGGAGGCTGTAGGACCCCAAAAGTCGGGCAACTGTCCCCGCAACGTTTGCAAGAGCGACTGCGGAGGCTATGTTGGTGGAGTCACACTCCGACAAATGGGAAGGATGTGTGTCTAAAGGATAAAGAGCTTTCCTCGATAGCTACCTCTGGAAGGCGATTGGTAAGTCGAACGACAAACCAATATTCGCGGGAATACGGGTGGAGTATGGTACTGTTAAGATATAGTGCTCCAATGAGCGTTCTCGAGAGTGGCTGACCAAAATGGTAGAGGAAATTCCAACTTGCGAAAATTGCAAATTCACCTTAAAAGACGGACGCAGAGCGAGCAGGTTGGTAAAAGCCTCGGCCTGGATACCGGGTTCATTCCGGAAATCAAAAGAACGGTCTCAAACCGTATACGTATCCAGAACGAGGGACGAGGGAAACCAACCACCAGCAATGGGTAGGGTTCTGTTCAGGTAGTGGGAGTGGACACTGGTAAAGACAGGGAAAGGATGAGAAGTAGGTTTAGTTCTGCCTTTAGTGTGTATGGCTGAAATTATTTGCACACAAATATACTTGCAGCATAGCAAATCGTCTACTGCTCTACTCTGCAGTAGGCACGCCAAACTGCATACAATTCCTCAAATAATCCTAATTCAGGAAGCATGGGTATGCCGACGGCGTATCTTTGGCCGACGGCGTATCTTTGAGGGATTTCATGGGGCAACGTCCTTCTTTTAAGGGGGACAAAAAGACAACGTGCGTGTATTATTGCAACACGGTCGGTTGACTGCACGAAGCATAGAGAGTTCTGCTCTAAAGATGTCCTGTGGATAAAAATTTCATACTGTACGGATGGCCGACAGTTCGAGACTATTGTGGTCTCTGCCTACCTGCCTTACGACTTCATTTTTCCTCCAGTATGCCGAGTCTAATGGCAAGAACCTCATAGTAGGTTGCGATGCTAACTCGCAGAATACTGTGTGGGGCAGCACCAAGTGTAACGTGAGGAAACAAGCTATTGGACATCATTCTGCTATCTAGACTGGTAATACAAAACATAGGTACCAAACCTACCTTTCTCACCAGTAGAAGACAGGAAGTGATTGATCTAACCCTAACGAATAAAGCTATGGTGGATCAGATCAAGCGATGGACGGTCTTGGAAGAGACATCTCTCTCAGATTATCGATTCAGTTAGTTTCGGCTTGTCTCTGTTACACATCAAGTACCAACAGGTAGGTAAATGGAGAAACGGTGCGACCCACCAGACTTAACTGGTTTATGGCGTCTAGAGTAGCGACTAAGCAGCCAGTAGGGTTTTCTTTATCCTCCTGTGACGACTTTAAGACACCACGTCCTGATGGTATATATCAGAAAATGCTAAAGTGTGGGGGAGGCAAGCTCACAGGGACTATGGTAAAAATCTTTATGGCCTGTGTGGCGTTTGGCTATGTTTCCACGCTTTGGAGAAAAGTTGGAGTGGTGCTTATTCTCAAACCGGGAAGAGATGACTACGCACTGGCGAAAAGTTTCAAGCAAATTAGTCTGACCTCTTTCATGCTGAAAAGCCTGGAACGTACGGTGGAAAAATATATTCGGTCAATGGTTCTGGTGGACAGCCCACTCAGTATTCACCAGCATGCATACCAGAGCGAAAAATACTGTGAATAAGCTTTACACGATCTTGTAACGAAGATCGAAGTGGGGCTGGAAGCAGGGAGTACACAATGGGTGTATTTGCTGATGTTGAGGGAGCCCTTGACAACGCCACATTTGACTGCATGTGTTTGCTGCCAGAAGCCATAAAGTGGACGAAACCATCATAAGATGGATTCACTTCATGTTATCGAGAAGGTTGTAGGGGACGATGGCGGCCAATTTATCACGGCAGAGGTTGTTCGAGGATGCCCTCAGGGGATAGTACTCTCTCCTCTTCTATGTGGCTTGGTAGTGGACTCCTTATTAACTAAAATTCAAGGCTTCTCTCACATCGAGGCTTATGCTGATTATATATGTGCACTAGCATCTGGAAGGTCCCTCAGGGAAGTCTGTGGAAAACACAGAGAATCCTGAATACGATCGATGACTGGTGCACTCTTCAGGGTCTTGCTGTTAACCCCAGCAAAACAACCCTGATACTGTTTCCGCGGGATAGAAAACTGGAAGGTCTCAACATCCGGGGCTTCGTCCCTTTAGGTAAAATTACAACGGTTTTCCAATCGGATGTCTTCGCGATACTAAATGTAGCTGACTAGATAATCGGTGAGAGGTGGCTTGGATACCAAATTTATATCTGTTGTGACAGCCAAGCTGCCCTCAGAGCGTACCTCTTGAAAGATTGTCCTGGAATATAAGATTAGGCTTAACTCCGTTGCAAAACGGAATAAGCTTGAACCTGTGTGGATACCGGGACACTCTGGTGTTCAGTGGGACCAGAGCCAATCATAGGGCCAGGTATTGCAGAACCAGTGGCGCAGTACTGACTCCTGTAAAATCAACAAGTATTTCCTGAAAAAACGAAACAGGTCGGTGGCAAAATTCCTTCTTAAACAGAGGAGGAGGGAGCTGCGGACTCTGATTCGGCTGATTGCAGGCCTTTAAGCGCTTCTAAAACTACCACAGCTTAAACACTTGGCTCGATAGCTTTAATTACAATTTGTAAGCCTTTGGCACTTTTAAGTTAGTATGTAATGAACTTTGTGTGTGTGTCATTCAAGTGTTTGGATAATGTGCGAAAATTCTGTTCAGAGTATATTTGCACTTTAATTTCACGAATATTTCCCTTAGATAGTGGGATAATATGGAAGTTGTTATTAGCGATTAGCTTAGTGAATTTTTTAACAAGAGCGCCTAAGTTATCTTCTCTCATATATATTGGCCGAGGTTTGGCATTAAGACTTAGACACTTAGCAGTGCAAATCTATTTGAGCTGACTTCCTGATTTGAGCTTACGCGGGATATTTTTGGCTTAGTACCCGTTGATTTTTGCGAACTAAATTTTCGTTTTATTGTATATATGTATAGCAATCCATTCCAGTCTGTATGGTCATCTTTTTAGCTGCTTTGTTTTCCAACAGTTCTTTCGCTTTGCATTTGTTGGCACTCAAGTTAATTTGTGCCTGATCGGCAATAACAGGCAGAGCCGTTGATACCGCTGTGCAGGTGGAAAGTACCACTATGGTTATTGTTGTTGCAGACGCAATTGCAGTGGTACTGGGAGGCCACTGTGCTTGTTGATGTTGCAGTTATATTTGGATATATGTAAACGCTCACCGAATTTGACAAGTCCGCGGTCTTAGATTTTGAGGGGTTTGAGGGTAGTCGGTGGATTGGACTTTGCGCTTTCGCTGTCACTCTGCGCCCAAATCGAAAATTATGCGTTGTTTCGTTGGACTGAAAGCCGCGGCTCATCTTAATCGCGTTGTCTCTGAGCACGGGTATCAGTTTAACTCATCGCCTTCTCTTTTCATTTGGTTTATTTATTTATATATATAACGGGTGTTTTTTTTAGGGGTATAGAACTTCGAATTGAAATAAAACACAAGAAAATCGTTTTAAGGTCCATCAATTTGGCTTTATTGGAAGGATAACTTTATGCCATTAATGTTTAAATATGATTTCGGGCATGTGGCCGCCGCGGCTGGCTCGAATAAAGCCAATTCTACAGGTCCAATTTTCAACCACTTTTTCGAGCATATGGGGCCGTATGTCGGCAATAACGCCACAAATGTTGGCTTCCAATTCCCCTAACGTTTCTGGTTTGTTGGTGTAGACGAGCGACTTCACATATCCCCAAAGAAAATAATCCAATGGTGTCAAATCACACGATCTTGGTGGCCAATTGACAGGTCCATTCCGCGAAATTATGCGCTCAGCGAATGTTTACTTCAATAAATCGATTGTGACGTGCGCTGTGTGGCATGTAGCGCCGTCTTGTTGGAACCACAACTCATCCACATTCATGCCATCCAATTCGGGAACAAAATAGTCGGTTATCATGGCTCTATACCGGTCTCCATTAACGGTAACTGCCTCTCCAGCATTATTGCGGAAGAAGTATGGCCCAATGACTCCACCAGCCCATAGAGCACACCAAACAGTCAGTTTTTGTGGATGTAATGGCGTTTCAAGGGTCTCATGTGGATTCTCTTCACTCCAAATGCGGCAATTTTGCTTGTTGACGTAGCCATTCAACCAAAAATGAGCCTCATCACTGAACAAAATTTTGCGATGAAAATTTTCGAAATAAATTTGCACGATTTGCAAGCGTTGTTCTTTTGTCAACCTGTTCATGATGAAATGGCAAACCAAACTGAACATAAATGACATTAGAGTTGCCAGATTTGACCACAAAATGCCAGTTTTATCTCTATTCGAAAAACAAACCTGTAAAAAAAACACCCATTATATATTCTTCACACGGGGCCAACTTATGTGCAAGTTTGCTCCGGTGTGAAGTATAATTTTGCGAGAAAAAAAAGAAATTTGAAAATAAATGAACACAGAATTAGTGTAATGCTTTAGTTTACGTTTATTAGTGGTTGTATCTATGTATATGAGTTGTTCTACAAATGTTACCTAGTGACGTGGTGGTAGCTGCTCCGTTTGGTTGTGAAGTCTTCCAAAAAGTGCCAAAAGCAAATTTTCGGCCGTTTGCCCGAACCGCCGTACGGTGAGCTTTCGTCAAGTTTCCCCTCCGCGAGCGCCGTACGGCGGGGGGCATCGATTAACGGCAGGACACTAACCGGATCGGAAATCCAAACATCCCGGCGCCCTTGCGGCAAGTAACCTCGAAGCAACCACCACCTTGTACATGTACAGATTAGGAAATGAAACATTAAATGTGTTCCGGCTCTTGTTCAGCTTATCTTCGGCTGGGGTTCTGGATCTCTTGATTACTCCGCGTCAATTGAGGTCATAGCTAAATTTTTGCTAATTTAACGGGAGACATAATGTAAAAATGAAACAGACATGGTTATCTTCAAGTGCACTTTATTTTATATAATATAATATATATGTTAAGTATATAAAAGGATGGGTGTTACATTGAAGGTCGGCACGCCCCGGACAATACAAAACCAAATATGGTGCTGTGGGCTACAAGGGGGCCCATTGATGTCGGTAGCGTCCCAGGCATAATTATTTCTCCATACACATCAGCGCCGAGGGTCAGACGTACTGGTGCCGATGTGAAAAAGTTCGGGTCGGCGAGCCGTATATGGATGTATGGCGTAGCGACCCCTGGGTTCACATTTGTCAGTGGAATAATTCGATGGGAGTGGCGATAAATAAGGGCATGAGTAGTCACTCGCTTGTTCTGCCCGTGTTTGCCCCTTTAGCATAAGAAACAGCCCTTCTGTGTGCCTATGCGTGTTTCGTGCAATCCGAGCTCTTGGGCAAGGTCCGCGGAGATGAAAGTGTTGGGGGCGCATGCGTCGATAAGTGCGCGAACCAAATGTAGACGCCCTCTCGCTTCGACCTTGACAACAGCGGTCGGCGCGACAGCTATGGTAGGATGCAGTGTGGGGGCAACAATAGTGTTGCGAAAATTTAGTGGGCGCGATAGCTGGCGAGACCGAGTCACCAGTCTATCCTCAGGTCGGCTTGCATTGTTCGAGCGCTGGCGAAAAGGCTTAGTTTCCGCTCTTCGGTTTTGGCGCGCCTCGTTACGTAGTCGGAATGGCCGCGATTTCGATCCCGTCAGTCGTCTGCGCTCGTGTTGTAGAGGTGGCCGGAAAGACCGTGTTTCCGGTCCGCTCGCAATAGGAATGGTGTCTCCACTTCACATTTGCCACACTCTCTATCCAGACGGAAAGACCTAGTTTCCGTTCCAGAGTCAGAGGCGTAGAGCGATAGTGTACCGTCTGCTTCTGCTTCCTCAACCTACACACTCCAGGGTTTGTTGGTGACGCCTGCCTGAGTTTCTTGGACCTGCCCACTCCCGGAAAGCCCAGAATCGTAGATTGTCTTCTCTAAATCTTCTTGAGGTCGGGCCCGCCAAGATTTCCGCTTACCGCTATATTCGTCGAAATGAAGAGTGGAATGGTGCTTTTCACCGCACTGCCGGCACCGTCCCATGCTTTTACAGTCCTTAAGTTGGTGTTCCATGGCTAGACAATTGGAGCAATAGCGTCCTAACAGTGCCTCACGCAACCTTTCTTCCGGCGTCTTCATGGGGTAGACTGGACACAGCCTAATAGGGTGTCTGGCGTCGCAGAGTCGGCAAGCTTGAGGAAAGCGGTGGGCATTTCGTTCGGCTTTTTTGCGGAGCGTGGTGAATGGCGTCATATTTCCTAAAAGTGTTTAATATGAAACATACACAGAATATTTTTTTTTTTTTTTTTTGTATATGCTACTTGGTGGCGAGTGGTCGAAAGGAGAAAGGAACACTGCTTTATGTGAAATGCGCGATTCAGCCGGTTTGAATTCGGCATAATATATGCGAGTAAGTTTACTCTATGGAAATTTGGCATAATATGCATTCATTTAAGATGTCAACTCGATTATGGGTAGCACTGGTGCCCTTGCACAGGGCTGCTTGGGCTGACAAATAAAAATAGTAATATTATTTATTAATTTATTTTATTTTTTTTGCATATTTATCTTTGCGCCATTTGAATTAATTATTTTGAATTATGGTGATTTTCAAATCACTTCTGTTGTTGAATTGCATTTTAAGTTCAGCAATGTTATAGATTTGTTGGAGACTTATGTCAACCGTCTGGCCGCCCAGAAAAGTTGAAGGACCACTGTAGTTGTATATTGCATAAAGACAGGGTAGCTCATGTGAGAAAAAACTTACTAAACAAACAAAGTTTATTAATGAAAAACACAGATGGCGCCCTTTCTATAAGTGATCATGGCAAATGATTTTCCGATACCATAATGCACTCGACAATATTGGCTTTGATAAAAGTACCTACTCGATACTGTTGAAAATATTGCATGATGTTATCAGTTATCCTTCGTATTGGCAGGTATTTTGTTATTTTTGCATTAGCTAGTACCATTAGTACAAATGTGTTGAAATATATATACATTTTTTTTTTTTTTTTTTTTTTTTAAATAACGAGAGATTATCTCTATTTGCTACGAGTTAACTACTCATGCAATGTACTCGAAAGCCCCTACGTGCTTATAACCATGTATTGTTATAAAATGATTGAGAATAAAAAACCAAACTTGATACTAAAGAAAGTACTCATTACTTTTGGTATCCAGCAAGTAATTGGTGTTTTTGTTTTTAAGATAAGTGCTCAATGATTTTGCTACTCAACAAGAACTTGTACACATTAATTGGAGAACCGAAACAATACTCGGTTATATGAAGAGTGCTTATTAAATTTACTACGGGTACAAGTACTCATACAGTGTAGTCGATTATTTACAATCGATAAGCCATCGACCATTACATTTGTGGAGACTTGCTGACTTCCGTGAATGGATGGCGTGTCATTCACGAAAAAGAAAAAACGTGCAGCTGCGAGCAGTAAGTAGGTAAGTAAAACTACTATAATTATATATATAAGTACATACATAGCTGTAGTTATAAAAATATTTCCTCCAATTACAGATGGAAAATACTGAAAATATCTTGCTGGTCATGCAATATTTTATACTATGCCCATTGTCCTCTACATGCAGATGCACATACTTAAATAGTTTGGCGTGCGGACTTTATTGCCGCTTAAACTATGCGTTTTCGTGTGAGTATTACACTACAAATCATTTACATAGATCCTCGTTAGCATTGATTTATGATCACCTTTTACAGCTGCAGCAGCAGAATAAAGAGACTCGTATCAATGCAATATACTATTTTTGCTGATTAAAACGGTTACCTATTCAAGGCAACAATAGATATTAAGTCTTCCGAGTTTGTAGTTTCCTCTGAATAGCAAGAGACGACCAAGATTGAGCAATATTTTAAATGACACAATTTCATCGTGATTGAATCTCAGTAACAACTATCTACCATGGCGATGGCGAACAAATTTGACTATAGGTGTCTTGGGATTTGGCAGCATTTTGTCTGGTATGCTGCCGGCTCTTATATCCGATCACAGCCGTCGACGTTATCCTCTAACTACATCAGTGTTGTTGGGCTTACAATTTTGCGGACTTTTAGGCTAAGCGTTACAGCATACACACTCACAGAGATCATCACGTTAAAACCAATGATCAAAGTTATGGCGCATTGAACAATGATACCACTCAACTTTTGACCGATATGTAAGTTAACAGTGAAAAATAGAGATATTAAAAGGTCAATATAATATGATATACATTATTAATGTCAATATATTTGCCAGGTCGATCCACATCTAACACAGGATTGTGATGAGTCAACATACCGCCAACATTTACAAACTAATTCCACTCACTGTGTACGTGTATCAGTTATTGCGGAGGCAAATGCGAGAACATGTTATACGAGTCATGAAGAACCTTTTTGTGGCATTATCTCTACATTCAGCTATTGCGGGTCTATCTATTGGTGTTCAAAAACTCTGCATCAAAGGTATGTTGCGTGCAACAGTATTTTTTTATTATTTGTTAAAACATCAACTCACCTTAAAAAATGTATTTACAAAATTTTATGTGTTAACCTTTATGCAAAGCAAAATGAATACAAAATTTACAATTGGCTTTAAAAATTTGGTAACTTGCCTACTTTAAAAAATAAACTTCACTTTGAATTATTTTGTTCTGGGAAAAGGAAAATCTTCGAAAAAACTAAGCGAACGGAGTGATTATGTGTTAACATTTATGCAAAGCAAAATTAATACAAAATTTACAAACAGTGCTCGGAGTGATTTTAGTATATCTGCTTTGTTGAAAATATTATCTGTGGCCACTTGTTTCTGTGTTATGCTATATTTAGTGGGGTTTTAAGTGACATTTTTCGAGAAGATACCAATTTCTTGTATATAATCTGTCTTATTCCAATGAGTCACAAAAAAATTATTGAATAGACTGAGCAAGGATCGGTGATAAGCACAGGGTCCACTACATCACCGACTCCTAAATGAAAATACTGGAAACGACAAAACTGAAAAATATAAAATTATAACTCTCATTTAACTGTTGCTATAAAAAGCTATTTTCCAAAGTTTTATTCCTAATATGTTAATTAATATAACGATTTTCATTTGACGAATCGACCACAATCGAGCGGGTCGTGTTTTCAACTTTTCTTTGAACTTCGTTTCTGCAATATGGATTAACCGATTAATGAAAAGATCACCAGCCAGATCAGAGGTGACAAGAAAGGCTTCGCAACAACTCTAATATGAATTGAAAATGGGAATTGTTTTTGCTTTTTAATTGATTATTTACAATGATCATGTAAATGCCACGCGTACGGGATCTTATGTTATTTAAAATGTATTCCTTAAATATAAAAACAATCTAGATAGCTTATGAAAAGTGTTGAAAAGTTCAATAAATCAAAAATTTTATTCGCTAAAGAAGAATTAAAAAATATTATTTTTTTTATATACTAATAGTTTTTGGCAAATCGATTTATTGCTTTATTTTTTTTTTTTTTGATGCAAAAGTATAAGTTTTTGAAGTATAGGCTTTTCTGGTTATATGGGTGCTATACTTTATTTTATCTACTTCGTTTTTCTGAGCAAGTGTGAGTTTGATTATCAACTTATTTTTATGGTAGTTTCCAGTTTCGCCGAATTAAAGAATGATTCCTACCTGTCGCGAATCAAGGAGTGGAATTTAATAGGGTGTTTAGAAGTGGAATGCTAAGCTGTAATATTTGCGGTTGTAGAAGTGGAATAATATTGCGACTTCAAATGGAATTTGCTGGTTGTGCTTTATTGATCCGCTGAATCCTCATTTCTTTCCTTGTGTGGAGGGAGAAGGACCAATTTTGCTATCGGCCTCGTTGTCTGTCCCTTCCCCGTGGCGAGTTCTACTACACGCACTCTGTTGTCCGAACCAGGATGCAGATTAGTTACTCTGCCTAATCTCCATTCCTTTGGAGCTAGGTTTTCCTCTTTGATAACGACTAAGTCTCCGACTTCCAAATTCTTCATTGAGTGTTTCCACTTAATTCGCTTCTGAAGCTCAGATAAATATTCGGACTTCCAACGTCTGCAAAAAGCTTAATGAAGAGCTTTCAGTTTCTGCCATCGATTGACTATAGAGGCCGGATTTTCAGTTGTATCTAATTCCGGGAGGGCCAGTATGTGTCCACCTACGAGAAAATGACCAGGGGTTAATGGCTCCAAATCACTTGGCTCATTTGATGAGGGACTTATCGGCCGCGAGTTGAGACAAGACTCAACACGGCATAGTAGCGTGGAGAATTCTTCAAAGGTATATTTGTGGGATGAGGCAATTTTTCTAAAATGGGTTTTAAAACTTTTAACTCCCGCTTCCCACAATCCTCCCATGTGAGGAGCCGCGGGGGGGATAAAATGCCATGTTACCATCTGGTGACTATACTTGGAGACCGTTTCGTCACGAGTGTTTGCTTTAAAGGCTTTGAATTCCGATCGTAACGATCGAGAAGCTCTAACAAAGTTCGCACCATTGTCCGAGTACATATGCTTAGGACATCCTCTTCTACTGACAAACCTAGCAAATGCTGCAAGAAAAGATGGGGTACTGAGGTCATTTGTTGCTTCTAAATGGATCGCTTTCGTTGCAAAACATACGAATAGACAGACGTAGCCTTTTGAGATGCGACAACCCCGGCCGCGATAACTTTTAATTTCAAAGGGTCCAGCAAAATCTACTCCAGTGCACGTGAACGGTCGTGAGTATGTCGTTCGCTCTTTTGGCAGGGTTCCCATAAGTTGGATTTGTGCCCGTTTTTTATAAATAGTGCAAGTTTTGCAATTGTGTATGACAGATCGGATCATGTTTTTGATTCTAGGGATCCAATACTGCGTACGAAGCAGTCGCAACATTAGTTGATTTTCCCCATGCAGAGAAATCTCATGGATGAACTGAACCAAGAGTCGTGAAAATCTACAATCGTATGGAAGGATTACCGGATGGCGCTCATTATATGCCAAATCTTGGGAAGCATTGAGGCGACCACCCGTTCTCATTAAGTCATCTTTATCTAGAAATGAATTAAGAGACAAAACTTCACTTTCATTCATCGTGATAATATTGTTTCTGACAGATCTTTATCAAAAGGTTAGTCGTGGTTTTGATTTCATCCGGTAAAACTAGAAAAGTCTTTGATTGAAACGATGTTCTTGTTTTTGGATGAGTTCTTTGAAAAAATCTTATAATATACGAGATAACTCTTAAAGCCCTAGGTAGTTCCGAAAATCTATCTAGAATATTTGTCAAATTATTGAATTTAGTTGTTGCGTGAACGAGTATCTTCTTTTCTTCGATAACTGTGTTGTAACTTTTCTCTTGCGAAGGCCATTTTGTTTGGTCTTCTTGCAACCAAGAAGGTCCCTCCCACCACAACGAATTGTCAATCAATTCGTGTGCGGGCAGACCTCTGCTGGCTAGATCAGCGGGGTTTGAGCCTGAATCCACGTGAAACCAGTTGTTGTTACCAACCTTTTCC
This sequence comes from Philophylla caesio, assembly GCA_963971545.1. NCBI lineage: Eukaryota > Metazoa > Arthropoda > Insecta > Diptera > Tephritidae > Philophylla > Philophylla caesio. Next base: position 108,093,703 of record OZ020604.1, read on the forward strand.
ACGATTTTTGTTATCCTGTGGGCGACGAAGGTTGACCACGAGCAGGGTGGCTTACGAATCCATGCGAGTACGATTGTTGAATCTGTCCAGAGGTGTAACTTGAAATTTCCTAAATCTAAACCTTCTGTTATCGATTCTATGACTTCTGCGAGCAACACGGCTCCGCAGAATTCTAGTCGTGGTAATGACATGGTTTTGACTGGAGCTACTTTGGTTTTTGCCAAAAGTAAGCTGACTACAATCTTTGTGTTTTGTTTAATGCGTAGGTATACTGCGGCTGCGTACGCCTTCTCCGATGCGTCACAGAAACCGTGTACTTCTACCTCATTTGTTGGTGAAAAGTTTACCCACCGTGGTATTCGTATATTATTAATTTCTTTGTAATTGTGTATAAAATTTCTCCAGCGATCTAAAGTGGACGCGGATACGGTCTCGTCCCAGTCTGTGCCTTCTAGCCAAATATTTTGTATTAGGATCTTGGCTACAATTATGATGGGCGCGAGCCATCCGAGAGGATCGAAAAGTTTTGCAATATCCGACAGTATCGCCCTTTTTGTGGGTGTGTCGCGTTCTTACAATGGCCTTGTAGTAAAATAAAATAGATCTGTTCGTGCATTCCATCTTATGCCAAGCGCTTTCACCACGCTGGTCACTTCGAATTCCAAAAAGTCTTCGGAGAGCAAATATGGTTCAGGAATATCTTTTAATAAGTCTACACAATTAGCCGTCCATTTTCGTAATGGGAAACCTGCTGATTGCAAGACTTAAATTATTTCATTTCGTGCTTTTGTTGCAGCCTCGATGCTGTGTCCTCCCGCTAAAACGTCATCGACGTACATACCCTTTCGTAGTATATGGGATGCTATTGGGGAGGAGTTTTCAACGTCTTCAGCTAGTTTTTGTAGTGTCCTTATCGCCAGGTAAGGCGCACAATTAATCCCAAAAGTGACGGTCTTTAATTCGTAAAGACTAATCGGTTCGTTCGCGTCGGAACGAAAGACTATTCGCTGATATTTTGTATCGTTATCACGGACCAGAATCTGCCGGTACATTTTCTCGATATCGGTGTTAAATACGTATTTGTATAATCTCCAACGTAGAATGACAATTGAAAGATCTGCCTGGAGAACTGGACCGGGGTAAAGGACGTCGTTAAGGCTGGTGCCATTAGCTGTAGGACTTGAGGCGTTAAAAACCACGCGGACTTTGGTTGAGGTGCTCTCTGCTTTGATAACAGCGTGATGCGGTAAAAAGTAGCTGTCATTTGACTCTGCCGGTATGCTCTTAATTATTTTTGACATATGTCCTAAGCAATCGTATTCTGCTAATACCCTGTTATATTCTGTTTGCAGAGCTGGATTTTTTCCAAGTCGGGTCTCGTTTCTGTAGAATTGAGAGCAAGCCCTTTTGAGAGATGGACCTAGGCAGATGGTTTCTGGGAAATCCAGCCTGAACGGTAGCGAAACTATATATAACCCATCTGCGTTTCTTTGAGTCGTACTTTTGTAGAGCTGCTCACAATATTCGTCCTCCTCACTAGGGCGACGATTCTTTGGCAAATCTTCCACTTCCCAGAAAGCCGCAAGCTGCTTGTCCAAGGAAACTTCGCTGAAATATGACGCTATATTTTGCGTAGGATTCATAGTGCTTGTCCGCCCGGTCAATATCCAACCGAACACTGTTTTCTTCAGACCGTTTAGAATAATTTCTGGATAAATGTCTCCTCCAAGCACAAGGTCCACTTGTTCATTAACAAAGAACCTTTTGTCAGCCAATACCAAGTCCGGAAAGGCTTGTTGAGTAATGACGCTAATGGGAGTAGTTGGAAGATTTCCAGTGAGTTGTGCTAAGACGAGCACAGTGGTATTTAACCTGAATAACGGATCAACCGGTGATCGCAGTTCTATTTTGCATGCTTCTTTGACCTGTGCAGATATGGAATTTGTGATGCCCGAAACTTGGGCATGCATCCGTTTTGATGGCAGGTTGATTCTGCGTTTGAGCCTTTCCGTTATAAAGGAGCACTCCGACCCCGAATCAATGAGAGCTCTTGCTGAATAATCTGTGCCGTTCAGATGCACATTTACACGGGCTGTTCCCAACAAAACACCTGTATTGGTATTCGCATAGCAGGACTGAATGTTAATGTTTCCATTATCATTTACATTACTTAGATCTCGTCGTTCTTGGGCCTGCTTTGACGTCGATGGAGTATCATCCGAGGAGCTTGGAGCTGTCCAACGCATATTTGCCTTTGGCTGAGCCGCCTGAAGATGAAGGAGCGTGTGGTGTCGCGAGTGACATGTGTTGCAATTGAATGCACTTGTACATTTTGACACAGTATGTCCAAAACTCAGGCAGTTCAGGCAAGCGTTATTCTTCTTCAAAAACTCGATTCTATCCGCTGGTGTTAGTTTAAGGAACCGTGAGCAGCCGCGTAGGTTGTGCTCATTCGTTTTGCACATTTTGCAGGTGAACTTGGTCACGCTTGTTTGGAAGACGCCAAGCCGTTTGGTGGGGGCTTCTGAAGGATGTCTGGAAACTTGAGGCTTTGGTGCTCTCGAGTATTTGGACTCCTTTTAACCTGATAAAGTTTCTAATGTTTGAAACCTATTGGACAGGAACTTGTCCATATCCTCCCACTTTGGTATGTCATTCCTGTGGTCTATGGTTTGTTCCCACAGAGCCAGTGTGCTTTCTGGAAGTTTCGTTGAGCAGAGATATATAACAATTGCGTCCCAATTAGAAATGTCAATTTGATGACTACTCAGGGACGATAAACAATTATTTATGTCTCGCTGCAACATTTTTATTGAGCTACCACACTCATTGTCAATTGAACGTAAATTGAAAAGAGTTTTAAGTTGTGTGTTTACAAGGATACGTTTATTTTCATATCTCTCACACAGATTTTTCCACGCTGTCTGGAAGCCTTCATTAGTTAATGGACATTTCCGAACGATGTCTTTGGCCTCCCCTTGGGTCTTATGATTAAGGTGAAATAATTTTTCCACCGGGGTAAGGCGCTTGTTGAGGATGTATATGGCCGTGAACATATCACGAAATGAAGGCCATGACAAGAAGTCTCCTTTGAACACGTCCGTATCACACGGGGGAAGGTGAATATTATGTTCACGTATCGACTGACTTGATACATCCTTTTCTGCGTTTGTAAGCGCTTCAGACTGAGTGGCCATTGCAGACATGCAATTCAAATAACTAGCAAAACAGGTTTTGTGCTTTTTCCTAATTGCCCTTATGTCTTCTTTGGATAATCCATCTGCGCTTCCTAGCATATCGTATGCTAGTTTAGCTTTTTCCCACATAGCTTTTAATTCATCTTGTTGTATTGCAAGACCGTGCTTGTTTTGTGCAGAGGTGGGAGTGCTACTGAAGTCAGTATCGAATTCGATTATAGCTTCTGCTAAACGAATCAAAGATTCCACAGTAATTTCTAAGGAGTTTTCGAATAAAATACTAACCAAAAACCTTTATTATCTTCCAGATAAACAATCAAGAAACGAATCCCAACCAATGATAAAGCAAAGATCTCGATTATTCTCTTCTTCTAATGCAGAATACAATCTTTATTTATTTTCAGTACTTATTGCAGTTTTCTTTAAAAAAAAAAATCCACTCGCCACCCAATAAAGCAAAATAATATCGACTTTGGACGTATGTATATATAATATGTGCATGTATGTATAATATATGTATATATGTATATTTATTATATGTATGGATGTTTTCTTCGGTACGGTTATCAGTGCTACGTCAACAGTGAGAAAAGTTTCATATAATGTGTGTTTAATTAAAATTGTGTGATCCACACAGAGCTGGGATATGTTTATATGTTTCACCAGATTAATTGTAAAAAAAAAAAAAAAAAAACTTTATAATTGAATGTCGTGCAAAAAATAAAAAACAACAAACGCTCGAGAAAATGTTCATTGCCGAGTGTATATATATTTATGTGTGTGTCAAGATGCACAAAATGGTTTCACGGTGCGCCCGATTGAAGTACAGACACAAAAAGTAGCTTTTTCACAAAAGTCACCCCGGAATTTATGGATCGCGATTGTTTCACTTAACTTTCTGAAAACTAAAGTGCACTTGAAAAAAATAACCACGTACCTTGTTTCCGTGAACTCAGCTCTGATTTTCGAATCGTGTGTTAGCGTTCTTGCCTTAATGTGGCAGTATAATACGATGTGCTGATACGTTGGTGAACTTGATTGCGTTATGCCAATCTCCAATGCGGTGTTACAATTTATGTTGTGGTGATCGCAAAGGAACTCTACGTCAATTTGTGTCGATGTGATGATATGAAACTCTGTGTTTTCCCGATATGAAAATGTGCTTCTGTGCGGTTATTATGTGTAAAACTCCGTTGTGAGGATCAAAATGTTGTGGCAATGTATCCCGCTGAGATGCTGATGACTATGTACCCAAGAGACTACGGAAGTGTATTATGTTCAATTTTCTCGGCTTCGAAGGACCAAACCTTCACACGGGGGCAACTTATGTGCAAGTTTGCTCCGGTGTGAAGTATAATTTTGCGAGAAAAAAAAGAAATTTGAAAAGAAATGAACACAGAATTAGTGTAATGCTTTAGTTTATTAGTGGTTGTATCTATGTATATGAGTTGTTCTACAAATGTTACCTAGTGACGTGGTGGTAGCTGCTCCGTTTGGTTGTGAAGTCTTCCAAAAAGTGCCAAAAGCAAATTTTCGGCCGTTTGCCCGAACCGCCGTACGGTGAGCTTTCGTCAAGTTTCCCCTCCGCGAGCGCCGTACGGCGGGGGGCATTGATTAACGGCAGGACACTAACCGTGCCCCGTATGAATGTGCATGTGTGTGTGTTTCTAGCAAATGTGTATAAACACAACTAAAGTGGAATTCGCATTAGGGTTGGCCGAAATATTTGGATCGGAAATCCAAACATATATGTATATTTCTTTTTTTTCTGTTTAATTAGCATACTATTAATGTCTACGGAGCGAACTTAAAACACGTCCGCACTCTTTGACGAACAAAATATATGATAATGATAATGATAATTTTTGTGGCTCATTGCGTCCGTTGATTGAAAGTGGGTTTCGAGAAAAGTCAAAAAATTTTTGATCTGCTGAAGATCCTTCGGATTCGTAATCGATTACTCATAGGAAGTATGGGTTCCACGGTCTAGTTTTTTAACTAGCAGGTGCAGCCAAATATGTACCACCAGTTGCGAAAACAGCTTAAAATGGATCGTCGACCTTAAATATTCTCCATTGAATTTCGGGGCTGTTATTTTTGGCAATGAGTGAGCCTTGCGGTTCACGGGTTCAGCATCTTGGTGTGATAAACATGAAGACAGCTTACATTTTTCAATAACTAGCTTCTTGAGGTTTATATAGCAGTCCATATTGTATCCTTCGCTTATCGTATCCTGACTGCATTCCCAAATGGGAAAATGTAAATCTTTGATTTGCTCCCATAGTTTTTCCTTGAGCTTCATGTTGCTGCAGTTGGGTCCATAGCTAGCTACCGCTTAAAGGATGACATCATACCATTTTGTCTTCTGATTGTCGAAATCGTTAAATATGCATGCCTTAAACTTCATACCAAAAGGTGTTTAGCAGACTTAACAGCTGCTTCCCACAAACCACCAAAGTATGGCGCTCTTGTTGGAATGAAATTTAATTGTATGCCCTTTTTGTTGCATGTAATCGCTTCTTGTGCATCCGGCGAATGTATCTCTGATCCAAGTTCTGGTAGTTTGTTCGTTCCTCTCACAAAGTTTGTCGCGTTGTCGCAATACAGATTTTGGCAACGACTACGTCGGCCAATGAATCTTTTGAGAGCACCAATAAATGCCTCGATAGTGAGATCACTCACCAATTCCAAATGAACTTCCTTTTTGATGAAGCTACAGAAAACAGTAATGTAAGCCTTGTACGCCCTTTTCTTACGAATTTTATAATGGACTGTAATTGGGCCACAATAATCTTCTTCAGCATTTGCAAATGGACGAGCTGGTGTGACTCGTGTGGAACGTAAATTACCCATTACTAAATTGAATAACGCTGGTTTAGCTTTACTGCAGGTCGTGACTCGTGCCATGATCTTTCGTTTTATTGGCCAAAACCGTTGTCGAACAATTCCTGCAGACAAATTTCTTAAAACAAGAGATTTTGGTGGTTTGTGTCCAATTTCTGCAACTTTACATAAAACTCGGAACTCATGTAAAGGTACCATTTACGACAGAAACTTAACCCACGCCGGAAAAAGAAATATTGGACGATCTTAAAACTCAAAGTGTTACACAGGTGTATAAATTTACCAAAAAAATTTATAATAAAATCTTGCCAACGGGAGTCATTCTCTTAACATTCGATTTACATGAACCTGCTAAAGAAATTGACATAGCGTGGTAGAAGTTGCGTTTACAACAATACTTTCCCAATCCCATGCGTTGTAAAACCTATCAGAAACTGGGACACACAGTTAAATATTGCAAGGGCGTTCCCACGTGCGGAACATGCAGTCTGCCGCCTCATGATCCACTATCCTGTATACGCACAATAAACACTAACTGTTTCGGTCTGCACTCTGCTTCGTCCCCAGCATGTCCGAAATACTAACAATTGAAAGAAATTCTTAAAATTCAAACTTTAAACAAATGTACTTTTTACAATGCAAAAAAAATCTACAACCATAACAACCCTACCCCTGTTACACCCAATAGTTTCTGTGTATAAATTATGCTGGCTGTGTCGGTGAGCTCATAATGGAAACTGAAAATTAATTTTAATTCTAAGCTAAACGAAGTCACCTGCACCTTTGCATTTCTGGATTTTCTGTTAGCGTTAGATAATAGCTGCGCTGCACCAGCTATTGCGCACGGATGCGCTGTAGACGCTTACGTTTGCAACTTTTCGGTTAGCACAGCGAGTTACCCGTGGTCAGCGTGAGAATGTAAATTTGCTGACTTAGGCCACGCTCGGACTTTTGTCTGGTATGTGAGCTGATCGCGTTAACTACTCCCCTTCTAAGTGAAGGCCGTCCTCGGGCTTCTTAAAACTGTCAATGACAGCCTGTAGTTCATGATGTTGTCGCCTCTTATTTCGCCTCCGATAGAGCTTAAGGAGGATGTAACAGCTGATAAGAATGGTTATGGTATTTCTCCAATATAGAGCAGGTTTTTAATACTCATTCTCCGAAGGTATGGCATGCTCAATATAACGTGGTGGTTAGTTGTATTGAGAACTGTCGCCGTCGCTGAACCCGGCAATTTCTTCAGCATGCCCTTATGGTTTTTAAAAGAAGTCCCATTGATTTGGACCTCATTTTCGAAAGTAAGTAAATAAGTCCTGGTAACCGTTTTTTCGGAGTCTTCGCTAGTCTTGGTCACCACGGTATCGTCGTTAATAATAAACGATACCTTCATCCACCGTTACAATAAGTTCAAGGTGGCTGGGACGTGTGCTGCAGTGGGCGACGCTACCAGAATGAAGTTGTTCCGCGCACGTTGGGTGTTTAAGTCTCTTGCAAAATGTCGATGTAAGTGTCACGCTACAATTTCGAATCGCCAGGATTTGATTGTTACAGTCAGCGATATTGTTGTCGTTTGCAAGGTGCAGGATTGTTCCATTATGTTGAACAGGGAAAATAATAATTTTCTTACAGACTAATGTAATAAAATGTAAAAAATTACTGTCTAATAGGACCTTGATAAATGATACCACCATTAAATCTGATATAATTGTATTAGTAGAGCGCATATCGATAAAATTTTTTGCATCATCAGTGTTCAGTATCAGTGGGTTTATTACACCTATCTTTGCAAGGGTAATGGTTGAGATTAGGGTTTCAATTTCCGAAATTACAATTCTGTTTCTAGCAAGCAATGTTTCGTATAAATGACTGGTATCAATCTGCTTAGCATTTGAGTCCTTAATAAGTACGTTGATTTTTTCTGTTAATTTATTTATCCTTTCCTGCCCTTCCGTATTTAAGACAATATAACCATTACGTTCGGGATAGGGTATTTATCATCGACAGTTACGTGATTTAACTTCCTAAAATCGATAACAAGACGTTTTTTCATGCTACCTTGTTCGTCTCGTCCCTTTTTATCTACAACCCAAATCGGGTTGTTATATGGCGACCTAGATGGCCGTATTATGTTGTTTTTTCATAAATCTAAAATTTGGGCATTTACAAAATCTGCCACACCCGTAGGATAAGGATATAGCTTGAAATATACAGCGTCATCACTTTCGGTGCGAATAGTGGCGACAATATTCATATTATATGGGAGTCTCTCATTAGGATCCGAGAAAACGCTCATTAAATTTTTGATAAGTTTTTGGAATTTACTCCTCACCACCTGTGGTACTTCTATGTCTTCTACCTGCGTAAAGTTAACATTTCCACACTTTAAAAATTTTAACTCCTCAGACCCGGAGTTGTTTGTGACTTTTTTGTTTTTAAAATCTAACGTGGCATTTGTCTGTGTTAACGGATCCAGCCCTACTATTGCATCGAAGGTTGAGAGAGTGGGGAGTAGAAAGAAGGTGCTGTTTGTGTCAAACAAGCTCATTGTGCATTTTTCTTTAATGACATTGAAGCCATGAATTGACTTTACTAAGAAACGATTATCTACTGGTATTATATGTTTAAGTTCTTTCTGAGGCTTAATATAGTTTTTGGATGCCCCTGTATCGATGAGTCTTTTATCTTTCTCCCTGCAATTGTCCTTTCAATGAAAGGTAGCAGGGAGTCTTGTCTAAAAAATTTATTTGATCTGAATCAGACAACTCGTCATCCATTGCCGAGCATTCTGAATTTGCAACGGCCTGATTGTCGTCACTCTGCTGGTTAGAAGGACTCTTCTCGTTGGATAAGTGGTTAATTCTTTGTTTTTTGGCCATGTAAAATGACCAGAGCTATTATTCGGCCTTTTTGCCGTCTGACCATATGCCTGGCTTTGATTAGTACGTTGCTGTACTGAGTTTCGGTATTGCAGGTTGCTGTTGGATTGATACTGCGTCGTCTGTTTAAATCGCTGCAAAGGGTCTACCTCCATCGGTTTGGCTGGTTCTAACTTCTGAGCAGGCTTGTTACCAAAACTCTGCTGCCTATTAAAATGTGGATTTTTTACCTGATATGTATCTTTCGCCTGGTATCCTCCACCTGTAATTTTTCCCTAGATTGTTGTTTCGTTTCGAGCCTTTGGGCCTTATCCTCTAAGCTCCGGGCATAGGTACTTGCGAACATGTATCGCTCATGATTAGATTCCACTTCTTGTGCTAGCGCTGGAGCCGAAGGTAGGTCCTTAGGCCGCGCCGAAAATAATACGTCACTAAGTGGTTTTTTAGTCCCTGAAATGAACACACGCAATGCGTCCATTCTATATTTCTCATTTAGTGATGCAGCTATGGATTTGTCATAGGTCATGATTGTCTTATTGGTTAAAAGAGTTAATTTCTTTTCCACCTCATCATAATATTGGAGGAGTGTCAAACCTCCTTGTCGGAGAGTTGACATCTCCTGCTCAATCAGGTAAATCGGTCGTTTATCAGAATAACTAAAGTCAAGGCGGTTAATTATAGCTTTTAAATTCAAAACAGTATTAAATGATACCAGCACCATGTCAGCTTGGCTTTTTATTTTATTTCTTATGATAGCAAGGGCTTGAAAGTGCTTGGAGCTACTTCATAGCTTTCAAAAATCTTGTACGCGGTGTGTGCCGCTTGTCTCCACGAGACATATGCTTCCTGTTTACCGTCAAAGACCGGTAAGGACTTAACGATGTCCAGAGGTTCGTCGCACTGTACGCCTGGAATTATTTCTATTTCCTTATACGTTTCTACCGCGGGAGTGACGGTTATGGTGTTCAATTGCTGGCTTATATCCCTTAGTCTCTGTTCAAAACTTTATTGTTGTACGGCGAGAGCGCTACTTATAGCACGCTCCACAACTGCTCTTAGTTGATCGGGTTCTAACGCCATTTCTTTATTTTAATCTGCTGCCCTAGTGTCTGTCCACCAATTTCTTTGATTACCTTCACTACTACACTCTCTTCTATCGACTTCTATTTTACTTAGGCTCTCAAACAGCTGGCTCAACTCACGATCACACATAAGTGCTTGTAGCAGAATTACAAAGTATCTGTTTATTTTTACACAACCACTAATTCGAATTTCCCGTGCAAAGATTCACATAAATCTGATTTCTATGTTAAAGTAAAGTTTATTCAAAAGCGTTATATTAAATTAGAAAGGTCGATATAAATAACGATCGCTCAGTAATTTTGTAGCAGAATTATATAAATTACTTTATTTTAACACAACTTTTTATCGTATTTACTGTGCAAGGTTTTACATTCATCCAGTTTTAAAAATAAAATGTTTAATTAAATTACTATCACTTAGAAGTGTTTTGTAGCAGAATTACACAATACTTTCCTATTTTTAGATAGCCTTTCTATTGCATTTACTATGCAAGATTTCACATTTATTTGTTTCACTGTTAAAGCAAAATTTATAGAATTTTTTTTTTAATTACAAAGATCAATATAAATTACGATCGCTCATAAGAAATTCATGTTAACAAATTTTGTTGTGAAAACAAATTATTTAATTCACCAAATTACAAAGGTAGATACAAACAACAAGTGCTTGTAAAATTTTACAATGTTTTGCGCTCTACTTACAAAGTCAGTTTTAAGTGCTTATAAATGAGCTCGGTTCTTGATATTCTACGTGTCCTCTGCATTCCGTGTTGATTGATGCGCCCGATAGGTATTTATTCAGTTTTCTATTACTGGAATCTTTGCTCCTCTGGTCAGTTTAATTATCTTAGTTGATTGCTGCGTCCAAGTGGTTATTAAATATTCAGCTTACGTTGATTCAATTTATGACTTGAGTTTTTAATTTATTTAATTCACCAAATTTCAAAGGTAGATACAAACAACAAGTGCTTGTAAAATTTTACAATGTTTTGCGCTCTACTTACAAAGTCAGTTTTAAGTGCTTATAAACGAGATGGGCTCTTGATATTCTACGTGTCCCCTGCATTCCGTGTTGATTGATGTGCCCGATAGTTATTTATTCAGTCTTCTATTACTGGAATCTTTGCTCCTCTGGTCAGTTTAATTATCTTAGTTGATTGCTGCGTCCAAGTGGTTATTAAATATTCAGCTTACGTTGATTCAATTTATGACTTGAGTTTTTAATTTACTTCAATTAATTAATTTACTTTTAAGCCCTTAGTTACTTAGACTTTCACTTATTTTGGTCACTTTGCCGGTTGGGCGCCAATTATACAAATGATACACTTGTAGTTGTGTTTTTTATTAAAACTTTATTTAATGACAAGCGCTGGCTGTGTCGGTAAGCTCACAATGGAAACTGAAAATTTATTTTAATTCTAAGCTAAACGAAGTCACCTGCACCTTTGCATTTCTGGATTTTCTGTTAGCGTTAGATAATAGCTGCGCTGCGTGGTCAGCGTGAGAATGTAAATTTGCTGACTTAGGCCACGCGCGGACTTTTGTTCGGTATGTGAGCTGATCGCGTTAACTTATATACTACCAAGCCAAAAATTTAAAGCTGATGAAATAAAAGAAATTTAAAAATGCATCTCTAACCCAATTATCCTGGTCGGAGACTTTAACGCGTGGAGTACTATATGGGGCTCCTCCACCACAAACGAAAGAGGAACGATAATCGTGTTATTGTTTCCAATGATGTGATTATCCTCAATGACGGAAAACCCACTCATTTTTCCACTCACAAGACCTTTACTAATATTGACCTGACAATCTGCTCAACTAGTCTCGCACCTAGAATTTCAACCAAGACACTTGAGCATTTATTCTCCAGCGACCATTACCCAATTTTGTCCGAAATACGCTGTAATCACTCTGCCCATAAAAGTCAAAACAAACCAAAGTGTATCCTCGAACAAGCTAATTGGTCCCAATTCTACGACACTGCAGTACATCTGCAAAATGCAAGTCCGACTTCTTATAATATAAACAGAAAAACTGCACTTATCACAAAAATCATTCGGTCTGCAGCTCACTCTGCTATACCCCAAACAACAAAAAAACCTATTAACAAATATGTAGCCTGGTGGAATCCTGAGATAGCATCACTTCGTAAAAATAAACAAGAATTGTGAAAAAAATATAAAGGCACACTGTTTTTAGATACTCTCATCGAATACAAAAAATCAAACGCTCTTTTTCGGGGAAAACTAAAAGATGATATATCAAAAAGCTTTCATAAACTTACAAAGTCTATTAACCCTTCATCTGATATCAAAAAAATTTGGACAGGCATACATTTACTCACTGATACTTACAAAAAACCTCTTATTAAATTTATTACGTATGACAATAGTCCCATATATGATTAATTGGAAACATTGAACCTATTTGCATTACAATGGTCTGAATTTTCAAAAGACGAGAAGTTTCACCCCAACTTCGTTACTCAAAAACTCACAGCCACTCAAAAAATTTACAAAATCCAAACCCCTAGCCCTGGTGCAAGAAAAATAGAAACCCCAATATTTCACAACGAGTTCTTGTCCGCAGTAAACACCAGCAGAGGTAAAACACCAGGACCAGATAAAATTTCATACGAAATGTTGAAACACCTACCCCCTTATCTTACGGAGAGACTCATAAACTTATATAATAAAATTTTCGAGCATGGTATATTATCCACAGGGTTTGAAATCCGCTTATCTTTGTGCCATCCCTAAACCCAATAAATCTCTCACAGAAATATCAGGCTATAGGCCAATATCCCGCTTATCATACTTAAGAAAAGTTGTTGAAAAAATTATTGCCAACAGGCTAATGTGGTTCGCCACACAAAGCAACCTTATTAGCCACCACCAAGTTGCATTCAAAAGAAACCACGGAACAATGGACGCATTATTGTATTTCGAACACAAAGCCTCCTTAAGTATAGATTTCCAAAAGGCCTTTGACCGAATCGGCCACCACACTGTCCTAAAAGTACTTGAAGAGTGGAAAATGGGAACAAAAATTTATAACTTTGTAAAAAGCTTCTAATCGCACCGTAAATTTCGGGTAACCATTAACAATGTATACTCTAATACATACAATTTATACAACGGTATACCACTAGGCTCGCCCTTATCCGTAGTTTTGTTTATAATTGCATTTAACAATATAAGCTCAATAATTTCTAAATATAATCACATGGATATAAAATGTACGCGGACGACTTACTTATTTTCTCTGCTAATAAAGATACAAACATAATTAAAAATAATTTTGTTAATATTTTACAAGATTTAGCCGGATGGTCTAAGATATCTGGGGCTTGCTTAGCTTATGAAAAATGCCAACATTTTCACATTTGTAAAAGGATAAATTGTATTAACACAGCAATCTATTTCAATAACCAAATAATAAATACAACAGATTGTCTTAAAATATTAGGCATTTTCTTTGACTCTAAACTTAGTATTAAGCAATATTGTATGTACATTAAAAAAAGTATAACAAAAGACTCAATATTATAAACTGCCTTTCATCAAGAAGATCATATGTACACATCGAAAATTGCATAAATTAATAAATGCATTTATTGTGTGTAAGATCGACTACGGACTTACTATTTATGGCAACTGCGCCAAACCAAACCTTTTACTTATTTCTTCACCCTATTATGCAGCAGCTCGGAGAAGTACTAAAGCGTTTAGAACCTCACCACGTGTGCTGCAGTGGGCGACGCTACCAGAATGAAGTTGTTCCGCGCACGTTGGGTGTTTAAGTCTCTTGCAAAATGTCGATGTAAGTGTCACGCTACAATTTCGAATCGCCAGGATTTGATTGTTACAGTCAGCGATATTGTTGTCGTTTGCAAGGTGCAGGATTGTTCCATTATGTTGAACAGGGAAAAGAATAATTTTCTTACAGACTAATGTAATAAAATGTAAAAAATTACTGTCTAATAGGACCTTGATAAATGATACCACCATTAAATCTGTTATAATTGTATTAGTAGAGCGCATATCGATAAAATTTTTTGCATCATCAGTGTTCAGTATCAGTGGGTTTATTACACCTATCTTTGCAAGGGTAATGGTTGAGATTAGGGTTTCAATTTCCGAAATTACAATTCTGTTTCTAGCAAGCAATGTTTCGTATAAATGACTGGTATCAATCTGCTTAGCATTTGAGTCCTTAAAAAGTACGTTGATTTTTTCTGTTAATTTATTTATCCTTTCCTGCCCTTCCGTATTTAAGACAATATAACCATTACGTTCGGGATAGGGTATTTATCATCGACAGTTACGTGATTTAACTTCCTAAATTCGATAACAAGACGTTTTTTCATGCTACCTTGTTCGTCTCGTCCCTTTTTATCTACAACCCAAATCGGGTTGTTATATGGCGACCTAGATGGCCGTATTATGTTGTTTTTTCATAAATCCCAAATTTGGGCATTTACAAAATCTGCCACACCCGTAGGATAAGGATATAGCTTGAAATATACAGCGTCATCACTTTCGGTGCGAATAGTGGCGACAATATTCATATTATATGGGAGTCTCTCATTAGGATCCGAGAAAACGCTCATTAAATTTTTGATAAGTTTTTGGAATTTACTCCTCACCACCTGTGGTACTTCTAAGTCTTCTACCTGCGTAAAGTTAACATTTCCACACTTTAAAAACTTTAACTCCTCAGACCCGGAGTTGTTTGTGACTTTTTTGTTTTTAAAATCTAACGTGGCATTTGTCTGTGTTAACGGATCCAGCCCTACTATTGCATCGAAGGTTGAGAGAGTGGGGAGTAGAAAGAAGGTGCTGTTTGTGTCAAACAAGCTCATTGTGCATTTTTCTTTAATGACATTGAAGCCATGAATTGACTTTACTAAGAAACGATTATCTACTGGTATTATATGTTTAAGTTCTTTCTGAGGCTTAATATAGTTTTTGGATGCCCCTGTATCGATGAGTCTTTTATCTTTCTCCCTGCAATTGTCCTTTCAATGAAAGGTAGCAGGGAGTCTTGTCTAAAAAATGTATATGATCTGAATCAGACAACTCGTCATCCATTGCCGAGCATTCTGAATTTGCAACGGCCTGATTGTCGTCACTCTGCTGGTTAGAAGGACTCTTCTCGTTGGATAAGTGGTTAATTCTTTGTTTTTTGGCCATGTAAAATGACCAGAGCTATTATTCGGCCTTTTTGCCGTCTGACCATATGCCTGGCTTTGATTAGTACGTTGCTGTACTGAGTTTCGGTATTGCAGGTTGCTGTTGGATTGATACTGCGTCGTCTGTTTAAATCGCTGCAAAGGGTCTACCTCCATCGGTTCGGCTGGTTCTAACTTCTGAGCAGGCTTGTTACCAAAACTCTGCTGCCTATTAAAATGTGGATTTTTTACCTGATATGTATCTTTCGCCTGGTATCCTCCACCTGTAATTTTTTCCCTAGATTGTTGTTTCGTTTCGAGCCTTTGGGCCTTATCCTCTAAGCTCCGGGCATAGGTACTTGCTAACATGTATCGCTCATGATTAGATTCCACTTCTTGTGCTAGCGCTAGAGCCGAAGGTAGGTCCTTAGGCCGCGCCGAAAATAATACGTCACTAAGTGGTTTTTTAGTCCCTGAAATGAACACACGCAATGCGTCCATTCTATATTTCTCATTTAGTGATGCAGCTATGGATTTGTCATAGGTCATGATTGTCTTATTGGTTAAAAGAGTTAATTTCTTTTCCACCTCATCATAATATTGGAGGAGTGTCAAACCTCCTTGTCGGAGAGTTGACATCTCCTGCTCAATCAGGTAAATCGGTCGTTTATCAGAATAACTAAAGTCAAGGCGGTTAATTATAGCTTTTAAATTCAAAACAGTATTAAATGATACCAGCACCATGTCAGCTTGGCTTTTTATTTTATTTCTTATGATAGCAAGGGCTTGAAAGTGCTTGGAGCTACTTCATAGCTTTCAAAAATCTTGTACGCGGTGTGTGCCGCTTGTCTCCACGAGACATATGCTTCCTGTTTACCGTCAAAGACCGGTAAGGACTTAACGATGTCCAGAGGTTCGTCGCACTGTACGCCTGGAATTATTTCTATTTCCTTATACGTTTCTACCACGGGAGTGACGGTTATGGTGTTCAATTGCTGGCTTATATCCCTTAGTCTCTGTTCAAAACTTTATTGTTGTACGGCGAGAGCGCTACTTATAGCACGCTCCACAACTGCTCTTAGTTGATCGGGTTCTAACGCCATTTCTTTATTTTAATCTGCTGCCCTAGTGTCTGTCCACCAATTTCTTTGATTACCTTCACTACTACACTCTCTTCTATCGACTTCTATTTTACTTAGGCTCTCAAACAGCTGGCTCAACTCACGATCACACATAAGTGCTTGTAGCAGAATTACAAAGTATCTGTTTATTTTTACACAACCACTAATTCGAATTTCCCGTGCAAAGATTCACATAAATCTGATTTCTATGTTAAAGTAAAGTTTATTCAAAAGCGTTATATTAAATTAGAAAGGTCGATATAAATAACGATCGCTCAGTAATTTTGTAGCAGAATTATATAAATTACTTTATTTTAACACAACTTTTTATCGTATTTACTGTGCAAGGTTTTACATTCATCCAGTTTTAAAAATAAAATGTTTAATTAAATTACAAAGATCAATATAAATTACTATCACTTAGAAGTGTTTTGTAGCAGAATTACACAATACTTTCCTATTTTTAGATAGCCTTTCTATTGCATTTACTATGCAAGATTTCACATTTATTTGTTTCACTGTTAAAGCAAAATTTACAAATTTTTTTTTTTAATTACAAAGATCAATATAAATTACGATCGCTCATAAGAAATTCACGTTAACAAATTTTGTTGTGAAAACAAATTATTTAATTCACCAAATTACAAAGGTAGATACAAACAACAAGTGCTTGTAAAATTTTACAATGTTTTGCGCTCTACTTACAAAGTCAGTTTTAAGTGCTTATAAACGAGCTCGGTTCTTGATATTCTACGTGTCCTCTGCATTCCGTGTTGATTGATGTGCCCGATAGGTATTTATTCAGTCTTCTATTACTGGAATCTTTGCTCCTCTGGTCAGTTTAATTATCTTAGTTGATTGCTGCGTCCAAGTGGTTATTAAATATTCAGCTTACGTTGATTCAATTTATGACTTGAGTTTTTAATTTATTTAATTCACCAAATTTCAAAGGTAGATACAAACAACAAGTGCTTGTAAAATTTTACAATGTTTTGCGCTCTACTTACAAAGTCAGTTTTAAGTGCTTATAAACGAGATGGGCTCTTGATATTCTACGTGTCCCCTGCATTCCGTGTTGATTGATGTGCCCGATAGTTATTTATTCAGTCTTCTATTACTGGAATCTTTGCTCCTCTGGTCAGTTTAATTATCTTAGTTGATTGCTGCGTCCAAGTGGTTATTAAATATTCAGCTTACGTTGATTCAATTTATGACTTGAGTTTTTAATTTACTTCAATTAATTAATTTACTTTTAAGCCCTTAGTTACTTAGGCTTTCACTTATTTTGGTCACTTTGCCGGTTGGGCGCCAATTATACAAATGATACACTTGTAGTTGTGTTTTTTATTAAAACTTTATTTAATGACAAGCGCTGGCTGTGTCGGTAAGCTCACAATGGAAACTGGAAATTTATTTTAATTCTAAGCTAAACGAAGTCACCTGCACCTTTGCATTTCTGGATTTTCTGTTAGCGTTAGATAATAGCTGCGCTGCGTGGTCAGCGTGAGAATGTAAATTTGCTGACTTAGGCCACGCGCGGACTTTTGTTCGGTATGTGAGCTGATCGCGTTAACTTATATACTACCAAGCCAAAAATTTAAAGCTGATGAAATAAAAGAAATTTAAAAATGCATCTCTAACCCAATTATCCTGGTCGGAGACTTTAACGCGTGGAGTACTATATGGGGCTCCTCCACCACAAACGAAAGAGGAACGATAATCGTGTTATTGTTTCCAATGATGTGATTATCCTCAATGACGGAAAACCCACTCATTTTTCCACTCACAAGACCTTTACTAATATTGACCTGACAATCTGCTTAACTAGTCTCGCACCTAGAATTTCAACCAAGACACTTGAGCATTTATTCTCCAGCGACCATTACCCAATTTTGTCCGAAATACGCTGTAATCACTCTGCCCATAAAAGTCAAAACAAACCAAAGTTTATCCTCGAACAAGCTAATTGGTCCCAATTCTACGACACTGCAGTACATCTGCAAAATGCAAGTCCGACTTCTTATAATATAAACAGAGAAACTGCATTTATGACAAAAATCATTCGGTCTGCAGCTCACTCTGCTATACCCCAAACAACAAAAAAACCTGTTAACAAATATGTAGCCTGGTGGAATCCTGAGATAGCATCACTTCCTAAAAATAAACAAGAATTGTCAAAAAAATATAAAGGCACACTGTTTTTAGATACTCTCATCGAATACAAAAAAGCAAACGCTCTTTTTCGGGGAAAACTAAAAGAAGATATATCAAAAAGCTTTCATAAACTTACAAAGTCTATTAACCCTTCATCTGATATCAAAAAAATTTGGACAGGCATACATTTACTCACTGATACTTACAAAAAACCTCTTATTAAATTTATTACGTATGACAATAGTCCCATATATGATTAATTGGAAACATTGAACCTATTTGCATTACAATGGTCTGAATTTTCAAAAGACGAGAAGTTTCACCCCAACTTCGTTACTCAAAAACTCACAGCCACTCAAAAAATTTACAAAATCCAAACCCCTAGCCCTGGTGCAAGAAAAATAGAAACCCCAATATTTCACAACGAGTTCTTGTCCGCAGTAAACACCAGCAGAGGTAAAACACCAGGACCAGATAAAATTTCATACGAAATGTTGAAACACCTACCCCCTTATCTTACGGAGAGACTCATAAACTTATATAATAAAATTTTCGAGCATGGTACTTATCCACAGGGTTTGAAATCCGCTTATCTTTGTGCCATCCCTAAACCCAATAAATCTCTCACAGAAATATCAGGTTATAGGCCAATATCCCGCTTATCATACTTAAGAAAAGTTGTTGAAAAAATTATTGCCAACAGGCTAATGTGGTTCGCCACACAAAGCAACCTTATTAGCCACCACCAAGTTGCATTCAAAAGAAACCACGGAACAATGGACGCATTATTGTATTTCGAACACAAAGCCTCAATGGCGATTTCGACAAAAAAGCACTTAACCTCCTTAAGTATAGATTTCCAAAAGGCCTTTGACCGAATCGGCCCCCACACTGTCCTAAAAGTACTTGAAGAGTGGAAAATGGGAACAAAAATTTATAACTTTGTAAAAAGCTTCTAATCGCACCGTAAATTTCGGGTAACCATTAACAATGTATACTCTAATACATACAATTTATACAACGGTATACCACAAGGCTCGCCCTTATCCGTAGTTTTGTTTATAATTGCATTTAACAATATAAGCTCAATAATTTCTAAATATAATCACATGGATATAAAATGTACGCGGACGACTTACTTATTTTCTCTGCTAATAAAGATACAAACATAATTAAAAATAACTTTGTTAATATTTTACAAGATTTAGCCGGATGGTCTAAGATATCTGGGGCTTGCTTAGCTTATGAAAAATGCCAACATTTTCACATTTGTAAAAGGATAAATTGTATTAACACAGCAATCTATTTCAATAACCAAATAATAAATACAACAGATTGTCTTAAAATATTAGGCATTTTCTTTGACTCTAAACTTAGTATTAAGCAATATTGTATGTACATTAAAAAAAGTATAACAAAAGACTCAATATTATAAACTGCCTTTCATCAAGAAGATCATATGTACACATCGAAAATTGCATAAATTTAGTAAATGCATTTATTTTGTGTAAGATCGACTACGGACTTACTATTTATGGCAACTGCGCCAAACCAAACCTTCTACTTATTTCTTCACCCTATTATGCAGCAGCTCGGAGAAGTACTAAAGCGTTTAGAACCTCACCAATAAAGATGATCTTGGCCGAAACTGGCCTGCCCACAATCGAGGAACGCGAACAAAACAGCACACTTAAACTCATTCCAAGGCTTTACTTAAGCAGCAACAAAATTTTACATAAATTAACGGTGCATAACACAAACATAAACGTTTCCCCAAGCAACAATCTACAATCAATCGATCTACTACAACAGCAAAAGAAATCGGGTTACAAATTAAACCATCTCCCAGTCCTCCCGAGAAATCTCCGCAATGCCACATTGCAAGCTCGTCGTTCATTTTAAACCTTTATCAATACCGAAAAAAGTGCACTAACCCCGCCGTTTATCACCAACTTTTCCAATCCACGATAGAACCTTACACATCAGCAGGATGGAAATGTCTTTACCCTGAGGGGTCAAAAAATCAACACTCCACGTCGTTTGCAGCCATCGATTATATCGAACAAATAATTTCAGCTGGTCAACTCTTCCATTTCTGCTCAGTATTCACGGCAGAGACCACAGCAATCATTAAATCGATTAAGTTTGCTCTGAAAGCTAAAGGAAAGTATATAATCTTAACCGACAGTTTTCCAACGATATCCTCTACAAAAAATATTAATATTATTAAAAGCGACCTTCTTGCAAAAATCACCACACACATAAAATTGACTTTTGACAGCAGCTGGAAAAATATAAAATATCACTACGCAAACATCAATAAAAATGGAGAAAAGGGGAGTATCCAATCCCATATCATCCCATAGAATTAACAAACTTTGTAAGGCTTCGCATCGGACACACGCAGTTAACGCATGAGTACGAGTACATCTTGAAAAATACACACAAACCAAAGTGTCACTTCTGCAATCTGCACGCGATGACTGTGGACCAAATTTTAATAGACTGCCACGCTCTGAATTTCCACCGTACAGCCATATTTTGCAGTTTAAACCCAATTCATCTCCTAGGACACCTACATCAGAAAACATTAACAAAGTCAATCTCTTCCTTAAGAAAATAGCATTATATAACAGATTATAACTTATTTTTTCTTTTTTAAATACGATAGTCACTAATACTTACATATAAGCAAATTAATTAATATTAAATAAAACATTAAGTAGCTGAAAGCCTCTGTAGCTATAGCTCGTAAGTAAAATAATAATTTATTATTATTCTTCTAATATAAATAAATAAATGATTTGTCCAATCGGCAGTAGCTGATGATAATGCTCTGCTCGGTTGTCTGGGCGGTTGAAATTTGGATCAGCTAGCACTAAGTTTTTGGGGCGGGACCTTTCACTTGTGTTAATGAATTGTGATGGCTGTGGTGAAATAATACGATAAAAGATATAAACGTTTGATTGCATTAAAATAACAAGCCGCTTTACCAGACGTTCAGTGATACAATTTACTTGAGATCCTGAATCTAGCAGGCCATGACATTCGATTTCTGTTGCATCAGTTTTAAGACTTACCACCGCGGTACTGAGTAGAACGCATGAGTTAGATTATTGATTGCTACCGGAGGCGAGTGAGGCAGCTTCTGGTGTATCTTTTGGAGTTAATTCAGTTGCAACTGATGATCTTAACTTGCTTGTGGAGGCATTTCCATCACATGAAAGTCGGTTTGTAGCATTTTCACGACGCAGTAGCGAATTTCGTTTTTTGTAATATTTCAAGCATGACCTTGAAGTGCAGAATTTGGATGAGTGGCCTGCCTTTAAACAGTTAACGCATATTTTTATTCATTCATTCATTCATTCATATTTAGTAAATCTATCGAAATCCTTTTTTTTCGAAACAATGTGTGACTACCATTCCATGCATTTTCATTTTGTTGGAATGATGCAACTGAAGCACACACCTTTGAGAAGGATTTTTGGTACCACATTTTTTTAATCGTATGGAATTGCTGTTGGTCCACAAGGTGGGGAAACAGATAAAAAAAATCACGTCCACCTTAAATAATATCCATTATTTTTCGGGATTGGCAATGACAGCTTGAAGTTTTAAATTACTAGCTTCTTGAGGTTTGTGTAACAGTCCATTTCGTATCCTTCGCTTATCGGATCCTGACTGCATTCCCAAATTGAAAAATATAATTCTTGGATTTGCTCCAATAATTTTCCCTTGAGTTTCATGTTTGCTACAGTTGGGTCCATAGTAAGCTGCCGCTTCAAGGATGACTTCATAACATTTTGTCTTTGATTGTCAAATTCATTAGTGCTGCAGAATTGTTGCGGTTTGTTATAGAAGTTATGGCAAGTCCTGTTGGTTTCTCAACAGTAACATGTTACTTTGGGCCCTCTCCTGGAGTTTCCAAAGTATCTGTTATGGCTTATTCAAATATCTCCTTATATTTGAAGTTTAGCTCAGATATTGTGGTGTAGTAGTCTTCAGTGAAATACCTGTGGTCAAGTTGAGCATGTTCGAGGCAACAGATTTTGTTATCGGTAGTTTCAAATTCAGCCCGTGCCACATCAACTCTTCTCAACCTTTCTTCATAGTACTCGACCGATTGCCTTACAACTGAGTCCTTCTTGTTGTTGCGAATAATAGTTTCAATCAGTTCTCCCTTTGTCAGTTTAGCCGCCGTCAGTTGATTCATGAGAACCATGCTTGCGACTTCTTGGGCTATCAAAAATATTTAGATGTATCGCTTGTAAAGCTGATCGCGTCGGGGTCACCAAATTGATTAGTTTCAGCTAGTTTGCTGAGCCATTTATGTATTAAAATTATCCAGGTGATTCACCAGGTTAAAATATTGTTGATTAATTTACTGAGTGAAATGCTATTTGCCAGTCAACAAATATTGATGGATTGTCGAGGCAGTTGCACAAGGACAAATTGATAGAATGCAACTCAAGCACTTGGAACTTGGTTACAAACGGTAAGAATAATTTGTTTAGTAGTTTGCCAGGACAATTCCATGTATGATAACACAAGCACTTAGACCTTGGTTACAAACAGGGAGCGATAAGGAATAAACGTCACGCTTGGTTAGTTTTATACTTTCTCATGACTTTATTAAAAAATCATTAACTTAAATACAAAATATTTGCTGATTATAGTTTTAAAGTTACTGAATAATATTAATGCAACTGTGAAAGATTTTTATTAGGAAAAAAACAACAGATTTTAATGGTAGAAGTTATAGTACTATTTCGGAAATCACCACATTTCCTCATCAGACTTCTTTTTAATATTTAACTATATTCATTCTTCATCACCACTTCCACAGGCTTTTAACCAAGGACCCCGGGTTTGCAGAGCCTACACGCTACATGCTCTGCTACGCGTGCCGAGTGGACTGTTGTATTTATTCCATCTTCCTTAAAGAAACCAACTACAAACAAGAGCAAATTATCTGCGGCTATTTCAACTTTCTTATGTGGTTGTTGTTTGTGTTTTAAGCAATTCTTTATATTTAATTAGTTTAACTAAACTAAACTGGCCTCGAGCTCAGTAAAATTGTGTATTATTATTAATTTTTAAGGCCAAAAAAATCTGAACAAAATTCCAACAATATGACCCACAAAATAATTCATTTGCGAAGAACCAAACAAAAGTGCTGATTTGCACTTTACGTTTTGAGCTTACTGAACAGTTTTGCTTTAATATTAAATACATATGTATGTACATATGTTATTTGATAGTCAAAGAGTGCGGACGTGTTTTTAGTTCGCTCCGTATACATTAAATATAGTGCTTATCAAACAGAATAAATAATACATAAAAAAAAAAAATAAACAAACCAAATGAAAAAAGAAGGCGATGATTCAAACTGATACCCGTGCCCAGAGACAACGCGAGCAAGATGAGCGCCGGCTTTCAGTTCAACGTAACAACGCATATTTTTCGATTCGGTCGCAGAGTGACAGCGAAAGCGGAAAGTCCAACCCACTGACTACCCTCAAACCCCCTCAAAATCCAAGATCGCGGACTTGTTCACCGAACTTACCAACGACTATTCCTATTGCTTGGAGTGAAGAATGCGCTTCACAACAACAACAAGTACAGTGGCCTCTGTCACCACCGCAATTGCATCTACAGCAACAACAATCACACTGGTACCTTCCGTCTGCACAGCGGTGTCAACGGCTTTGCCTGTTATTGCCGATCAAGCACAACTTAGCTTGAGTGTCAACAAATGCAAAGCGAAAGAACTGTTGGAAAACAAAGCAGCTAAAAAGTGTCGATACAGACTGGAATGGATCGCTATATTACAGTTAAACGAAAACTTAGTCCGCAAAAACCAACGGGTACTAAGCCAAAAATAACCCGCGTAAGCTCAAATCAGCAAGTCAGTGCGAATAGATTTGCACTGCTAAGTGAAAATATAGAAGACGTGAGTAACCAAAATTCTGAAGGTGCTACTAAAGTCACTAATGCCAAACCTCCGCCAATATACATAAGAGAAGAGAATTTAAGCGCCCTTGTTAAAAAATTCAGTCAGTTTATCGGTAATAATAACTTTCATATTATCCCACTATCTAAGGGAAATATTCGTGAAATCAAAGTGCAAATGTACTCTGAACAGAATTTTCGCACAGTGTCCAAACACTTGAATGACACACACACAAGGTTCTATACATACCAGCTTAAAAGTGCAAAAGGCTTACAAATTGTAATTAAAGGTATCGAGCCAAGTGTTGAAGCTGTGGAAGTTTTACAAGCGCTTAAAGAACAGGCCTTTAATCCAAAAGTTGTAGTAAATAATTTTAATGGAAACAAAATTCCGCAGCCCATGTTTAAAGTTGAGATTGAGCCTGAAAACAAACCACTGGGGAAAAACGCTGTGCTTCCAATTTATAAACTTCAATACCTGTTGCATCGTAAGATAACTGTGGAAGAACCACACAAGAGAAATGGCCCTGTACAATGCACTAACTGCCAGGAGTATGGTCACACCAGGTCTTACTGCACTCTTCGCTCAGTGTGCGTAGCTTGTAGAGAGCTACACGACTCTGCCACCTGCACGTCAAACAAAGAAGACCCAAATGCAAAAAAGTGTGGTAACTGCGGTGGAAACCACACAGCAAACTATAGGGGTTGTCCAGTCTATAAGGAGTTGAAAAACCGGATCAACCAACGTGTGGCCTCTGAACGCACTGATAACGTATTGAATACCTTTGTACCCTCCAGGACAAATCCTAGCGTTTTCTTTGCCAAAAAAACCATGCCGCCAATGGCTTTATCAAACACCGTCAATGGTGTCTCATTTGCAAGTGCCGTAAAGTCAGGCCTAGTAAATCCTGCACATACAATAACTGCACCTCAAGTTGCGCCACAAGAACGGGAGCACCACGCCCAATACGGTAGTCAATCCAATATCGAAGCCATGATATCATCGATGCAACAAAGCTTGATGAATTTCATAACTTACATGCAAAACACAATGCAAGATCTCATGCGAAATCAAAACACCCTGCTCAAACTGCTTGCTACTCAACAAAAAAAATAATGACCGCAACTAAAATAGCCCTCTGGAATGCAAACGGCATTCCTCGCCACAAACTAGAGCTGTCAAAATTCCTTAACGACAAGGAAATTGACGTTATGCTCCTTGCTGAAACACACCTAACTAACAAATATAATTTCAATATTTCGGGATATACATTTTACTGCTCGAATCATCCAGATGGAAAGGCGCGTGGCGGAACTGGTATTTTAGTCCGAAATCGCATTAAACACCATTCCTCGATTGGAATTGCCAAGAATTATCTGCAAGCAACATCAATATGCCTACAAACAAAGCAAGATATTACACTGTCCGCGGTTTATTGCCCCCCACGTTTTACGATAACAGAAAAACAATTTATGGATTTCTTCAGTTTGCTGGGAGAGCGCTTCATTGCTGCAGGCGATTATAATGCGAAGCATCCTCACTGTCCAACCCTAAAGGCAAGCAATTTTATAACACGCTTATATGTAAAAGAAACAAACTTGATTACGCTTCTCCTAGAAAGCCCACATATTGGCCATCAGATCCGCAAAAGCTGCCAGATTTGATTGACTTCGCGGTGACAAGAAAAATTCCTCGTAGTCTTATTAGTACAGAATCAAGTGCAGACCTCTCTTTAGACCACTCACCTGTACTCTTCACTTTGTGGCACCAGCCGCACGAAAAAGAGTCACTCTACATGCTCACGACAAAGGCTACAAACTGGTTGAAGTATAAAAAATATATCAGTGCGCATATAGAACTCCACCCAAATTTAGATATTAGAAAAGCGACGCCTACGACGGATATGGCAGACTCATAGGTCACCTGCTTCTAAACAACTGCTGAAGGCGGCTACATTTGCGCTAACGAGAGCCCTCAAGAGCGAGGAACAGCACGCACAGTACCGGTACATTCAAAAGCTTTCTCCGACTAGCACAAAGTACCCGCTGTGGAAAGCACATACAAACTTAAGTGGCCCAATAGAGACTGAAATGCCAGTACGGGACAAGAATGGTAATTGGGCTCGGAGTGACGCGGAAAAAGCAAACACCTTTGCTGCTCATCTACAAAATGTTTTCAGACCAAACTTAGCAACCAATGGGCTTACACTACCACCCGTACCCAAAGTGTCGGAATCTGAGCCACTGAAATTTGCACCTGAAGAAATTTTAATAGTAATTAAGGAACAACTGAAACCAAATAAGGCTCATGGGCACGACTTGATTACCCTAAAAATGATTATTGAGCTACCAAATTGTGCTGAACTTTGCATCTGTATGTTATTTAATGCAATTACTAAACACTGCTATTTCCCTCAACAATGGAAAAAGTCAACTATTGTAATGATACCAAAGCCCGGAAAAGACAAAACACAACCATCCTCCTATAGACCTATCAGCCTGCTACCGTGCATATCGAAATTATTCGAAAGACTTCTTATGCTGCGCATTTACCCACATCTTCAAGCCTACAGCATAATACCATCCCACCAATTTGGCTTCAGGGAGAAACATGGTACGATCGAACAAGTAAATCGCATTTCATCTGAAATCCGTACATCGTTTGAAAAGAGGGAATATTGTGCTGCAATATTTCTTGACGTGGCCCAGGCATTTGATCGAGTATGGCTAGACGGTCTAATGTATAAATTACAAATGTTTCTCCCTCAGAGCACCCACAGACTACTTAAGTCCTATCTGAATGATCGAAAGTTCACAGTTCGATGTAACACTGCCATCACTAAAGCTCATCTAATAGAAGCTGGAGTACCACAAGGCAGTGTTCTCGGCCCGATGCTCTACGTCTTATACACCTCGGATATTCCAACAAACGGCCGCCTGACAATGTCAGCCGCTCCAAGTGTCCCCTGCAAGCATCTGCGCTCTTAGGTAATGATATTTAAGCTGTGGCCAATTGG
Source organism: Philophylla caesio (assembly GCA_963971545.1). NCBI lineage: Eukaryota > Metazoa > Arthropoda > Insecta > Diptera > Tephritidae > Philophylla > Philophylla caesio. The sequence goes on from OZ020604.1 coordinate 108,121,122, forward strand.
CTTGCAAACTGGCGTATAAAGGTTAACGAACAAAAATCTAAGCAAGTTACATTTACACTAAATAAGAAAAATTGTCCGCCCTTGACTTTGAACAACGTTCAAATACCACAAAGCAATAATGTCACATACCTAGGGGTCCACCTGGATAGGCGACTTACTTGGCGCAACCACATAGAGGCTAAACGGACTCATCTTAAGTTGAAGACTAGTTCTCTACACTGGCTTATTAACTCTCGCTCACCCCTGAGCCTGGAGTATAAAGTGACTATATACAACACGGTTCTAAAACCCATTAGGACCTATGGATGTGAGTTATGGGGCAACGCGAGCAGCAGCAACATCGAAATCCTTCATCGTGCGCAATCTAAAATCCTTCGAACAATAACCGGAGCACCAAGGTATATCCGAAACGAGAATATCCACCACGACTTGAGAATCCCGGAAGTACGAACTGAAATAGAGCAGCGGAAGGCGAAATATGCATCGAAGCTTTTAGCGCACGCTAATCAGTTAGCCAGAAATCTATTGCATGTAAACAGGAACTCAAGATTACGTAGGAATGACTTTCCATCCCAGTCGTAATATTTCTTAGAGCCAGTTAATAAAAATTCTCATCCCGACTATCGGATGTAAATTATGTGATTAGAATAAGATTTGCAAACTTGTTGTTAGGCTCCTTAGTTGAGCAGATTCAATAAATAAAAGTAACATTTAAAAAAAAAAAAAAAATATGTTATGTGCATTGAACTTAAGAATTACGCTAAAGGTAGTGTAAGGCAATTGAACGCTATCTTTTGCTTATGTGAATTTCATGCAAACTTATGTGCGTACATGTGTACATATGCACATATGGAAAGAAATTCTTGGTGAAGTATGAACAATGATAATGAAAATAATAATGATACTGATACTGATAATGATAATGATAATGATAATGATAATGATAATGATAATGATAATGATAATGATAATGATAATGATAATGATAATGATAATGATAATGATAATGATAATGATAATGATAATGAAAATGATAATGATAATGATAACGATAATAATAATGATAATGATAATGATAATGATAATGATAATGATATTGATAATGATAATGATAATGATAACGATAATAATAATGATAATGATAATGATAATGATAATGATAATGATAATGATAATGATAATGATAATGATAATGATAATGATAATGATAATGATAATGATAATGATAATGATAATGATAATGATAATGATAATGATAATGATAATGATAATGATAATGATAATGATAATGATAATGATTATGATAATGATAATGATAATGATAATGATAATGATAATGATAACGATAATAATAATGATAATGATAATGATAATGATAATGATAATGATAATGATAATGAAAATGAAAATGATAATGATAATGATAATGATAATGATAATGATAATGATAATGATAATGATAATGATAATGATAATGATAATGATAATGATAATGATAATGATAATGATAATGATAATGATAATGATAATGATAATGATAATGATAATGATAATGATAATGATAATGATAATGATAATGATAATGAAAATGATAATGATAATGATAATGATAATGATAATGATAACGATAATAATAATGATAATGATAATGATAATGATAATGATATTGATAATGATAATGATAATGATAACGATAATAATAATGATAATGATAATGATAATGATAATGATAATGATAATGATAATGATAATGATAATGATAATGATAATGATAATGATAATGATAATGATAATGATAATGATAATGATAATGATAATGATTATGATAATGATAATGATAATGATAATGATAATGATAATGATAACGATAATAATAATGATAATGATAATGATAATGATAATGATAATGATAATGATAATGAAAATGAAAATGATAATGATAATGATAATGATAATGATAATGGTAATGATAATGATAATGATGATGATAATGTTCATTAACAGGCAACCAAAACAATGCAAATGCATGTCTTTTATGTAACATGATAACATGAAGTAATTTAAATACTAATGCGATTCTCATAAAAATAAAGAGTTATTTGTTAACACTTATTTTTGCATATTTAAAATAAATGCATGTTTTCGCATATTTCGTGATTAATGTGTATATTTGAGTCCTAAATTCCAAGCAAAATAAAATTTTATATTGTCAATAATTTTTGCACCTGTTGAAAGCAATTTTAACGCATTCGAAGTTCGCATTAAACAAGTTGTAGACGTACTGACGAAATGTATGGATCCCGTTTTGGAAATGTTATGCGTGCAATATTTATTAACAGGATTGCGATCCGCTTTCCAGATATCAAAATTTATAAATTTTTTTATAGGGGGCAAAATTTGTCAAGTGTACGCGCTCAAATAGTTGATGTCACCGATTTCAATGTAATGTTTTTGTTCCGTTATAGCTTATACATTAATATTTAGGATAAAAGTGAAGCTTTCTATTTATCTGCTTTTCAAAGAAATAAAAGTGGACGATATGTGCGAAAAATGCGAAACAAAATTTGAAGACCTGTTTTTGCGTGCACAAAAGTTAGAGCCCCTTCCACAATTAACTCTTCTCCATTTGCAAAAATGTTGTGAACAAATAACACAACAGTCACACAAAGATATATTGAAATCGGTGACATCAACTTTTTGAGCGGGTGCACTTGACAAATTCTGCCCATAGACCGTGTGAAAGGGCCCTAAGTTAAAATTAAAAAAAACACTACATTTGACGTTTCTCGAATATTTTATCATTGTCCGCTTTGAGCTGCAATATTAATACTTGTTGCAAAACACCTGCGAATTTGTTTTATAATAAGGAGCACACCGATCCACACGATTTTTGGGTCTTATTATTACTTGTTATATTTTCGTTACTTCTACGCCAAAAATAAGGGAAAGCAATTTTTTTATCAAAGTTTGCTGAAACCAGAGCAATTTAAATTAAAGTAAATCAATGTAAGTGTAAATTAAACCCAAAATTGTTTCTTTGTTCACCGGAAATGCAGAAAAATATTAACTAACATGGTGGATGCAGACCGGGCGGATACAGAAAATAGTTTTGGGGGTCCAAAAAAAATATTTGTGTAGACAAATGATGATAGATGAACGGTTACATACATTTAAATTTGTCTGCGTGTATGGTTCAGATATTTCGGCGGGGTTCCGACCCCCAAAACCACCCTGTATCCGCGGCTGCATGGAGAAGATTTACAATCTTATTTAAAGAACATAATTTGCTGTATTTTGGAACGATTTTCCGTCGATCCTTGTCAAATTTCGTTTTGAAACAAACCGGTTTCGGCGTTGTGCCATCTTCAGTGCTATTTTTCGTGTTATTTTGCGTTTGAAACTTTTTTAACTATTCGTGGCCAGTTTATAAAAGATTTTATTTAGTGGTTTTAGTAGTAGCTTCAAGCTCAATAAAATTGTCAATTATTAATCATTTAAGGCCAATAATAAACAAATTTCTATTGTTTATTGTAACAAAAACATAAGCAAATAATTTGGTGCTTTTTATTACAAAAAAAAAGTTATTCTGATTGTTATTTTTTAATTATTTATTCTTGTGTTATGTATTCTAATAAACATAATATATTTTTTTAAGTAACAAAACTAAATATTTTTTTATATAACACTTTTTTGCGCATATTTTAAGGGCATATTTTCACCTTTTTAAGAATTGTTTTATGCGCTTAAAACACATTTTTAAACGCAAATTTGCAAATTTTTGCCCTGAAAATTTAAATGGTAATCGTAATGTTAATTATAATGAGGGAACAGTTCAAAAAAGAGCAAGCCGTTGAGGAAAGGCATATTAAAAAGGATTGATACTAATCAAAGCAGACAAACAGGACAAAACAACCCACAACGGACCAAAATTAATTAGTTGGGACCAGAGTTACTTGAGTTAACCGGCGACGCGCTATTTACATATACATACTTACTTATAAGCTTATATAAGTCAATATCTAAATCAAAACTATATGCAAATAAAATTAATTTAGAGAAACATTAAACTACTGAAACACTAAGATTTAACCTAAATTAAAACTAAAAACATGTATGCATATAAACGCAAAACACTTATCGTTATAAAATTGAACAGTTCTGCTAAATCTAATTACTTTTAAAACGAATAAAATGTTTTATTAATCAGGCTGGATAGCTTAACCCACGTATTTGGGAGGTCAAGAGGGATGAGTGCTCATGAAAACTATACAAATTAACCTTGGACGTGACTCGCTTCTTTGACCATGACTGCGGTGTTTGTTAGTCGAAACGACTAACACCAACTCTTAATTTATAAAATAAATAAACAAAAGTTAAAAAGAAAAATACATTGTTTTATTTTGAGTTTCCTTAATTTTTTTAACACATAGGCAAAAAATTAAATACACATTATTTTCAATATGATATATAATAAACAAAGGCAAATTTGACGGCCCGGACCAGATTGCTGAATAAAAAAGTTTTAGATGTATAAATAATGCCGCCCTTAGTAAGTATTCCTTGAAAAATATTAGCATAATCATTTTCAGTACCTGATTCTTCATACGATGAAGACGAAGATTCCAATTCGTCGAAGTTTTCAGCGATATACAGGCCTTCCTCCTTAGCTCCAGAAACATTTTCTCTATCATCACTGTCTAAAGCTCAAAGATAATCTTCAATTTGTTTATCACCGAGAGAGATAGAGCTTAGAACTCGTTTTAAATTCCTTTTTGGAAATAGGTATGTATGTACGCTTGTTGATATTCCACGCAAAATAATATAATAATAAAAATTTGGCAGATGTATTTTATGAGAAGCTGTTTTATGGCCGAAATATCCTCGTGGGTTTGCCATTGCCTGCCGAGCGGACACTATTAGAAAAAACGTTTCTATGATTTAGATTTTACTTGCCCTGGCTGAGATTCGAACCTCGAACCTAGAAGCATATGGAATAATAGCACGCCCCGCTACCCACTCAACCACAGCAGCCACGCCGCAAAAAAAGTGGGATTCTAATAACACACCACTGAATTTTTTGGAACAAAAACAAAAAGTCACACCTAATGCATTGTTAGTCTGTCGACTACCAAGCCTGCTAAAATAACTTACTTATAGTTCCCTGAAAACCTTGAGCGTCCTACTATGCCTACAAACAAAGCAAGATATTACACTGTCCGCGGTTTATTGCCCCCCACGTTTTACGATAACAGAAAAACAATTTATGGATTTCTTCAGTTTGCTGGGAGAGCGCTTCATTGCTGCAGGCGATTATAATGCGAAGCATCCTCACTGTCCAACCCTAAAGGCAAGCAATTTTATAACACGCTTATATGTAAAAGAAACAAACTTGATTACGCTTCTCCTAGAAAGCCCACATATTGGCCATCAGATCCGCAAAAGCTGCCAGATTTGATTGACTTCGCGGTGACAAGAAAAATTCCTCGTAGTCTTATTAGTACAGAATCAAGTGCAGACCTCTCTTTAGACCACTCACCTGTACTCTTCACTTTGTGGCACCAGCCGCACGAAAAAGAGTCACTCTACATGCTCACGACAAAGGCTACAAACTGGTTGAAGTATAAAAAATATATCAGTGCGCATATAGAACTCCACCCAAATTTAGATATTAGAAAAGCGACGCCTACGACGGATATGGCAGACTCATAGGTCACCTGCTTCTAAACAACTGCTGAAGGCGGCTACATTTGCGCTAACGAGAGCCCTCAAGAGCGAGGAACAGCACGCACAGTACCGGTACATTCAAAAGCTTTCTCCGACTAGCACAAAGTACCCGCTGTGGAAAGCACATACAAACTTAAGTGGCCCAATAGAGACTGAAATGCCAGTACGGGACAAGAATGGTAATTGGGCTCGGAGTGACGCGGAAAAAGCAAACACCTTTGCTGCTCATCTACAAAATGTTTTCAGACCAAACTTAGCAACCAATGGGTTTACACTACCACCCGTACCCAAAGTGTCGGAATCTGAGCCACTGAAATTTGCACCTGAAGAAATTTTAATAGTAATTAAGGAACAACTGAAACCAAATAAGGCTCATGGGCACGACTTGATTACCCTAAAAATGATTATTGAGCTACCAAATTGTGCTGAACTTTGCATCTGTATGTTATTTAATGCAATTACTAAACTCTGCTATTTCCCTCAACAATGGAAAAAGTCAACTATTGTAATGATACCAAAGCCCGGAAAAGACAAAACACAACCATCCTCCTATAGACCTATCAGCCTGCTACCGTTCATATCGAAATTATTCGAAAGACTTCTTATGCTGCGCATTTACCCACATCTTCAAGCCTACAGCATAATACCATCCCACCAATTTGGCTTCAGGGAGAAACATGGTACGATCGAACAAGTAAATCGCATTTCATCTGAAATCCGTACATCGTTTGAAAAGAGGGAATATTGTGCTGCAATATTTCTTGACGTGGCCCAGGCATTTGATCGAGTATGGCTAGACGGTCTAATGTATAAATTACAAATGTTACTCCCTCAGAGCACCCACAGACTACTTAAGTCCTATCTGAATGATCGAAAGTTCACAGTTCGATGTAACACTGCCATCACTGAAGCTCATCTAATAGAAGCTGGAGTACCACAAGGCAGTGTTCTCGGCCCGATGCTCTACGTCTTATACACCTCGGATATTCCAACAAACGGCCGCCTGACAATGTCAGCCGCTCCAAGTGTCCCCTGCAAGCATCTGCGCTCTTAGGTAATGATATTTAAGCTGTGGCCAATTGGCTTGCAAACTGGCGTATAAAGGTTAACGAACAAAAATCTAAGCAAGTTACATTTACACTAAATAAGAAAAATTGTCCGCCCTTGACTTTGAACAACGTTCAAATACCACAAAGCAATAATGTCACATACCTAGGGGTCCACCTGGATAGGCGACTTACTTGGCGCAACCACATAGAGGCTAAACGGACTCATCTTAAGTTGAAGACTAGTTCTCTACACTGGCTTATTAACTCTCGCTCACCCCTGAGCCTGGAGTATAAAGTGACTATATACAACACGGTTCTAAAACCCATTAGGACCTATGGATGTGAGTTATGGGGCAACGCGAGCAGCAGCAACATCGAAATCCTTCATCGTGCGCAATCTAAAATCCTTCGAACAATAACCGGAGCACCAAGGTATATCCGAAACGAGAATATCCACCACGACTTGAGAATCCCGGAAGTACGAACTGAAATAGAGCAGCGGAAGGCGAAATATGCATCGAAGCTTTTAGCGCACGCTAATCAGTTAGCCAGAAATCTATTGCATGTAAACAGGAACTCAAGATTACGTAGGAATGACTTTCCATCCCAGTCGTAATATTTCTTAGAGCCAGTTAATAAAAATTCTCATCCCGACTATCGGATGTAAATTATGTGATTAGAATAAGATTTGCAAACTTGTTGTTAGGCTCCTTAGTTGAGCAGATTCAATAAATAAAAGTAACATTTAAAAAAAAAAAAAAATATGTTATGTGCATTGAACTTAAGAATTACGCTAAAGGTAGTGTAAGGCAATTGAACGCTATCTTTTGCTTATGTGAATTTCATGCAAACTTATGTGCGTACATGTGTACATATGCACATATGGAAAGAAATTCTTGGTGAAGTATGAACAATGATAATGAAAATAATAATGATACTGATACTGATAATGATAATGATAATGATAATGATAATGATAATGATAATGATAATGATAATGATAATGATAATGATAATGATAATGATAATGATAATGATAATGATAATGATAATGATAATGATAATGATAATGATAATGATAATGATAATGATAATGAAAATGATAATGATAATGATAATGATAATGATAATGATAACGATAATAATAATGATAATGATAATGATAATGATAATGATATTGATAATGATAATGATAATGATAACGATAATAATAATGATAATGATAATGATAATGATAATGATAATGATAATGATAATGATAATGATAATGATAATGATAATGATAATGATAATGATAATGATAATGATAATGATAATGATAATGATAATGATTATGATAATGATAATGATAATGATAATGATAATGATAATGATAACGATAATAATAATGATAATGATAATGATAATGATAATGATAATGATAATGATAATGAAAATTAAAATGATAATGATAATGATAATGATAATGATAATGGTAATGATAATGATAATGATGATGATAATGTTCATTAACAGGCAACCAAAACAATGCAAATGCATGTCTTTTATGTAACATGATAACATGAAGTAATTTAAATACTAATGCGATTCTCATAAAAATAAAGAGTTATTTGTTAACACTTATTTTTGCATATTTAAAATAAATGCATGTTTTCGCATATTTCGTGATTAATGTGTATATTTGAGTCCTAAATTCCAAGCAAAATAAAATTTTATATTGTCAATAATTTTTGCACCTGTTGAAAGCAATTTTAACGCATTCGAAGTTCGCATTAAACAAGTTGTAGACGTACTGACGAAATGTATGGATCCCGTTTTGGAAATGTTATGCGTGCAATATTTATTAACAGGATTGCGATCCGCTTTCCAGATATCAAAATTTATAAATTTTTTTATAGGGGGCAAAATTTGTCAAGTGTACGCGCTCAAATAGTTGATGTCACCGATTTCAATGTAATGTTTTTGTTCCGTTATAGCTTATACATTAATATTTAGGATAAAAGTGAAGCTTTCTATTTATCTGCTTTTCAAAGAAATAAAAGTGGACGATATGTGCGAAAAATGCGAAACAAAATTTGAAGACCTGTTTTTGCGTGCACAAAAGTTAGAGCCCCTTCCACAATTAACTCTTCTCCATTTGCAAAAATGTTGTGAACAAATAACACAACAGTCACACAAAGATATATTGAAATCGGTGACATCAACTTTTTGAGCGGGTGCACTTGACAAATTCTGCCCATAGACCGTGTGAAAGGGCCCTAAGTTAAAATTAAAAAAAACACTACATTTGACGTTTCTCGAATATTTTATCATTGTCCGCTTTGAGCTGCAATATTAATACTTGTTGCAAAACACCTGCGAATTTGTTTTATAATAAGGAGCACACCGATCCACACGATTTTTGGGTCTTATTATTACTTGTTATATTTTCGTTACTTCTACGCCAAAAATAAGGGAAAGCAATTTTTTTATCAAAGTTTGCTGAAACCAGAGCAATTTAAATTAAAGTAAATCAATGTAAGTGTAAATTAAACCCAAAATTGTTTCTTTGTTCACCGGAAATGCAGAAAAATATTAACTAACATGGTGGATGCAGACCGGGCGGATACAGAAAATAGTTTTGGGGGTCCAAAAAAAATATTTGTGTAGACAAATGATGATAGATGAACGGTTACATACATTTAAATTTGTCTGCGTGTATGGTTCAGATATTTCGGCGGGGTTCCGACCCCCAAAACCACCCTGTATCCGCGGCTGCATGGAGAAGATTTACAATCTTATTTAAAGAACATAATTTGCTGTATTTTGGAACGATTTTCCGTCGATCCTTGTCAAATTTCGTTTTGAAACAAACCGGTTTCGGCGTTGTGCCATCTTCAGTGCTATTTTTCGTGTTATTTTGCGTTTGAAACTTTTTTAACTATTCGTGGCCAGTTTATAAAAGATTTTATTTAGTGGTTTTAGTAGTAGCTTCAAGCTCAATAAAATTGTCAATTATTAATCATTTAAGGCCAATAATAAACAAATTTCTATTGTTTATTGTAACAAAAACATAAGCAAATAATTTGGTGCTTTTTATTACAAAAAAAAAGTTATTCTGATTGTTATTTTTTAATTATTTATTCTTGTGTTATGTATTCTAATAAACATAATATATTTTTTTAAGTAACAAAACTAAATATTTTTTTATATAACACTTTTTTGCGCATATTTTAAGGGCATATTTTCACCTTTTTAAGAATTGTTTTATGCGCTTAAAACACATTTTTAAACGCAAATTTGCAAATTTTTGCCCTGAAAATTTAAATGGTAATCGTAATGTTAATTATAATGAGGGAACAGTTCAAAAAAGAGCAAGCCGTTGAGGAAAGGCATATTAAAAAGGATTGATACATTGATATATGCAAATAAAATTAATTTAGAGAAACATTAAACTACTGAAACACTAAGATTTAACCTAAATTAAAACTAAAAACATGTATGCATATAAACGCAAAACACTTATCGTTATAAAATTGAACAGTTCTGCTAAATCTAATTACTTTTAAAACGAATAAAATGTTTTATTAATCAGGCTGGATAGCTTAACCCACGTATTTGGGAGGTCAAGAGGGATGAGTGCTCATGAAAACTATACAAATTAACCTTGGACGTGACTCGCTTCTTTGACCATGACTGCGGTGTTTGTTAGTCGAAACGACTAACACCAACTCTTAATTTATAAAATAAATAAACAAAAGTTAAAAAGAAAAATACATTGTTTTATTTTGAGTTTCCTTAATTTTTTTAACACATAGGCAAAAAATTAAATACACATTATTTTCAATATGATATATAATAAACAAAGGCAAATTTGACGGCCCGGACCAGATTGCTGAATAAAAAAGTTTTAGATGTATAAATAATGCCGCCCTTAGTAAGTATTCCTTGAAAAATATTAGCATAATCATTTTCAGTACCTGATTCTTAATACGATGAAGACGAAGATTCCAATTCGTCGAAGTTTTCAGCGATATACAGGCCTTCCTCCTTAGCTCCAGAAACATTTTCTCTATCATCACTGTCTAAAGCTCAAAGATAATCTTCAATTTGTTTATCACCGAGAGAGATAGAGCTTAGAACTCGTTTTAAATTCCTTTTGGGAAATAGGTATGTATGTACGCTTGTTGATATTCCACGCAAAATAATATAATAATAAAAATTTGGCAGATGTATTTTATGAGAAGCTGTTTTATGGCCGAAATATCCTCGTGGGTTTGCCATTGCCTGCCGAGCGGACACTATTAGAAAAAACGTTTCTATGATTTAGATTTTACTTGCCCTGGCTGAGATTCGAACCTCGAACCTAGAAGCATATGGAATAATAGCACGCCCCGCTACCCACTCAACCACAGCAGCCACGCCGCAAAAAAAGTGGGATTCTAATAACACACCACTGAATTTTTTGGAACAAAAACAAAAAGTCACACCTAATGCATTGTTAGTCTGTCGACTACCAAGCCTGCTAAAATAACTTACTTATAGTTCCCTGAAAACCTTGAGCGTCCACAATCTGCTAGAGCTTGCTTTCGACGCGAAAAGAGAGAGCAAAATAAAAACAAAACGAAATGCGATTGATTTTAGTCGAATCGACTAACATAGCTTGTCCAGTGGTAAATATAAAACTGCTTTTTATATAAAAGCTTAGTGAATTTGCTGAAAGTGCTAGCATAAATCAAATGCCTACCGAAAAACCGCCTCAAACCCTTTTTTGTTCCCATAAACTGAGCCTGACGATCAATCAAACGACGCTTACCAGCCCATCTTCATCTTAGTCACCTCAATCTGGGACATCAAACGCGTCAGATCCCCATCATAAACGAGCGTTATTATCGATTTCATTTTCGCAGAAAGGAAGTAATTGCGGCGCCAGTCACAAAAAATAATTAAGTTGAATTAGACGGCAGCATCGTGCAGTTGAGCAAGCTGGCCCACGCCTACAAAGCAGCACTGAACAAATGTCAAAACAAAAAGAACAAGCGATACCTAAGCACAGTTATGTTTTTGAGGCCGATACAAAGAGTTCTTCATGTTTGGTGATGTGATTTTGATTTATATTTTTTCGAGTAGCGGCACAAATCCGCTACAAAAAAAGATAAGGAAACAGCGAATACATTTCAAAAGAAAGCGTGAAAAAAGTGTTTTACAATGTACCTATGCTTATCATTCAATTATGCAAAATATGCAAAGTCACATAGTTCTATAAATTTTTCAGAGAATCCTGCTCTCAAAAACTACAAGGGCTCCCTCATCTGATGTTGTCATCGTTCATGCTTCTGCGCCACACAATAGGATAGGCATAATGAAAGATTGTTGGCAAGAGAATTTCGCCTATCGGACTTCAAAGCTGACGTTGATATTGGTGTTAATGCTGGGTCCTAGGTACACAAAGCTCTCTACTTTTTCAAATTTTTTACTGTGAACAGAGATGTGAAAGCCCAAGATCTGACAACCTATCAGACCCGGAGGCTTTGTTGTTCTTCAGTCGTGCCATCGCTTTTCGAATTTCATCACAGTAGACTGACAAAAAAAACATCGAGTCAATCATCATTCATTGAAGATTCAGGTTCATCATCTTCTGCAAAGTGGTTAGCTGCTGCCATTAATCAGTGTGAGAAGTGTTCCATCCATAATTTAAGAATGCTGTGGGCATCAGTCACCAGGTCGCCGTTCCATTCCTACTTAAATTCTCCCCGATCTTGAAACCTTCCGTTTGCCGTCGTACTTTTTAAAACTCATGCTCTTCGCTCTTACACCTTTCTGTTTCTCTCTTCTTTTCACGAAAAATGTGCACATCTCGCTTTGCGTCCGGTCGTAGTGTGGCCCCTTATAGCGCAGTTACCCACCGACGTAGAGAGGGCCAAACGTGTCAGCTGACACGACCTATCTTATGAGAGCGCCTTGTTAATGAAAACTCACCACCGTAGAATTTTCGTGTTGACGGAGAACTTACGTAGGAAATCCAAACGAATTTGATTTTTTCCGTAGAAACGTATCAGCTGATAGTTCTCTCTCTCATCATTCTCATACCAGGTTGCCACAGCGTACTTTTTGAAATCATTAAAATGTTAGTTTCCAAATACTTGAAATATTCTTAAATTATTAGAAAACTACTACCGAATATAGCAGATTATAGCATAATATATTATTTAAATAGGTCAGCACTACGATTTCATCATTTACATTATAAAAATGTTAACTAAAATTGTAATTTTATGCAAAAACATATGTATATATAAATCTATGGCAACATTGTATAGAAGTGAGCGAACAAAACAAAATAACCAAAAAGAAGCGAGTTGGTGCACAATAAAAACATCAAATGGATGACGAAAAATTAATAAATTTGATACAAAATAGAAAGGAGTTGTACGACAAGTCCAACCCTTTCTATAAATTGGCTGGCAGGAAGAGAATGCTATGGGAGCAAATAGCCAAAGAGCTGAATACTACAGGTATGTAAATAAATCAATTAAAGCAAGCAATATTCCTTTTTTATTTACTTACAATAATACTTTTCTAGCTGAGGTGTGCATGCGAAGGTGGACAGCTCTTCGTGATCGATACGCGAGGGAAATCCGAAAGTTTAAAGCGCCATCAGGCAGTGCCTTCCAATACCAGAGGCCGTGGTATTTGTTGGAGACATTGCAGTTTCTGAAGCCGCACGTATTACCGCGACCGTAAGTTGCTAACACATATATATATATATATATATGTATATATGTACATATATGAGCCGTTCAGTGATATTATATGTAAAGTGATTTATGGCAAAAATGTAATTATTTATAAAAAATGAAGTGCGCAGTAGCGAATTGCAACAGCGAGTGTTTCCTATGGACGCAAGTCTTGCCGAGAAGTGGATGCAGTTCTGCCGGCGTGAAAATAATACAAATTCCTAAGAAAGTTGTTTGTGCATATACATATGTAGCATTAAAGTGTACTTACAGGAAATTGAAATAAGATACAAACATATTTACGTATCTATATGTACACATTCGTGTATGCACTCAACAGCTCATATAAGTATATGTTCACTTATATATATATACATATGTACATATGTACATAAGTTAACACATATGTACATTCATATATGTATGCTTGTGTTATTAAAATTCAAACCAATTTCCAGAATACGTTGCTCAACAAACATTTGCCCGGTAGCATCCGAAACATCGCCATTGCCATTGTCTCCGACAACAGTGCAACTTCCGTCACCATCGCCACCTACCTTTGTGCAGCTGCCATCGCCGTCACCTCCAACAACAGCTTCCCTGCAATCGCTATCACCGCCTACCTTCGCGCAGCTACCTTCGCCGTCAACTCCAACAATGGTATCACTGCCATCGCCATCACCGCCTATTTTCACGCAGCTACCATCGCCGTCGCCTCCAGTAATAGTACCACTCCTTCCACTATCACCATCAGTAATCGATATAACGACGTCGCCGCCGCTGTCTCCAGCACCTGCACTATCAGAGCGCGCAAGAGGGACGAAACGTCGGAACAATACTGACGTAGACCAGGCCATGATCGAAGCCATCGAAGTATTTAAAAATAGATGCGCAGCAAGGGAAGATCAAAGCTCAAACCCAACCATAAACTCTTTTGGAACAATGATGGTTTCAATATTGTCCAAAATGAGTGCAGCAAAGCAAACCCGGGCAATGCAAAAAATTATGGAAGTAGCATTTCAAGTGCAGCAGGAGCCTGAGTAACGAGGATTAGTTTTTATTTTTATTTTTATACATACATACATATGTATGCATTGCTTTATTTGGTTTTGAAACCACTATTGTTTGTATGTACATATTTGTATGTACCATTATTTGTATGTACATACATATCTAGTTTTATTAAAATAAGTAATTTATAATAAATGAATTGGATTGAACTTATGTATGTATGTGATTTTTATTTTAAGCAAAATGTTGTTTTGTACATAATGACAAGTCTACAAGTACGGACCACCTATTTCTAAGTCTATATTCTCCTGAAATGGCACAGATCCTTCATTAATAAAGTAATTTGCGAGCTTATCTCGCAGACTAAATGCAATTGCAGGGCCTCTACGTACTGATGATCGCAAGGGCGGTAAGGAGTGTTGATCATTTATTTCGTTCCGCCAGTCTCCAGCATGTACTACGTTGCCATTCTCCACTCGATCGATGTATCTGTCTGGACAATACCAGCGGCTCTGATCGTTAAGCATTATAAAGTTATGCAAAGCAATGCAAGCCATCACAATTGTCTCGCAATTTTCTGGGTTACATTCTATAGTGGTTTTCAGTATCCGCCACCTAGCAGTTAAAATGCCAAAGCTGTTTTCGATGACTCTACGCGCCCTTGATAGTCGATAATTAAATATTCGCTTCGTTCTACTCAAATTGGAACCGGGATATGGACGCATTAAATTTGTTCTTAAAGGAAACGCAGCATCGCCCACAAAAAAGTTGGGGAAAGGGTCAAGTGACTCTCTTGACAACGGTACAGCTGGAGGTAATGGTAAAGCATTTTGCATTAGAGCTTGCCCAAAGGGAGAAATCTGAAAAATTCCTGTAAATTAAAAGATTGGGTTAGTATACATATGTATGTTTCCGGTTTGTAAATAAATCTGAATTTATTGCCTCCATCGCTTTGACTGCCATAACTTCCGATGCTGACAGCTGTAAAAGTATATCTGGCGTCACATGTGGCCATCAAAACGATACTAAAAAACTTTTTATAATTGTAAAAAAGCGAGCTTGAATTGGCTGGGCACTTTATAGCAATGTGCTTGCCATCAATTGCTCCAACGCAGTTAGGAATATTCCATAAATTATAAAATTCCTGAGCGATGTCTTTGTACTGCGATTCTGTCGGTTCGCTTACATAGATTGGAGAAAGTAATCGCCAGATTACTTCGCACACTTCCAGTATTATTTTACGTACAGTTGTTTTGCCCAGCTTGTAGCTCCAAGCGATGCTCTGCACGGAAACTCCTTGTGACAAATATCTACAAGTGAAAAACGGATTCTTGTAGGTATTTTACAAAACGCTGACAAATTATAATTTACTTACAGTAACACCAGAGAAAGTCTTTCTTCGGGGAAGATGCGCTGTTTTGGTTTCCGTAAGGAACTACCAATCAACTTTAAGAGTAGATCGAATACCGGCGGTGGCATTCTTGTGTGCAGAAATAGCTGTTCTGCATCCATATCTTTAATTCGCCGGAACACTTGCAACTGATAGCCACTAGTTACCCAATTTTTATTTATTGGCCGAACTCCATACTTTCTCTGCCTCCTTTTTTTATTTTTATTATTTTTATACAATGTGTATAATTCACACAAATTTAAAAATAAATTGTCAATCTCAATATTTTCTGCTTCCATTACGATACCGCTGTTGTTTAAAAAAATGATTTGAAGTAAAAACAGAAGGCAAAGAGAAACAAAACATGAGAGAACAGCTGATTTCTACGCTAAGGCTACGGTAATGAGTTTTTGCAAAAATTAGATTTTACCGCCGTCTACGCTACGCTACGTACACGTCGGTGGATAACTGCGCTATTAGGTAGCGTCTTTACGTTCCGTAGCGGCACACGCTGGTCGAAAATTCGAAAAAGCTGGCCAAAAGTACAAAATTTAATCTCTGAGAGGGAGCGTTGGTGAGTCAATTTCTGGAATTTATAATGCAGTCACCCACATGTGTTTTTTACTACAGCTAAGCTAGTCGTTGCCATGCGTATTACTACTGCTACAAAATTCATTTTTGGTGTTAAATTATACATTTATTGAATTTTTTTTTGTGTTTTGCAAAATGGAGTGCGATTTTGTAAGTACGAAAGACAAGATTTCGATTAAACTTGTTTGTGTTTATCATTTACTTGTGTTGAATGTTGCGCTAGAGACTTACATGAGTGTTTCAACTGAAAACCTTAAATATATCTGCACTTTATGAAAAATAACGTTGTTGCTTCGTTTCGCCCAGAATTTTCCGATTTCAGACCACTGCGCGGCCCGAGATTCCTAGTCATACTAGTTGTTTCTTCGAGCCCGCTGAAATCCGATATAGTTCTCAACGGCGGTATGTATACAACGAGAAATATACTACCACTGCTTGGAAATATCGTTCTGTTGATCATTGCTCCCAGAAAAAGCTTTATTAGATGAGGTCGGTGCAAAGCTATCTTTAGCCGAAATACACAAGATTTTAAAATATCGTCGTAAAAAGAATCCGAATAGTTTCTTAAATACTTACTTTGTCTTTTTGAGATTGGTCAGTTAATTTGTATCGACGAAGGAAGTGTTTTAGAGTATTTGGAGAATGACATACTAGATTCAAGCTGGAAATATAAACGGACTAAAATACCACATTGAAATTAACGAAAATATTTGTTCTACGCAACGAACTCCGACTATAATCCCTCAAATACAGTCTGATACTAAACGCATAGATACAAAAGCAAATGTGAATGCGGGCGGAAATAAAAAATGCTTTAAGTGTGGTGAAGGACATAATTATCCAGGAAAACAGTTTCGCTTTTATAAGTGTAGTAAATAGGATATCACTCCTTTGAATGTACAAAAACAGTACCACAGCGAAATGTTGTTAAGACCGAACGGAGCGTAAATATGCTATGGCACGTAGGCGGGTTAATACTTAAAAATATTCATGGAAAGGATTTCACCTATCATATACGGTATGGCACTTTGATGATGCTTGATCAGGATATTGAGTTATATAATAAGAAACGACGTTTAGTGGGAAAGTGCTATTACTACAATTGAAAGTTTCGCTATAGAGATGGACATATACGATATTAAATTATGTATTATCGGACAAAAATCCGATGTAATCACTCAACATCAAAAGAGTGGCGATACATCTGCTTTTGTATTGTGAAGTCGCAGCAAATTAATATAAAAAGTAAGTTGATCAATAGTAAATCATAAAAAGTACAAACTAAATATGTATGTGAACGTGTTGCTATTATTGCTGCGCAAAATACACAAAAATATAACATTTTAAATGTTGGATGGCGTATAGAAAGGCAAATAAAATAACGCGAGGTAAGTATTTCGTGGGGCATTATTCCGAGAGCAGCATGCCGCCTCATATATTTAACATGCTTTCAAGATTTTCGGGGATCACGTCGAATTGCATTCGTCAAAAGGTGGTCTGTCATCAGGTGTGATCAGCTGCTAAATTGCATCAGTATGGTTTAGCATTTTCACTTAATTCTTTAAAACACCGGTAACTCCTCCCAGTTTTTTACTGTGCCAAACAAATTTTAACAAGTTTAACTGGGAAAAGACATGAAAACATCGATGTATTTTACCTTTGATGTTGTTTTTGATGGTAACATAGAAGTATCGATGTTGCTCCTCAAAATTCGCATACCTAAACGATCGACATGTGTATGTTAGAAGACGATATTATAAATAATAAGTGTGTAGCAGATCTAGAACATTTGAATGTCGAACAAGCGAGGGTTTTCTCATCAATGATAAGCATATATTCACTGACAAAGAAAATAGAAAGTCCATTTGTTATGAAGATTGTCCTGACATATGACGTACCTGTGTATACGACCCCTAGAAGAATATTGAAAAACAAATAAACCAATGGTTAGAAGTACGACGTCTTACTTTCTAACCTACGTGGACCTTATGGTAAATAAGCTTATGGCTTTATCAGAGTATTAATTACGACACGGGATCTCAGCATGGGTTACATCGAACGGTTTAAATAAATTACAACAAAGCCAAAATAACATTTAAAAAATTCTCGTTGCATTTTCTCTCATATCCAGGCGTAGTTTAGGTTGGAATAGCTGCCACCATGCAGAAGCACGGTGGCACACTTTGGCTAACAATGCCCGTTGTGACACCACTGGCGTTAGCCATTGTCTTCTCTCCCGTCCTTAAGAAATTGAGCCATCCTGTGCGTTTAATATTGAATAGAAAGTTAGGAATGCTTGCCATGTTCGCCGTGCTCAAGTCGCCCAAGCAGTCCACGAAGTAGTTTTTAAAGAATTAGTAGTTCCTCGTTTTGGCCAGGCCAGGTCTGTGGTAGGGATAATGTTCAATACTCTGCACCTCTTCCACGTTTCGGCAGATGCAGCAGAAATCATTTATTGCGTAATCTAGTCTCTTTCCATGAGTGCCCATTAGGCAGTGCCCGGTTATCTCTCACACAACTAATCTATGAGGGGAGCGGTCAAGCATAGTGAGAGCTTTAGAGCGTTTCATATCAACTACTGGCCAGATTTGTCTGGTGGTATGACAGGTGGGGTCCGAGGTCCACCTGAAATTTACCTTTTCTAAAAGCTCATACCTTAATCTATGTATGTAGGGTGTTAGATGTATTCCTGAATCTAGGGCGGAGTTAATAATGGCTATTTCCGTCCGTTTGCTTGCCACCTCTTCAGCCGGGCAGTTGCCAGGAGTGTCTTTATGGCCAGGGACCCTAGATACAAACGCAGAGCACATTTTTGCTAGCCGTTTTAGAGCCTTTCTACACTCAATGGCTACCTTGGAGGTTGTAACGCCAGAATATAAAGATTTAATAGCAGACTGGCTGTCTGAATATATTGTTATGTCTCGCTCTAAATGGCCTGAGTTATAACGCTATGAGCTGCTTCTAGTATTGCATTTAACTCCGCTTGAAAAACACTACAGTGGTCCGGTAAGCGAAAGCTGAGGTTTATATGAAATTCACTTGTGGAAACAACTTGGATTCATCTGTGTAATTACCGTCGTTCCTGGGTCTTGGCCCACGGTAACTACCCACTCGCCCCTCTTTGGGATTTTTATGGAAAACTTAATTTCAAAACATATATAGGAGTAGTATAATCTAGCTTACTTAGGTTATCCGGCAGACTTTATAGGACCTTTGTGTTTTCGGATCTAATATCTTTCCACGGCTGGATCGCATTTCGGGCAACCAGTAATTTCAAGGTAAAAGAGCGAGTCATTCACGGTAAGATTCCACAATAAGGGGAAGAGGACGTTTCCTTAGGGCGTGCCTCTGGCTACGTCTTTAGATTTCGAACTCTCCCCTAGTGTTGAGAAAATAGATCTCTTCTTGAGTAGAAGCCCAACGAAATCCACGAGTCCCTGCAGCACTTCCACCCTTGGAGTGGGTTGATAACAGCTTGGAAGTAGACATTGTTAAAGGCTCTTGATATCGAGAAAGATCCTTGGCGTGTACTCCTTTATGGCCAATCCTTTTTTTGATCGTTGAGACGATGCCATGAAGAGCATTATCTACGGATTTGCCTATAAATAATGCATGCCGGTTAAAGGAGAGGTTTAAATTTCTTATATTCCGCTGAATATAATCATCTATGAGCGTCGCAAGAGTTTTGAGGAGGAAAGAGGTGAGGCTTATGGGCACCTTTAGAGTGAGCAGAGGACATATAATCTTATCTGCTTGTAACTGTGCGGGAATAATTCCGTCAAGTCCTGGTGATTTGTATGGTTGGAAGGACATTATTGCACATTCTCACCTTGTTGCCTTCGGGGTTCTGTTTTACATTATTACATAAGTTTTGCAAATACTTCCACTCTGCCATCTTTATGGTATTCCTGGAAATTCCAATAATATTTAGTATAACAACGATGCAGATAGCCCACCTGAAGAATTGTAAAACGTCAATTGATGCATGGAATACTCTTCGTGAGATTCATAGGCCAAAAGGACCGGTACGTAAGGTGACATTATTTAAGCGTCTACTTGGTATGCGTATGTCCGAAGGCGGCTGCGTTCAGCAGTATGTGTGCAAATTTACTTCCTTGGCTGAAAAGCTTTAGTCTCCAAGAAGATTTTTTAGTCATAATGCAAGCGTGCCAAAATCATTTGAAAATTTGGTCGTCGCTTTGGAGTCTGGCGATGAGCTACCTAAGCTAAATTCAATAAAAATAAAACTAATAGATGAAGGTGAACGACGTAAGTCATGTGTAACGGCAAACACCGAGTGTAGCGAACAAGCGTTCCTGGTTCGCGAAAGTTTTAACAAAAATAACATTTCTACGAATTCGAAAATAAACGAAGTAGTCAGCGCATCGAACAACAAGAAAAAACTTCAACAAGAGTGTATCGTGCAAGCGTTCATGGTTCGCGAAAGTTTTAACAAAAATAACATTTCTATGAATTCGAAAATAAACGAAGTTATCAGCGCATCGAACAACAAAAACAAAAACTTCGTAATATGAAATGCTACAATTGTGGAAAAAAGCCCAATTCGCTGCTTAGTGCAGAGAAATACAAAACTTACACAAACAACAAAAAGGTGACAGCAATAGAAGCAACGGATTGTTTGCAGCGATCAGCAAAAAATTGCTGCATACTGATGCTTGGTGCGTCGACAGTGGCGCATCCTCTCATTTGTGTTGCGGCCGCGATAAGTTCAGCGAATTCCAGTTGCGTGAAGATGGGATCATACTTGCTGGCGACAACAAAATTGTAATTTTATACCAGTTTCCAAAGCAGTAAATAGTAGATACATGGTTGAATTTACACGAAATGAGGCAATGATAAAAAATAAGCACGGAAAAGTGATTTTAAGTGCTAACAAGGTATGCGATCTATTTCTATAGAGCCCAATACTGATGTGTGTGGGCCCATGAGACATGAATCGATTGGCGGTGCGAAATATATGTTAACGTTCATGGATGATAAGACGCGATTTGTATTTGTTTATTTTTTGAGACGAAAAGACGAAGTTCTAAGCAAATTTATAGAATTTAAACAAATAGTTGGGAATAAAAATTATCCGTAGCGACAACGGTATTTGTGCATAATGCGTTTAATAAATTTCTTAAAGAGTATGGTATTGTGCGGCAATTAACAGTGCCCTACACACCACAAAAAGACGGCATAGCAGAGAGGCTAAAACGTACACTAATCGAGATGGCAAGGTGTATGGTAGTAAGTTCTGGTGTGAATGATGCTATGAATCTTGTGAAGAATCCCGTGTACCATACAAGAAATAAGCACGTCGAAATAAAATACCACTTTATACGGGATATCTATCGAGGACACGACATTGAACTCAAATATTGTTGTTCATAGCAGTGACATGGTTGCTGACACCTTGACAAAGAATTTGCCGAAACCTAGCCATGAAAAGTTAACGAGGATGTTAGGTTTAAATTAATTAAACGAATGTATTTATTTTTAGTATACAGGCATATGAACGTTGAGGAGGCGTGTTAAAATGCATTCCTGAGAAGAACGTACATATTCATGCAACCCCTTCTCTTGCCTCTATAACTTGTATACTTCTAATTGTAACTTCAATTACTGTTGAACTACGATTGAATAAACACCTAATTTTAATTTTTTAGAAGTACGACGTCTTACTTTCTAACCTACGTGGACCTTATGGTAAATAAGCTTATGGCTTTATCAGAGTATTAATTACGACACGGGATCTCAGCATGGGTTACACCGAACGGTTTAAATAAATTACAACAAAGCCAAAATAACATTTAAAAAATTCTCGTTGCATTTTCTCTCATATCCAGGCGTAGTTTAGGTTGGAATAGCTGCCACCATGCAGAAGCACGGTGGCACACTTTGGCTGACAATGCCCGTTGTGACACCACTGGCGTTAGCCATTGTCTTCTCTCCCGTCCTTAAGAAATTGAGCCATCCTGTGCGTTTAATATTGAATAGAAAGTTAGGAATGCTTGCCATGTTCGCCGTGCTCAAGTCGCCCAAGCAGTCCACGAAGTAGTTTTTAAAGAATTAGTAGTTCCTCGTTTTGGCCAGGCCAGGTCTGTGGTAGGGATAATGTTCAATACTCTGCACCTCTTCCACGTTTCGGCAGATGCAGCAGAAATCATTTATTGCGTAATCTAGTCTCTTTCCATGAGTGCCCATTAGGCAGTGCCCGGTTATCTCTCACACAACTAATCTATGAGGGGAACGGTCAAGCATAGTGAGAGCTTTAGAGCGTTTCATATCAACTACTGGCCAGATTTGTCTGGTGGTATGACAGGTGGGGTCCGAGGTCCACCTGAAATTTACCTTTTCTAAAAGCTCATACCTTAATCTATGTATGTAGGATGTTAGATGTATTCCTGAATCTAGGGCGGAGTTAATAATGGCTATTTCCGTCCGTTTGCTTGCCACCTCTTCAGCCGGGCAGTTGCCAGGAGTGTCTTTATGGCCAGGGACCCTAGATACAAACGCAGAGCACATTTTTGCTAGCCGTTTTAGAGCCTTTCTACACTCAATGGCTACCTTGGAGGTTGTAACGCCAGAATATAAAGATTTAGTAGCAGACTGGCTGTCTGAATATATTGTTATGTCTCGCTCTAAATGGCCTGAGTTATAACGCTATGAGCTGCTTCTAGTATTGCATTTAACTCCGCTTGAAAAACACTACAGTGGTCCGGTAAGCGAAAGCTGAGGTTTATATGAAATTCACTTCAGGAAACAGCTTGGATTCATCTGTGTAATTACCGTCGTTCCTGGGTCTTGGCCCACGGTAACTACCCACTCGTCCCTCTTTGGGATTTTTATGGAAAACTTAATTTCAAAACATATATAGGAGTAGTATAATCTAGCTTACTTAGGTTATCCGGCAGACTTTATAGGACCTTTGTGTTTTCGGATCTAATATCTTTCCACGGCTGGATCGCATTTCGGGCAACCAGTAATTTCAAGGTAAAAGAGCGAGTCATTCACGGTAAGATTCCACAATAAGGGGAAGAGGACGTTTCCTTAGGGCGTGCCTCTGGCTACGTC
This sequence comes from Philophylla caesio, assembly GCA_963971545.1. NCBI lineage: Eukaryota > Metazoa > Arthropoda > Insecta > Diptera > Tephritidae > Philophylla > Philophylla caesio. Next base: position 108,144,680 of record OZ020604.1, read on the forward strand.
TTTAGATTTCGAACTCTCCCCTAGTGTTGAGAAAATAGATCTCTTCTTGAGTAGAAGCCCAACGAAATCCACGAGTCCCTGCAGCACTTCCAGCCTTGGAGTGGGTTGATAACAGCTTGGAAGTAGACATTGTTAAAGGCTCTTGATATCGAGAAAGATCCTTGGCGTGTACTCCTTTATGGCCAATCCTTTTTTTGATCGTTGAGAAGATGCCATGAAGAGCATTATCTACGGATTTGCCTATAAATAATGCATGCCGGTTAAAGGAGAGGTTTAAATTTCTTATATTCCGCTGAATATAATCATCTATGAGCGTCGCAAGAGTTTTGAGGAGGAAAGAGGTGAGGCTTATGGGCACCTTTAGAGTGAGCAGAGGACATATAATCTTATCTGCTTGTAACTGTGCGGGAATAATTCCGTCAAGTCCTGGTGATTTGTATGGTTGGAAGGACATTATTGCACATTCTCACCTTGTTGGCTTCGGGGTTCTGTTTTACATTATTACATAAGTTTTGCAAATACTTCCATTCTGCCATCTTTATGGTATTCCTGGAAATTCCAATAATATTTAGTATAACAACGATGCAGATAGCCCACCTGAAGAATTGTAAAACGTCAATTGATGCATGGAATACTCTTCGTGAGATTCATAGGCCAAAAGGACCGGTACGTAAGGTGACATTATTTAAGCGTCTACTTGGTATGCGTATGTCCGAAGGCGGCTGCGTTCAGCAGTATGTGTGCAAATTTACTTCCTTGGCTGAAAAGCTTTAGTCTCCAAGAAGATTTTTTAGTCATAATGCAAGCGTGCCAAAATCATTTGAAAATTTGGTCGTCGCTTTGGAGTCTGGCGATGAGCTACCTAAGCTAAATTCAATAAAAATAAAACTAATAGATGAAGGTGAACGACGTAAGTCATGTGTAACGGCAAACACCGAGTGTAGCGAACAAGCGTTCCTGGTTCGCGAAAGTTTTAACAAAAATAACATTTCTACGAATTCGAAAATAAACGAAGTAGTCAGCGCATCGAACAACAAGAAAAAACTTCAACAAGAGTGTATCGTGCAAGCGTTCATGGTTCGCGAAAGTTTTAACAAAAATAACATTTCTACGAATTCGAAAATAAATGAAGTTATCAGCGCATCGAACAACAAAAACAAAAACTTCGTAATATGAAATGCTACAATTGTGGAAAAAAGCCCACTTCGCTGCTTAGTGCAGAGAAATACAAAACTTACACAAACAACAAAAAGGCGACAGCAATAGAAGCAACGGATTGTTTGCAGCGATCAGCAAAAAATTGCTGCATACTGATGCTTGGTGCGTCGACAGTGGCGCATCCTCTCATTTGTGTTGCGGCCGCGATAAGTTCAGCGAATTCCAGTTGCGTGAAGATGGGATCATTCTTGCTGGCGACAACAAAATGCTGACTGGCAGAGGGATTGAAGTATTGAAGTATTGTTCGTACCAGGACTACATTGTAATTTTATACCAGTTTCCAAAGCAGTAAATAGTAGATACATGGTTGAATTTACACGAAATGAGGCAATGATAAAAAATAAGCACGGAAAAGTGATTTTAAGTGCTAACAAGGTATGCGATCTATTTCTATAGAGCCCAATACTGATGTGTGTGGGCCCATGAGACATGAATCGATTGGCGGTGCGAAATATATGTTAACGTTCATGGATGATAAGACGCGATTTGTATTTGTTTATTTTTTGAGACGAAAAGACGAAGTTCTAAGCAAATTTATAGAATTTAAACAAATGGTTGGGAATAAAAATTATCCGTAGCGACAACGGAATTTGTGCATAATGCGTTTAATAAATTTCTTAAAGAGTATGGTATTGTGCGGCAATTAACAGTGCCCTACACACCACAAAAAGACGGCATAGCAGAGAGGCTAAAACGTACACTAATCGAGATGGCAAGGTGTATGGTAGTAAGTTCTGGTGTGAATGATGCTATGAATCTTGTGAAGAATCCCGTGTACCATACAAGAAATAAGCACGTCGAAATAAAATACCACTTTATACGGGATATCTATCGAGGACACGACATTGAACTCAAATATTGTTGTTCATAGCAGTGACATGGTTGCTGACATCTTGACAAAGAATTTGCCGAAACCTAGCCATGAAAAGTTAACGAGGATGTTAGGTTTAAATTAATTAAACGAATGTATTTTAGTATACAGGCATATGAACGTTGAGGAGGCGTGTTAAAATGCATTCCTGAGAAGAACGTACATATTCATGCAACCCCTTCTCTTGCCTCTATAACTTGTATACTTCTAATTGTAACTTCAATTACTGTTGAACTACGATTGAATAAACACCTAATTTTAAGCGTTTAGTTGTGTGTACTTAAATTTCACTTTGGAACAAAACGGCAAGTAAAAGCAAAATTTTGCAACAATAACTTTTTATTTTAACTTTTATAAGATTGTGATTCTCTGCCAAAAAAATTATTCAGGCCGTCTTGAGCATTTGTTCGTAAGTGTGAATATAAGCCTCTGTTGGAATAAATGAAAGACTCCAGTTTTAAGCAATTATTTCAATTGAATTATTGTGTTATGTAAAATGTGTAAGTTGTACAGCGAAATAGAAAGTTAAGTCAACTTGTAGACTGCAAAAAACCGACTGACTTGACTACAGCGAAAATCGATGTAAAGCAGTGTTGCCAGACTTATGCAAAAGTTATAGATATTTAGCTTACTTTAATAATACAATTTCAATACTTCTTCTTAAGCTAATACTATATGTGCATATATTAATTTTAATACATTTTAATTCAAACCAAGTAATTTTGTAAAGTTACGGTGTTTTTTCTTACATAAATTTTTAGTAAATACATCAGCAATGTTTTTATCAGTAGAAACATATTTTAATACAATTTCATGACTTGCAATTTGTTCTCGTATAAAATAAAATTTAATGTCAATATGTTTTGTACGTTTATGATCTACAGGATTTTTGGAAATGTGCTGAGCACTTCATTTTGGTCTGATGGACGAGTATTACATTTGTCAGATGTGTAACCTTCAACAAATTTGACATCCCTGCGCTCTATCACTGCACGTTTATTGCGATCGTATAAGCGATAAACTTTTGCTGATATTCAGTAGCCGACAAAAATATATTCTTTTCCTTTTGCTTTAAACTCGCCCGTTCTATTAGCCAAAGCGAATGCGCGTGAACCGAAAACTCGAAGATGTTTTACCGACGCTTTGCGATCTTTCCACATTTCGAAAGGAGTACACCAATTTAAAGCCCTAGTGGAGCACCTGTTGCGCAGATATGCGGCCGTTTGTACAGCCTTGGCCCATACATTTTTTTATAATTTTGCGTGAATTAGTAAACTTTTTTACATTTCCACTATTATACGGTTAACGCGTTCAGCAACACCGTTTTGTTGAGGTGTCCGCGGAACAGTGTTCTGTCTTTTTATACCGCATTCGTTTAAAAATTTATTAAATTCGTTGTTCATGTATTCAGTTCCGTTGTCACTACGCAAGCATTTTATTTTGTTACCGGTTTGAAATTCAACGTACCTTTTAAATAATTAAAATTTTAAAACACTTCATTTTTAGCGCGCAAGTTAAGGCAACGTACTATTACGTTGACAAAGCAATATGTATTTTTAATTTAAATAAACAAAAGAATCATATTGCATTCTCTAATATTCTTCGCTGCAATGTGAATTACGACTTCAGCGCTACACGCGCAATAATTATTGCTAACGCAAGCGTCTGCAAATTAATTGCTACCGAAAATATTGGTAACAAGAAACCATATTTCGGATTTCCCACAACGTGACTTGAGAATGGAATGAAAGCGCAACGTGACAACAAGCCTATATAATGCTTGTTACCGGTTTGAGTCGGGGAGTTGATTAATGATCACATAAGACGTATGTTAAACAACCATGTTAAGTGTATTAATGTATCAACTAATATATTGAAATAAATGAATAAATAAATTAACTGGGGGCTCAACCGGGATGCCCTATCGTGTAACGTCGTGAAAAGAAAAAGTAATGACTCGATAGCAAGCATCCGCCAAAGTAAAAATAAGTATCCTTCAAAAAAAGGAGAAAAAATTTAAAAAACCAACAAAAAACATTCAACTGACAAAAAGTATCCTTGAGAAAGGAGAAAAAAATTAAAAGTGTAAATAAGTATCCTTCAAAAAAAGGAGAAAAAATTTAAAAAACCAACAAAAAACATTCAACTGACAAAAAGTATCCTTGAGAAAGGAGAAAAAAATTAAAAGTGTAAATAAGTATCCTTCAAAAAAAGGAGAAAAAATTTAAAAAACCAACAAAAAACATTCAACTGACAAAAAGTATCCTTGAGAAAGGAGAAAAAAATTAAAAGTGTAAATAAGTATCCTTCAAAAAAAGGAGAAAAAATTTAAAAAACCAACAAAAAACATTCAACTGACAAAAAGTATCCTTGAGAAAGGAGAAAAAAATTAAAAGTGTAAATAAGTATCCTTCAAAAAAAGGAGAAAAAATTTAAAAAACCAACAAAAAACATTCAACTGACAAAAAGTATCCTTGAGAAAGGAGAAAAAAATTAAAAGTGTAAATAAGTATCCTTCAAAAAAAGGAGAAAAAATTTAAAAAACCAACAAAAAACATTCAACTGACAAAAAGTATCCTTGAGAAAGGAGAAAAAAATTAAAAGTGTAAATAAGTATCCTTCAAAAAAAGGAGAAAAAATTTAAAAAACCAACAAAAAACATTCAACTGACAAAAAGTATCCTTGAGAAAGGAGAAAAAAATTAAAAGTGTAAATAAGTATCCTTCAAAAAAAAAAAGAGAAACAATTTAAAAACCCAACAAAAAACATTAAACTGACAAAAAGTATCCTGCCAAAAGGAAAAAAAGAAGGAAAAATTAAAGTGAAAATAAGCATCCTTCGAAAAAAATGAAAACAAAAAACATTAAACTAGCAAAAAGCATCCTTCAAAAGGCGATAAATAGATTCCTGATTCCAGTCAACTGATTCCTGATTCCAGTCAACTAATTGCTGTTTCCAGACATCTGATTCCTGCTTTAGATCAATATTTATATAAGGTTTATGTGAGTAGAAAGTAATTAATATAAAATTTATATATGTAAGTGGGTGAAAACTAAATAAAAAACAAAAGAAAACTGGATCGAATTAGTGAATTAGAGGAAGAAATAGAGCTTTTGCAAGGAGAAAGACTAGCCTCGTCTGTAGAATCATTGTCAGAATTATTTAGCAAATTGAGGCCACCAACTGTAACAATGGCTACAGCCGCGCAAGTGACAGAACTGATTTAGACCCATACGGCTCCCTTAAGAGAAACAATAGAGCGCTTAACACGCCAACTGACCCAATTAACAAGTACAAATGATGTACAAGAGTATACCGCCCAAAGAGTCGACGACAATGTTAGATGCGACGAACCACTAGACGTTATTAAATCCTTACCGTCTTTTAACGGAAAAATTTCATATGTAAGTTGGCGTGAAGCCGCGAATAATTCCATGAGCTTATATACAAAGAACAGTCGTAAGTATTACGCAGCCCTGACAATCTTGAGAAATAAAGTGACTGAGAACGCCAACGACATTTAAACTAACCATGGCACTGTACTAAACTTGGACGCGATTTTAAGCCGATTAGATTTCGCTTACGCTGATAAGCGCCCTCCTCATATAATTGAACAAGAGCTCAGCGTAATGCGCCAAGGCTCTTTAACCATCATTGATTATTATAATGAAATCAACAAAAAGTTAACAGCATTGATCAATAAGACAATAATGACACATGGTCCTAATATTGTACTAACAAATGAATTAAATAAAAAGAACAGGCATTACGCCTTAAGGGTATTTATAACTGGGCTAAACCCGCCATTAGCCAATATACTCTTTTCTCTATCCCCAAGCGACTTGCCAAACGCATTGGCCAAGGCACAAGAACTTGAGTCAAACAACCTTCGAGCAACCTTTGCTCAACAATATAGTCGGAATAATTATAATACCCAAAAATATAATAATTCTTTGCGTTTTCCGCAACGCAATCATAATCTTCAAAACCGTAATTTCCAAAATCACCATCAACCCAAACCAGAACCAATAGAACTGGGTAGCTCTTCCAATGTTGTGCGAAAACAACAGCAACATGTTAACCAGAAGCCAAATTTCAATAATCGTCCAAATTATCCTAATTCTGGAACATATCAGCAAAACACTTCTTCTTCTTCTTTTATTGCGCTACAACCGTTTGCCGGTTTGGGCCGAGATCAAAAAGTTTCGCCATTTCCCTCTCTCCTTCGCGAGGTTACGCCAATTACTCATACCAAGCGTAGACAGGTCCTTCTGCACTTGGTCCTTCCAGTGTGTTCTTGGGCGCCCTTGGTCGTTGCGCACCCATGGGTGCCGTTTCGAAGGACTTTTTCACTGGAGCATCATCATCCATGCGAACGCCATGGCCAAGCCATCGCAATCGTTGAAATTTTATGCGCTTGACTATGTCCACATCATTATACAGCTCATAAATCTTGCGAAGAACATTTCTCTCGAAAGCCCCCAAAGCTTGCTCATCGCTGGTCGTCCATGTTTCTGCGCCATATGCAAGGACGGGCACGATGAGAGATTTGTAGAGCGAGATTTTCGTTCGTCGAGAAAGGGCTCTGCTTTTCAACTGCCTACCGAGCCCAAAGTAGCATCTGTTGGCAAGTGTTATTCTTCGTTTGATTTCAAGGCTGACATTATTGGTGGTGTTTATGCTGGATCCAAGGTATACAAAATCCTTGACTACTTCAAAATTGTAGCTGCCAGCAGTGACGTGGGTCCCAATACGCGAGGAGTTTTTGTTTGTTGCCACAAGGTACTTTGTTTTGTCCTCATTCACTACTAGACCAACCTCTTTTGCTTCCTTCTCTAGACTGGAAAATGCTGCACTGACGGCCCTGTTGTTAAGGCCAACGATGTCAATATCATCCGCATACGCAAGCAGCATCGTACTTTTGTTATATATAGTACCACTGCGATTCAGATTGGAAGCTCTTATTACAGTTTCCAGCATTAGGTTGAAGAAATTGCACGAAAGTGAGTCACCTTGTCTAAAACCTCGTTTGGTCTCAAACGGCTCGGAGAGGTTCTTCCCAACTTTAACGGAGCTAAATGTTGTGCTCAACGTCACTCTACATAGCCGTATTAGTTTTGCGGGGATCCCAAATTTAGACATGGCGTCGTATAGCCAGCTTCTATTCGTGCTATCAAAAGCGGCTTTGAAGTCGACAAAAAGGTGGTGTGTGTCGATTTGCTTATCTAAGGTCTTTTCCAGGATTTGACGTGCTGTGTATATTTGGTCGATGGTGGATTTACCAGGTCTAAAACCACACTGATAAGGTCCAATCAGCTGGTTCATATATGGCTTCAGTCTTTCACACAGTATCGTCGATAGAACTTTATATGCGATATTTAGAAGGCTTATCCCACGGTAGTTGGCGCAAACAGCAGGATCACCCTTCTTATGGATTAGGCAAAGAACACTAAGGTTCCAATCTTCTGGCATGTACTCGTCAGACCAAATTGTGCTTAACAGCTGGTACATGCTTCCTACCAGCTCTTCGCCTCCGGCTTTGAAAAGCTCAGCCGGTATACCGTCTGCCCCAGGCGCTTTGTTATTCTTTAGCCGCCTAAGCGCTGTTCTCACCTCGCCTTGGTCGAGTGGAGAGATTTGTTGTTCATCCCTAAAGATTGTTCTGGGCTCCTCTTCTTCAGACTCCTCACTAGAGTTCGCATTCAGTAGCGTTGAGAAGTGGTCCCTCCACACCTCAAGTGTGCTCTGTACGTCCGTCACCAGATTTCCATACTCGTCTTTGCAGGAACCAGCCCCGGTCTTGAAACCACTTGTTTGCTGCCTTATTTTCTGATAGAATTTTCGGGCCGCATTCCTGCTTGCTAGCATCTCAAGCTCTTCGCACTCACGCCTTTCCGCCTCTCGTTTCTTGCTCTTGAAAAGACGTCTCTCTTCCCTCCTTCTCTCCCGGTATCGCTCAATTGTTGCACGCGTAGTAATTGGCTGCAGCGTGGCTTTGTATGCTGCGTATTTCTCTGCAGCAGCGACGCGGAATTCGTCATCGTACCAATTATTTCTGCGAGGCTGGTAGTAGCCAACCACTTCCTCCGCAGCGGTGCGAAGAGATTGGGAGATGTTATCCCATTGCTCGTTAATGTCGGGGCGATGAGAAGTTGCTTGCCTTAGCAGGATCGAGAGGTGAGATTGAAAATTCTCAGCTGTCCGTTGCGATTGCAGCTTTTCGACGTCGAACTTTCGTTGCGTTACTTGATGAGCGTTCTTCATTGCAGAGAGGCGCATGCGGACCTTAGCTGCAACAAGGTAATGATCCGAGTCAACGCTTGCTCCTCGGATAGAACGAACATCAAGCACGCTCGAAGCGTATCTCGCGTCTATCACAACGTGATCAATTTGGTTTCGCGTTTTTTGATCAGGGGACACCCAAGTGGCTTGGTGAATGCTTCGGTGTTGGAACCTGGTGCTACTCACTACCATGTTTCGCGCCGCGGCGAAGTCGATCAGCCTCTCTTCGTTGGCGGAGGTATTTTTATGAAGGCTGAAGTTTCCGACTGTTGGACCAAAAATTCCTTCTTTGCCCACCTTAGCGTTAAAATCGCCAATCACAATTTTTACATCATGGCGGGGGCAGCGCTCGTATGTTTCCTCCAAGCGCTCGTAAAATGCATCCTTGGTCCCATCATCCTTCTCCTCCGTCGGGGCGTGCGCACAAATCAAGCTGATATTATTAAATTTAGCTTTGATGCGGATTGTGGCAACTCGTTCACTGATGGGGGTGAACCTGGAGACAAGATCTCGCAGTCTCCGCCCAACCACAAATCCAACACCAAATTTGTGCGCCGTCTCATGGCAGCTGTAGTAAATGTCGCACGATGCATATTTTTTGCATCCATGCCCCGTCCATCGCATTTCCTGGACTGCACTGATGTCAGCCTTATACTTATTTAGTACATCCAGCAGTTGGATAGAGGCACCTTCCCTATAAAGGGTTCGGACATTCCAGGTGCATATCCGTAAATCGTAGTCCTTGTTTCGTTTGCGTGGGTCGTCAACGTGTGGGGAGGTCATTATCCGAGGCTGTTTCGATCTTTTCATTGGACTTGCATTTTACATGGTGGGTCCCAAACCCAACGCATAACCCATTGCTGGGGGTAAAAAGTTTGGGTTCATTTATATAGCGAGCCGCTTGCTTCAAGACAGACGCCCGCTTGCAGCCGCACCTCCTGGTGAACAGACGCTGCAGACTTTAGTGAACCCTTAAACCGAATATATCGGAGTGGCTCCACTAAAGCTCCCTGTCTATTAGCCGTGACCCAAGGCTCCACAGGGGTTGGTTACCGCATCTCGCACTTGGGTTGCTCACGTTTCCCAGGGTGCACGAACGTGGACGTAAGAGTAGGAATTGAGTATAGCCGCGCAACTGTAGCTGCATACCTAGAAGCACCGCTGTACCCCATTATACCCCCCTCCTGGAGAACAGACGCTGCAGACTTTAGTGAACCTGAACAGACGCTGCAGACTTTAGTGTTTAGAGCAAAACACTACTGCCTTTAATAACAAAAATAACAATTATAACCAACAAGGGTTCAAAAGGCAGTATGAAAGCGCTCAATTGAGCTATCAGCCAAACCAAAAAGAGCAAAGAATTAATAATATAGAAGAAGATGCTTTTTTAGATACAAGTCGGGTCTCCCCTACATTATCAAATCAGGAGACTCAGGACGCAGATATACAATTTTAATAGACAGTGGCGCTACTAGTTGTTACTGCAGCCCGAACTTATTTAAAAATCGGAAAGAATTAATTATTAAGAAAAGAGTGAGAACTATTAATGGTTTTACTATCATAAGCCATTATTATGAAATAAAATTATTTGGTGTCTTACAAAGATTTTACGATATACTAAATCTAGAATCAGATATTTTAATAGGGTATAATTTCCTAAGAAGGGCTAATATTATTTTAGACTTTGAAGCAGGGACAATAACGTGCGGAAACCGTACAAAAAAATTTTTAAATTTCAAAAAAACAAGCGAGGTAGCTGATGAAGATAATAATCAGCAAACCAAAGAAAGTACGCTCGATAAAGGAAAGGTACAAAAAAAATCAAGTAATGAAAAAGAAAACGTTAAAAAAAATTCTTCAATAAGGAAACTATCGAAGAAAATATTTTGAATAATCTGTATAATGAAAAATATACCGAAAATGATGTGGCATTACAGAAGTTACGTCAAAATATAGTGAATAATATATCAAAATTACACGCAGTTATTGACACAAATTTACCCTTTAGAACCGATGTAAGGGCCGAGATAACAACAACAACTAATGAACCTGTGTGGAGTAAACAATACCCCTATCCTCTCTCCGCTAACTCCTTTGTAAATACCGAAATTGAAAAATTATTACAAGAGGGTATTATTCGCGAAAGTAAAGGTCCTTATAATGCACCAACTTGGGTTGTCCCAAAAAAGGGTATTAATGACGATTGCGTATGGTCATCGACTATAAAAAATTGAATGAGAAAACAATTGCCTACAGGTATCCAATTCCTGACTGTAATGTAATACTATCAAACCTTGGAAAAGCGAGATTCTTTTCCACTATAGACTTCGAGTCAGGATTCCACCAAACACTTATGAAGGAGGCAGATATTTGTAAAACTGCTTTCTCGGTCAATAATGGGAAATATGAGTTTGTCCGTATGCCCTTTGGCCTGAAGAATGCTCCTAGCATATTTCAAAATGCCATGGATGATATTCTAAGAAATTTTGTTGGAAAATTCTGTCACGTATATATCGATGACATCATTGTTTATTCCAACACACTAAAAGAACATATTGAACATTTAAACATAGTAATTAACACTCTTAAACAAGCAAACATGAAGATTTCAGTGGAAAAGTCAAAATTTTTTAAGAAAGAAGTCGAATTTCTTGGCTACGTTATTGCGAATGAAGTCATCAAAACAGATCCAGGAAAAATAGAAACTATTAATAATAACCCTCAACCGCGAACTCTTAGAGAACTTAGAAGCTTTTTAGGAATGACAGGCTATTACCGTAAATTTATTCAAAATTACGCCAAAGTGGCGAAACCTTTAACCGCAGGAGACAATGGAAAAATATCCACAAACCAATCAAAAAAGGTCATCATTGAACTCGATACAGACGGTATCGCAGCATTCAACAAGCTTAAAACTCTTTTAGCTGGACAAATAGAACTAGCTCAACCTGATTTCCAAAAGAAATTTATTTTAACAACAGATGCGTCAAATGCCGCAATAGGCGCAGTTTTAACTCAGGATAATAAACCTCTTATATTTATATCTAAAACACTTAACTCTACAGAACTAAATTACGCCACTAACGAGAAAGAGCTGTATGCCATAGTTTGGGCACTAAAAACGCTCAGAAACTATTTATATGGCGTTTCCGATCTAGAAATACATACCGATCACCAACCGCTTACATTTTCAATCTCCAACAAAAATCCAAATGCCAAATTAAAAAGATGGATGTCCTTTATAGAAGAGTACGCCCCAAAGTGTATATACAAACCCGGCGCAACAAATGTCGTCGCCGATGCACTGTCCGGGCAAGTTTTAAACAATATTTCCTGTGATGAGTCCTTACACAGTACTCAACATTCAAAAGAAAGTAGTGACGATTTTGATATTCCAGAAGTATCGAAACCCCTTAATGAATTCAAACAGCAAATTTTGCTCAACAGAGCAACATTCTCTATTCATGAGCAAATCACAACCTTTAGCAGGACTCGACACATAATAGAGTTCGACACTAAAGAAAACCTGAAAAGAATTTTATTGGAATTTCTTAGGCCTGTTGTAGTAACCGCAATCCATTGCTCAGCTGAATATTTATACGAATTTAAAGAAACAGTTAAAGGCGTATTTAGGATTAAATTTGTCTACACAAGAATACTCGCCATTGATGTGATCAATCCCGACGACCGACATGCTATAGTAGAGCAAACACATATCCGCGCTCACAGGATCTGCAAGGAAAATCATAAGCAGGTACTTGCCCAATACTACTGGCCATCAATGTTAAAATCTTTTAAGGAATATGATAGACAATGTAATATATGCAATAAAGCAAAATACGATAGGAAACCAAATAAACTTCCAATTTGAGTGGCTCCAATTCCCGAAAAAGAGGGAGAGTTCCTTCATTTAGACATTTTTTACGCGCAAAATCAAAAGTTTATTACTTGCGTAGATGCTTACTCAAAATTTCTTGTCATAAGACACACGGAAGACAAACTTAACCTCGACCGGAAGGTTCAAGAAATCTTACAAACATTTCCGGCAGTAAAGAAACTGACACTAGACAATGAACCAGGTTTTTCGACTCATCAATTTAAGACACTAATGCAAAGACTTCAAATTCAACGTTTTTACTGTGGCCCACGCCATAGTTCAACCAACGGACAGGTAGAAAGGGTACACTCAACCCTTATAGAAATTCCACGTTGCATAAAAGAGGAATTTCATTTAATAGATACTATAGAAATATTTTACAGAGCTGCACAACAGTATAATTTAACTATTCACTCTGTGACCAATAAAAAACCTTTTGACATATTTCATAATAAAATTCCACATGCTGACGTAAAGGATAAAATGCGCCAAGCTCAAATAAAAATGTTAGAAAGAAACCAAAACACCAAGATTAAAACTTACCAACCCGACCAAGAGGTATATGAAAAACTAATAGGCAAAAGAGATAAACTAGATCATAGATACAAAAAACAAAAAATACAAGTAGATTTAGGAAATAAAGTGAAAGTTCATAGTAGGAATAGAATTATACATAAAGAAAATATTAAATCATAAAAACATTCTTCTTTATAGACAATGACGCCCGTGCTATTAATATTACTGACGATTTTTAAAATTTGTCAATCTGACGTACAGATATTTGACTACTCAAACTCACAGCTAATCCCTATACATTTGGGACAGGCTAAACTACAAAACGGAAACTTTAAACTGATACACGTACTAAACCTTACCAACTATGAATCCGCCATTAACCAACTAGAAACTGAAGTATATACGAAAATTATGCGAAACAGTACCATACTGCCATTCCTTCTTCGCGATATGACCCAAATGAAACAACAGCTAGAGATCATTAAACCCCGAAAGAAACGCTCGCTGGACATACTTTGTACAGCATGGAAATGGTTAGCTGGAACCCCTGACCACGAAGACCATGAAATAGTGTTAGATAGAATCAAAGGACTTTTACAAAACAATGAGAAACAAAGAATAATTAATAAGAATACAGTAGACCGCATTAATTCGATCACAAATAGTACAAATACAACAATCAAAGCGATCCAAACAATTGAAGAAGTTAGGAAAATTCAAGAAGATGCTTTTGTTAATAAGTTAAGAATCTTAAAGGAAGAAATAATTTATGTAGAATATGCTTTACAATGGGCAAAGGTAGGAGTAATAAATTCATTTATCTTATCTGAAAAAGAAATTGAAGAGGCTAGAACCTTTTTGGATTTAGAAAAATTTCCATATAATGATATTGAGCAAGCCTTAAGCTTCGCTACCATTAAGATAGCAACAAATAATTTAGACATGATTTACATAATTAACTTACCAGCAATAGACAATAAAAATTGTGAAAGATTACTTATTAAACCAATTAATAAAAATGATAGAATTATTACTAAATACCGAAAATGTAATTAAATGTGACAATGAAATTTATGAAATCAAAGAAGATTGTAAAGAATATAATAAGTTGTGTATTTGCCCAAAACAGAATCTAGTTAACATAAGTGAATCAAATTGTATACCACCACTTTTATCAAGTAAAACTCATGATTGTGTGATCATAAATAATCAGCATATTGCCTCAACTCAAGAATTATATCCTGGAACAATATTGCTGAACCAATTTGAAGGTTTCATTAAATTCTCAAGCAACAAGACTAATGAATTGTCTGAAACCTATTTGTTACAGTTCCACAATGATACATTTATCATTAACAATCAAACTTTCGTCTCCAAAGAAATTTCAGGGTGGAAACCACTTCCTGCATTACTACAGCCAAACAATAACAACAAACGAATGGAAGAAGTTCTCTCATTAGAACTAATTAAAGTCTTGCAAGCAAATAATATTGATAGTCTAAATCTGATATCAACCAAAGGAAAGGTTGTCTTCTCAATCAATTTAATCATTTCAATTATACTTATTATTTCCTTACTGGCAATTTCCTTAAAATTTTGGTCTAAAACAAAAATGGGGCTTACTGTAAATAACATAATTAACGAAAGCATTCTGCCACAAACACCGAGTCACAGAGAGAACTCTGGTTCATTAGACCAACGTTGCGAGTTCCGCAGCATCAACGATCTCCCAACTTGTTAAACAATCGGGACGATTGATTTTACACAGGGGGGGGTTAAGGCAACGTTTTATTACGTTGACAAAGCAATATGTATTTTTAATTTAAACAAACAAAAGAATCATACTGCATTCGCTAATATTATTCGCTGCAATGTGAATTACGACTTCAGCGCTACACGCGCAACAATTATTGCTAACGCAAGCGTCTGCAAATTAATTGCTACCGAAAATATTGGTAACAAGAAACCATATTTCGGATTTCCCACAACGTGACTGAGGATGGAATGAAAGCGCAACGTGAGAACAAGCCTATATAATGATTGTTACCGGTTTGAGTCGGGGAGTTGATTAATGATCACATAAGACGTATGTTAAACAACCATGTTAAGTGTATTAATGTATCAACTAATATATTGAAATAAATGAATAAATAAATTAACTCGCACACATCACGCATTTTGATATTTATTTTGTTTGCTTTTAAGATAATTGTGCCTATGCCGGGCGATTCAACGTATTTGTCAGCTGCTAATTTAACCGAAGTCTTTCTTTCACAGAATGACACGAACATGTTTTTGTTACAGCACATATGCGTGGTTGCACCACTGTCAATACATACATACAAGTGAAGTGAAGTGAGTGGACAACAGATTTTTCTTGTGTTCCTAAGTTTTTTTTAAATTACTTAGATAATAAGTGAATTAAAAAAACAAGTGGTGTTGCAGAAGAACAGAAATCGTTGGAGTTCACAATTTTCAAGTTTTGGCTGGCGGATAACCGAATAGAAATCAGCTAAGTATACAATTTATTTATTCTCTTCGTTGCCCTTCTGTTGCGAGCGTGAGTTTATATATCGTTATATGTACATATTTCCACATATGTGTGTACATATGTGCATGTAAGCTCTATAAAGACTACTTGTGGGGATAGAGCGGCAAACAAGGAGGAACATTGCAAGGCCACTGTAGCGATCTGTCAAACTTCCGATAGCGACGTGCAGTTTGGCTTGCTCAGTGTATGGTACCTAATACGGTACACCATACGTGGTCCCTAATATCAATAGTCCAGAATAAATTAATATTAAATTTGCATTAAATTAATAAATAATAAATAACCATAATGAAACCTGCAAGATAAATATAAATGATTCTAATTTATAAATAAATATAAAAAAAAAATAAAAATAAAAAAAAATAACATACAAAAAAAAATATATAATAATAAAAATAATATTAATTCTAACAGAATAATAACACCAAATAAATTAAAATACCCTATAATAATAAAACAAAGGTACCACCGAAATAGTAAAACAACCACATAAGTTAACAGACTTATGTTAAGAAGGGAACTGCAATAAAAATAAAAACATATACAGTACCGAGAAGAGGCCTGCGCATGGACGCCAACTCACCGCGTGGTGGTTGGGTGCGTTCCGACTGTGCAAAAGCAGCAAATATGCCTGTGAGCTAGGAGTTGGAGTCCCCCTTTCTGCGGAGCTCAAAAACATCGAGGTCACCAGAGCGCTCCACTTCCTCAGTGCTGGAGCGAGGGACGTCCGCTGCTCCCGGCGAGGAGGCAAACGCATCGTCAGCGGTGATCGGAGGCGCGGTCTCAAATCCTCTTAGTCAACAAGACCAGGAAATTAGTGACTCACTTAAAGAAAGAAGAGAAAGTGAGGGTGCATCGGGCGAAGCCGGTAGCGTTGCTGGAACTGAAAGCACAAAAGCGGCGATTGCGATGAAAAGCAAAATTGAGGAGCTAAGACGAATGATGGACGGGCAAAGACACGTCAGTCAACAGATGAAAAATGTTTTAGCCAGCATATCGAAGCTCTGTAAAGTAATAAGGAACAGCGTCACTACAACAAGTAAAACGTCGGTAGAGACGAAGTCAACTCAGACGGAGGCCAAAGCTGAATCCTGCAAACAGGAAAAAATGTTTAGAGCTCTAAATGATGGTAACCTGGTCGCGGAAGGATCGACTCCATCTACGGAAAAGCGCTCGCGTGTTCCTTCGCCTTGGGCTTGGGAATAAAAAGGCCAATGAGCAGCAATATAAAGAAAAAGGAGGAAGGTCAAAAAACCCGGCAGAAAAACTGGGTCAAGAGGCAAATGATGATAAGTGGACTAAAGTCACTAGGCAAAAGCGCCAAAAAGGTAAGAGTGCACGCCCTGACGCCATAGTTGTCAAAAGCGCTGGAGAATGCTCATACGCTGACATCCTTAGGATGGTGAAATCGGAAGAGAGCCTCACAAGTTTCAGCGACGCCGTCCGAAAAATAAGGAAAACAGTGGGCGGCGATTTGCTCTTCCAGCTAGGAAAGTCATCAGACTCAAATACCGCGAAACTGCAGGCCACCGTGGGAAAGTTGTTGACAGAAAAAGCCGAGGTAAAGGCCTTAACAGAGCAAATTCGTGTGATAATCCATGACATAGACAAAATTACCTCCAGCGAAGAGATATGCCTAGGCCTGAATTCTCTAAGTAGCGACCTTGATATAAAGGTAAACGACATCCGCTCTCTACGAAGGGCATATGGAGGCACGCAAGTTGCTTCGCTACTCCTCCCAATTGATGCGGCCAAGATTTTACTCGAGAAGGGGAAAGTTCGAATTGGCTGGGTAGTATGTAGAATAAGAGAAATGCTACAACCAATTCGGTGCTATAAATGTCTTGACATTGGCCACATCGCGAGGAACTGCGCCAGCACGGAGGACCGCAGAGACCTCTGCTTTAGGTGCGGACAATCAGGACATAATGTTAAAGGCTGCAACAATACGCCGAAATGCCTGCTTTGCGCCAAAAAAGGCACGGATCGTACTGACCACAACACCGGAGGCATCAAATGCCTAATATACTAAGAAGCCATCCGAAAAATGAAAAAGCTATGAGACTTTTGCAGCTTAATTTAAACCATTGTCAGTCTGCCCAAGACCTGCTAGCAAAAACTGTGAAGGATCGCAACATAGATATTGCAATCATCAGCGAGCCCTACAAACAAAAGAATGGGGCCACATGGTTCCAAAGCGCTGACGGCAAGCCTGCAATATGGACGTGTGGCAACGAACCAAAACATATGCAATGCATCTCAGTAGAGATAGGCTTCGTGTGCGTAAAAGTGGAAAACGTATATATTTATAGCTGCTACATTCCACCCAGCATGCCAATTGCTGCGTTTGAAAACATCGCGTTCGGCCTTAGTAGGGATGCCAGCGATAGAAATGAAGTCATAATAGCTGGTGACTTCAACGCTTGGGCGCAGGAATGGGGCTGCCCTAGAACGCCTCCAAGAGACAAAGCTCTTCTGGAGGCGTTGGCACGCTTAGACGTTGCCTTGCTAAAGACGGGGACTCAATACACTTTTAACAGAAACGGATTTGGGTCAATTATCGACCTCACGTTCGTAAGCAGTAGTATGTTTAGACAAGCGGAATGGGAAGTGAGTGACCTAAATCGATCACGCCGCAATTATCTGCCAAATAAATCCTGGTATTGCAAAATCCCAACAGGTAGATCGAGCATGAAATTAACATCCTTTGATGCCGACCTATTTGCTGAAGCGTTTTCTGCATCACAGTACCAGGGTTCGGCAGAAATCGTGGCGAAGAAGTTTATGACAGACATCAGAGCTGCTTGCGAAGCGTCGTGCCAAAAACACTCCAATGCTGTATATTGGTGGAATGACCACATCGAAGCTCTGAGAAAGAGCTGCTTGCAAGCTAGAAGGTCTTTTCAACGCTCAAGAGGAAGGACAAAGTTTGTAGAATGCCAAATTATATATAAAGCTGCACGAAACTTGCTCAAAAAGGCTATCAAGGAAAGTAAGCGCCAGTGTTTCCTGGAGCTGTGGGATGACGCGGAAGAAAACTATTGGGGAACCGCATACAAAGTTGTTATGAAGAAGCTCAAAGTCACCAAAGCTGCAGTTCCAACATGCCCACTGTTTTAACAAACAGTAGTAGATACTCTGTTTCCCAAACAAAGACGACTCGTTTCTCTAGTGCAGGATGTAAATCTGCACCTATTCGAAAAGGTAACAGCAGAAGAAGTAGCACAAGCCGCAAAATGAATCAACGTAAAAAAAGCGCCTGGACCAGATTGTGTGCCAAACAAAGTATTAAAAGTGGCTATCGGTCATAATATGTCGTCGTTTGTTTCAGTCTTCAACGCATGCTTTGCCGAAGGTCGTTTTCCTTCGATTTGGAAACAGCAGAAGCTTGTGCTGCTTCCCAAGCCGGGCAAGCCCACTGAAGACCCATCGAGCTACAGACCTATTTGTCTGTTAGACTCTGCGGGTAAACTGTTCGAGCGCATTATCTCCTACAGGTTGGAAGCGGAGGTTGAGGCACTGGGTGGTATCTCAGAGGAGCAATACGGCTTCAGGAAGGGAAGGTCTACCGTGCAGGCTGTAACAGAAGTGATTCAGCTAGCGAGACAAGCAACCAGTGGGTGCATATGGCTAGGTGGAGCAAAACAGTACTGTTTGATTTTAACTCTCGACGTGAAAAACGCATTAAACTCGGCTAACTGGGCAAAAATTTTGGACACCTTAGAACGCTTAGGAGTATCATACTACTTGCGACGGCTAATGAGGAGTTACTTCCGAGATTGCATACTGTGGTATGACACTAAGCAAGGAAGGAAGAAGTTGGTAATTACAGGCGGAGTACCACAGGGTTCAGTCCTAGGCCCATTACTGTGGAATATTTTGTATGACGGTATTCTACGCCTGCAGCTACCGATGGGAGTGAAGGTGATTGGCTTCGCCAGTGATATTGCGGTGGTTATAACGTGCAAACAACTGCAACAGATTTCCGAAAGAGCTACTGCTTCAGTGGAGAAGATTAAAGCATGGCTCGACAACCACAGGCTCACACTAGCGGAACAGAAGACTGAGGCTGTTCTCATCTCAATTAGAAAAAAGATGGAAGATATAACGTTCAGAGTAAAGGGCTATCCTGTGTCCACGAAGCCTGCGATAAGGTATCTGGGTATCACTATCGATAGAAGGTTGTCGTTCAAAATGCATCTTGAATACGCCAGACACAAGGCGGCCGCTACCATGACCTCTTTATCAAGAATAATGCTCAACGCGAGAGGACCAAAGCAACGAAGCAAAAAGTTGCTTGCAGTCGTAATAAGAAGTCAAATCTGGTATGGAGCCCCGGGGTGGTTCGATGCAGTATGTCACTCATCGTACTTTCGGGGCATAAAATCAACGTATCGCCTGTGTGCACTCAGGGTATGCAGCGCATTTAAAACTGTGTCCGATGAAGCAGCCCTGGTAATTGCTGGAATGTGCCCACTAGACATACTAGCTACGGAGTCTGCTCTTATCTTCACAAGGACGGAGGTAACTATTGAAGCCGCTCGCAAGGAAGCTATAGTAAATAGCCTAGTCGATTGGCAAAATACATGGAACAGCACGATAAACGGACAATGGACACACCGGTGTATCCCGAATCTAAGCGGTCATGGATGCTTTAAATCGTATCTCCACAGATTCAAACACGAGGTCGACCCTTATTGCGATTTCTGCGGTATCGGAGTAGTAGACAATGCGGAACATGTTTTCTTTAGTGCCCGCACTTTACCGACGAAAGGAGCATACTGCAATCAGCAATTCGAGTAAACCTTTCTCCAGAAGCAATTGTAAATTACATGCTGATAGGCAAAGATGAATGGAACCTGGTTAATGGCATTATCTCATCAACGATGAAAGTTTTAAGAAGTGAGGAAAGATGAAGGCGCAGAATTTCCAGTACCATATGAGACGTAGTAAGAGGGCACACAAAATTGTACCCAAATACATCACAGCGGATTGGAACCTAGGCCGTGGAATCCCGGAAATATATATATATATTAATACAAATGTATTGTTTAGACAAAGATGCAGCAATTGCAGGATTGGAACCTTGGGCGTCCCAACCGCCATGACCAACAGATGCAAACTTGGCCTAGTCTAGCTGGTAACATTCAAACATATAATGTTTGTTTGTGTGGAGATATTCGATGCCTGCATATGTAAGTACATTGATGTCTTTTATAATAAATACCATAAAGGGGACAAGGCTGCGGCCCACGAAAGATTACAGTAGACCTAAAACGAACGATCGAGCTTAGTGCTCAAACCACCTCCCGACGGAATACCTGACGGTGGTACCGGGGGGATCGGTACATGACAGTAGGAGGTTTAGTGCTGGTTAAAGTCCCACACTGACGGGGTATAGGCTTTCGATGCTTCCTCCTCGTAAAAAAAAAAAAAAAAAAAACCACTGTCAATACACCATGTTTTTTTTCATTGCTCCGCGACACTTATATTTAACAGACAATTTGTGTTTTCTGTTTTGCACTGTTGCTTTTGTTCGTTTTTCTTTAAGTTCGTTTTTTGATACTTGTTGCATTGCGCTTTTTATTTATTTAATTAATACGGTCTACAAAGTAATAACTTTTTACAGACTAGTTAAAAATACAAAACAAATCTAACTTAAATCTATACAAACTAGTGTTAAAATTAAGAATATTACAATATTGATTAGATAACTGCATAGATCATGCTATCGGCTCATTAAATGCATAGCTTGTTGAATGCCTATCCTCAATAAATAACTTACAACGTCGAATATCGCGTGGAGGAATATATCGGCTGAATAAATTGGTTAACTGTGGACAAATTATATTGCCATTGATTATATTAAAAACAAAAATTAACGAAAAGCTAATCCTTCTATCATGCAGGGCTTGGAGACCAAGCAGCTTACGCCTACTTATATATGGAGGGAGGCCAAATGGCCATCTAAGTTTATTTACAGCATATTTTGTAAACACTTTTTGAACTCTCTCAATTTTTTTGGAGTAAATATCGTAGTACGGATTCCAAATTATTGAACAATATTCACGGCGGCTTCTAACTAATGAAACGAAAATCGTCTTCAAGGTCATAGGATCTTTAAAATCCTCAGTATTACGTCTGATGAAACCAATCATGGCGAAAGATTTAGCACAAATGTAATCAATATGGTTCGAGAAAGAAAGTCGAGAATCAAAAATTACTCCCAAATCTTTCATTTCACTACATCGATGTAGAGAATAACTGTTTCGCATGTCGCAAACGTCAAGCTGTGTGGTTGTGGTTACTTTGCTCCCTTACAAATATTGTTATAAAATAATTTAAATATCAAATTAATTAAAAGAAATTTCATTAAATTGTGATTAAATCAATTTTGTGCACTTCAAGCTAAGTATAAAGTGATTTGGTGCAATATGCATTTAATAATCTTTGACTTATAAACAATCCCATTTAAATCTTTGTTGTGTTGTGTGCCGAGTCATCATTTTTCTTGTAGTACAGTTGTTGTTGCCAATTGTTTTGTTTTTGCATTTGCGGCTGTTGCTGTTTGTGCGCGCACTCTTCTTTGTTACTCCTTTCAGCTTTCACAGCTGTTTGCGTGATTTGTTACGTGTCAATAAAACTGTGTATCCCAAACTGTTCTAACTGCCTTACCGACTTCTATAATGCTTTTTTTGCTAAACTGCTTACCACTGTTAGATCCTTTCTTCTGCTAGTCCTATAAATTGTAATTTTAATTCTAATTAATTTTCTTCTAAATAATATACCATGTCTTGTAATTATCCTAACTGCCAAGTTAAGAGTGGGTCTGAACGCTTTGTGTATTGCTTGCCCACATGAAGAGTGCTGGATTGACAGGTAGAGTTTTAGATTTGATTGATGATGGTATGGGTGTCCGCTGGTCTTGTCTGAAATGTAGGTCAACTGAAGTTGATCTTTTTTAATTTTTTAGGCGGTGTAGGAACGGTTTCTCTGAGATTGGTAAGGAGCTAAATGTTCTTACCGAAAAATTCAAACACTACGAAAACGTATTTAATTCTTTTAAATGCTTAGAGAATACGAGTATTCCTAATAGCCGTAATAGTAAACGGAAACGTATTGAGAGTCCGTCTGACGAAGCTGAGCCAAATCCTATTCCGACGACAATTATTTCTTCTCCCTCAAAGGAATTGATTAGTTTCTCCTCACCTTGTCCTCAGGCTGTTGAACCTTCAACATCAAAAGCTGCTGCACAGAGATCAGTTCAAAAGGAAAGCAGCGAAAGCAAAAATTCTGCTGGGGTTTCTGTGGCGCTTGATAGGGGGCTGGTTGTGGTTCCTCAGAGAAAATCTATTTTTATATCAAGATTTTCGAGTGATACTACAGTTGAGGATATCAAGTTTCACATTTCATCTAAGGTTAAAACTGATGACATAACTATCAGGAAATTTAACTTTAATTACAAGAGAAACATTTCTTCATTTAAAATCGATGTAACTTCCGAAAACTTTAATATACTTTTAAATAGCTCTTTTTGGCCGACTGGGGCTTTTGTTCGCGAATTCGAGTTTAAACCCAACATAAATAATCAAAACTTAGCAAAAATTTCTCATCCTAATCCGGAGTCAAAAAACTGATAAAAACTAAACTTGATATATATTACCAAAATGTTAGAGGCTTGAATACAAAACTAACTGACTTGCTTTTGAAGAGTTATCACTGTAATTTTAACATTATAGCTTTCACTGAAACTTGGCTTAAACCTCACGTTTTTGATTCGGAGATTCTTTGCAGTGAATATCATATTTACAGAAATGATCGAGAGTGCAGGATCGGTGGAGGTGTTCTTTTTGCTGTCCATTCTTCATTACCATCTGAAGTGGTTAACGTCCCTATCATTGAGTCTACTGAATTTAAGTGCAAACGAGTGCAATTAAGCAAGTCTTATATTTATTTAGCCCTCTGCTATATACCTCCTCAGTCTGACTTGTCGGTATATAGTGATCATATTTCTTTACTTGGGATTGTGGACTCAATGCTTAGGCCTCCCGACTCATTGATTGTGTTGGGTGATTTTAATCTCCCAAACATTTCTTGTAATATAATTGATGGTCATATCGTGCCTTCCATTAACAACGCCTTTCTGGAGGGGATGACTGAACTTTGTCTGAACCAAGTTAATACCCTACAAAACAAGTTGGGGAGGGTCTTGGATTTGGTTTTTGTTGACAACATGTACAGGGCCTCCTTAAATCGATGTGATCCATTGGTTTTACCTGAGGATGTATATCATCCTGCGACTGAATTGTCATACGAGATCATAGACGGAGAGCGGGTTTCTGGATCGAAAGCTTTTAATTCTAATGACAGCTTCGATTTTAGAAAAGCTAATTTTAAAAAATTAAATTGTGACTTATCTAAAATAACTTTGCCTTACTACAATGGCGATATTGAGCGTAATGTTTTGGACTTCAACAATACTTTATACAACTTATTTCTTAAACATGTACCTAAAGGTTCTTGTATTTGTGATGAATCAGCCCCTTTATGGTTCACTAAAGACTTGAGAACTTTAAAAAATAAAAAATCGCGTTCTTTTAAAATATATAAAAGTACTGGTCGTCATGTGGATTATCTTAATTATTCAGTCTTGCGACATAAATATCTAGAATTAAATAAAAACTGTTATGAAAAATACTTGAATAAAATGAAAATGAACATTATCCACGACCCAAAAGCTTTCTATGGTTTCATTAATTCTAAGCGCAGACTAAATGCATTCCCTTCCGCAAAGAAATATCAAAATACTGTGTCATGTGCAGAGCTGTTAAAAGTGGATTAAAATTAATAATCAATTGAATTAATATATTTTTTTAATTAATTCGATTATTAATTTCTTTTCGCAATTCGTTGACCAATTAATGATTAAAATTTAATTTAATCAAAATTTAATTATGATTAAAGGGAATTAATTTAGTTTAAAAAATTTATTTACAGATTAAAAAAATTTAATCAAAAATTTAGTTTGATTAAAAATTTTGATTAATTTGGATTAAAATGGATTAAATGGACAATTTATATATATTGCATTAGTTAAAAATTCATAATTTATTCTTATTTCATCAGCTTCAGCAATAATAATGAAAATGGTTACTATAAATCATATGATGAATTCAATAATAAATAATTAAATAATAACAAAACATAGTCAGTACAATAATTCAACAAAAATTTAAACAAACAAATTCAACAATATTTCAATAATTTCAACCATACATAAATATAACGAATTCAATTATTTTTTAGCAATACTAATTTTTCAAATGAAAAATCGTTTAAAGCATTTCTTCTAGCGCTATTGATAATTCCTGCGAAAGAGAACAATCTCTCCACAGGCGCTGAGGATGTCAGAGGCGTATTGAAGTAGAGCGAAGCTTGTTTTAACAAGTCATACTTCTGCCATATTGCGCAATTTTTTGTTGGGTCCGCAAGATATGAGTACAACTGCTCTCTGATAATGCTTTCAAGCTCTACTTTACTATAACCCAAGCTCTGTGAAGTTGTCGTTTCCTCGTCAGCATCTGTAATAATAGAAATTAGTAATTTTTTAACGAAAGTAACTAATTTATATAAATTTACTATTCTCTTCCAAATCAAAAAAGGCGATTTCGTCCTCATTGTTAGAACAACTTTGCTTTGTTGGAACTAGTTTTTCAGCAACAGCGAATTTTAAAATGCATTCTAAAGCTCGTGTGATGATTATTTCAGCGGTCACATTAGGAGAAGTCCTTGTCAGAACGGAAAGCCAACTCAGTTTGACATTTGGAGTCAGTATAGCCGCTGTGATAGCGGTATCTGCCTCTGGAGCGAGACCAAAATATTTGGAAAACCTCTTCAGTAACTTTTCGTCGAGCTCAACTGCCATGCTATTCAAAGCGAATTCTTTATTTTGGCTCAACTTTTGCAGTTTGTTGCTTAATGTCATATACGCGGGTAAGATAAATCCAAATTTTATATTTTTCTCTCCTTGGAGGAAGTCTAAAGTTTGGGCTATTGGTTCCACCAGCATTTTATAGGACTCCAAATACTGGATATCCCCAGCTGTGAAACTCGGAAGACTTAACTTTTCGCTAAGGTCATTTAAGACATCTTTGTGCTGTAGTAACTTTATGACTGCATCATATAATGAGTTCCATCTAGTTATTAGGGGGAATATAAGTAACATCCTCAACAATGTCGTCACTTGAGAAGTCATCACCACTCAGCAGTTCGTCACTATTCATTGTGTCTGCATATGCGAAATGTTAGGTTATACTTTCTTCAGTTGTCCAATTCAATGTATCTGTTTTTATAACACTTAATTAAGAAAGTCAACAGTCGATGATAAAATATCTTTCAACAATCAAACAAGACTTAATACAAAATGTTAACAAAAAGCACTCGCAAGCACATGTCTAAACGTAAGCAATATCCATGTGCCAACATATGTTTACTACTAGTAAACAAACAACAGTAGAGTTGCTAAACATTATTATTATTGCTTACGCTCATAAGATAAAATAACAATAAATTAAATTTTTTTTTAACTAATGCAATATTAATTGCCATATAATCCACTTTAATCCAAATTAATCAAAATTTTTAATCAAACTAAATTTTTGATTAAATTTTTTCAATGTGTAAAATAATTTCTAAAACTAAATTAATTCCCTTTAATCATGATTAAATTTTGATTAAATTTAATTTCAATCATTAATTAAAAAGGAATAACTCTATTAATATTCCAGTCATATCATCAGATGATGTTTTTCATTATTTAATATCTTTAAAAGAATCATTCAAGTACGGCCCTGATATGATCCCGACATGTTTTCAAAAAAAATGTGCAAAGCACCTGTACCTGCCATTATCGAACTTGTTTAATGTATCCCTCCACCAAGGAGTTTTTCCGTCAATATGGAAACAGTCTTACATAATCCCCCTTCATAAATCTGGAAGCAGGTCTTCTATTGAAAACTATCGTGGTTGTTTGAAGCTATTGTTACCAATCAAATGACTTATCCGATTTCCTCAATAATAGCAAATTGCCAACATGGCTTCTGTAAGGGCAAATCAACCATTACAAATTTACTTGAATTTACCACCCATGTTTCAAATGGGTTTAGGGAAAACATTGAAACTGATTACATATATATATATATATATATTATATATACCGATTTCAGTAAAGCATTTGACAAAGTATGTCACTCTTTACTCATCCGTAAACTAGATCTGCTTGGTTTCAACCTCTGTTGGATGTCTTCTTATCTCTCCGGTAGGACGCAAAAGGTAGTTTTTAAACATTTTCATTCTGGGATCATCGATGTTTCCTCGGAAGTTCCTCAGGGCAGCCACCTCGAACCGATTCTGTTCCTGCTATTCATAAACGACATTTCTACAGTAGTAAAGTATTCTAAATTATTGATGTACGCGGATGATGTTAAACTTTTTAAGACTTATGCCTCGGCTGAAGAAAGATCCTTGCTACAGCAAGATTTGGACAGCATAGTCAATTGGTGCAGCATTCATTAGATGCCGCTTAACCTTAACAAATGTAAATTCATGTGCTTTTCTCGACGAACCATTCAGCCGGCCTCCTACAAAATAAATAACTACGTCCTAGAACATGTAAACAGTTTTGTTGACCTGGGTGTTGGTATGGATTGTAAACTCAATTTTAATTTTCATATTAGTTCCACAGTTAATAAAGCAAGGGGTGAGCTGGCTTTTGTAAAGCGTTGGTCAAAGGAATTCCGCGACCCGTATATAACTAAAACACTTTTTACTTCATTGGTAAGACCAATACTGGAGTATGGTTCCATAGTTTGGAATCCTCGTTATCAGGTCCACTCAGACCAACTAGAGTCAATACAAAAACCATTCTTACTTTTTGCTTTGAGAAATCTTCGATGGGATTCGCCATACAATCTTCCCCCTTACACTAGTCGTTTAAAACTTATTAATCTTCCTACTCTTTCGAGTCGCAGAGAAATGTTAGGTATAATATTTCTGGTAAAATTAGTCAATGGATGGATCTCAAGTCCATTTCTTCTAAAGCAAATTAATTTTAATGTACCCTCCCGTGCAACGAGAAACTTTAAACCACTTTTCTTGAAACTATGCAGAACTAACTTTGAGTTGAATGAACCGTTTCGGGGTTTATGCCGTGACTTTAACAATCATTCCAGCACCTTTGATGTATCGGACTCACTTTTTAAAATTAAAAGAACTGTTCTATCCTCTCTTAATAACAGCTAACGATCCAATTTTCTTACTTTGCATTTCTCTAACTTTGTATTCGGCTGATGAATTCTTATTCTGTAGCTGAGCAGCTTGGGATC
The DNA here is from genome assembly GCA_963971545.1 of Philophylla caesio. Classification (NCBI taxonomy): domain Eukaryota; kingdom Metazoa; phylum Arthropoda; class Insecta; order Diptera; family Tephritidae; genus Philophylla; species Philophylla caesio. The sequence continues at coordinate 108,172,378 of OZ020604.1, forward strand.
TCGACGCTTAACAAAGTTTCTTCTGTCACGACTCGGCACCTAAGATTTGTATATTTGAAAAACATCCGTACGTTATGCGGATTGAGCCCCTCGTGCCGGTTGGGCGGGAAAGTGAGTTTCCGTTGGGTTAAAATAATAAAATTGATAAAGGTAATATTAGGTTTCCTTGAGTAAGTAACCACGCAACATTTATTTGCATTTAAAAATAGGTGATTGTCATTGCACCACTTACTGAGGGCGTCTAAATCATGTTGAAGGTTTATGCAATCATTGATGGTGTCGATTTGTAAAAACAGTTTTACATCATCAGCAAACATAAGACATTTAGCAAATTTGAATTGATTGAGTAAGTCATTTATGAAAATGAGAAAAAGCAAGGGTCCACTATGTGTTCCTTGAGGAATTCCTGACAAGGCATCGATAAGTATTGATGAATTACTAGATCCAATTGCCACTAATAGTTTCCTGTTTGATAGAAGACTAGAGAACAGTTCTAAAAGCCTACCATTTATTCCGTATGATTTAAGCTTGAGCAGGAGAATTGAGTGATCAACTTTATCAACCCTTTTGAGAAGTCTGTGTAAAGGACATCAAGCTGTGCGTGATTACCAAAAACATTCACTATTTGGTTAGTCAACAAAGCTAGATTAGAGGTCGTTGATCTTCCTGGAAAGAATCCGTGTTGACAATCAACTATAGCATTATTAATATGATCAAATAATTTTTTGTGAAGTATATGATCGAATAGCTTAGCCACAGTACTCTGTTTGACTATTGGCCTATAGTTGGATATATCTTTGCGATCACCACTTTTATATATTGGGACTAGAGAACAAAGCTTCCATGCCTTTAAAAATATCCCGTTCTTCAAGCATTCTTGAAAGAGTTTTGAAATAGGTTTTGCAATGCTAAGCGAACAAATTTTGAAAAAAATCGGAGCAAATCCTTCAGTGTCCGGTTTTGCACTACATTTTAACTTAGAAATTGACATGAGAACATCATCTTCCGAGATTTCAAAATATGAAATAGCTGGTAAGGCAGCTGAATGAAAGTTAGGAATTGTAGTGCTGGAGTACCTTGTATAGACTTTTTGGAAAAGTTTAGCATACAAGTTACAAGCGTCTTGCGTATTATCCGATGTCTCACCATCATATTGCATAGTTGTTGGGAAATCATTAGTAGGTCTCTTTGAGTAAATTACATACCAAAAGCTTGACGGATTGGTTTTTAGTTGAGATTCGATTTTAAGCATATGTTTTCTGAAAAGGAATTTATTAAGGCAATCAAAATTTGTCTATGCGCATGTGTGTGTGCGTATACCGACGCACTTGAATTGTCGCGTTCGCCTTTAATTTTACACTTTCGAACGGCGGCAAATTGTCACGCGTTTCAATCGCAACAACAAATTTTTCCGAAGAATTTGGTAGGCTACACAAGAGCATAATTGCTTTGAGCTCATCATTAATTTTTATGTCAAGCTCAGCTTATTTATCTATAGTTTCGACAAATGTTTGCACGTATTTCAATGCATCTTCTCCGGGCTGCGTCATCAAAGGCAAAAGGTTTTGGTAAACATGAACTTTTCTGACGGTCCAGTCGGCAAATGAACATCACGCAATTTTTTCCATGCGTCCGCTGCGGTCGTACAAGCTTTTATGCAAAAGCTGATTTGGCTTTACGTTTATAATAAGGCACGCTAACGCCTTTTGTTCTGTCGTGTTCCATTTTGCTGACTGCGCTTCAGTTGTTGTCTCGGGCTTTGTAGTTGTGATCACCTAGCACAAATCAGACGTAATGAGCACACTGCGCATATTCATGCACTGTGATACGATCATTTTGCTTTGCAAAATTTTACACCGACACGATTTACCGATTTTTATTCAATTGCCGTTTTCGCGCACTACTTATTCGCGATGGGCCTGGACCCATAACCTTTTTTTGGAATAAATGAAAGACTCCAGTTTTAAGCAATTAACAAAAACGGTTTTATTTCAATTAAATTATTGTGTAATGTAAAATGTGTAAGTTGTCGAAATAGAAAGTTAAGTCAACTTGTAGACTGCAAAAAACCGACTGACTTGACTACAGCGAAAATCGATGTAAAGCAACAATGCGAAAAAATGGAATACAGAACCAACATCGCAGTGTTGCCAAACTTATGCAAAAGTTATAGATATTTAGCTTACTTTACTAATACAATTTAAAATTAATAACTGAGCAACAACATCTCATCGTGATACTGAGCAAAAAAACTAATTTTCAATCCTGCTTTAAGTATCTTATACTAAAACGTTAGAAGTTTAAGCTAAAATTTCATGACTTATGTTATCTTTAAAAGTCCTAGATTGTAACTATTACTTTAACTGCTTTACTGAAACTTTACTAAAACACTTTCAATTCAGATATCCTTTGTAATAAATTTCCATTTTATAGAAATGATCGTTAGGACAAAATCGGTGGAGATGTTCTCTTTGCTGTCCATTATTCAATACCATCCGAAGAAGTGATTGTCTCCGTCATTGAGTCCATTGAATTTAATGCAATACGAGTTATGGTGGGTAACCGATTCATTTATTTAGCTCTTTGCTATATCCCTCCTCATTCAGACTTAGCTCCTTAAGTGCAATAATTGCACCCCATGACTCGATGATTGGAATTAGCGACTTCAATTTGCTAAGCATTTCATGGACTTTACTTGACAATTTTATAATACCAATTTCATCAATGGATATGTTTAATGTTTTCTGAGAATATATAGCTGAACTCTGCTTTAATCAAATTAATCTAATTCAAACCAAATTTGGAGCGTGTTAGATATTGTTTATGTGCATCATATATGACAATTATCAATATATCGGTGTGACCCATTGGTTTTTCTTGAAAATTTTTACCACCCCACAATTGAGTTATATTTCAAAATTATTAGAGGTTTTGGTAATTATGATGATAAATCATGTAGCGCAAGCCCTCGCTTTATTTTTGCGAAGGTCAATTTCAAGGAATTAAATCGTGAATTGTCAAAATTAGCTAGGCCGACGAATTCAGAGGATGTTGAGCTTGGTGTCCAGCATTTTAATAAAATGTATTCGCCTTATTTCATTATTTTGTACCTAAACGTGTTTGCGTTCATGAAGAACAATCGCGGCCTTGGTTAACAAAAGAACTTAGAAACTTAAAAAACAAAAAGTCGCGATTTTTAAATTGCATGCATTAATATGTTAACGCACTGACTATATTAAGAACTCAATTCTCCTACACAGTAATTTTTAATTAAATAAAAAATTCTACAAATCTTATGTAAGATTACAAAGAAATTTAATACAAACCCCTTAATCAATTTATGATTTCGTTAACTCGAAGCGCAGAGTAAATGGTTTTCCGTCCGCTATGAAATATCAAAACGTCGTGTCAAGTGACAGGCAAACCTTTTCCAACATGTTTGTCCAGTTTTTCAGGTCTAATTATATTATCAACTTACCTACAAACAAATATGACTACCGATATCGTTTATATATCTTTACTTTACTTTAAAGGAATCTTATATACAAAATTGGAAACACATCCTCTGTTTATCGGGAAATAGCAAAGCTTTCTGCGTTTCCAAAGCTATTTACAGTTATTTTTGTAAACAGTTTAATGTATTCTAGAGAAATTTTAAACATTATATTTTTGTTCAAGTTTCTGACAGTCTTGGCTTGGTCCACCTCTTCTGACCGAAGTGAAGTAGAACGTTCCCTCTCGATTTTTCAGGCATTCCCGGACTGTTTTTCTGGAGCCTTGCTAATATAAACGAACCACTCCGTAGTTTATGCCAGGATTTCAAGATCACTCCGGTTCATTTGATATTTCAGACTCACATTTTTTAAATAAAGAATGCTAAACTTTTTACTCTCAATAAATTATTGAATCTATACGCATTTACGCTTTAATTCAACTATGTTGTCAAAAGGAATTTTAATTAATAATCAGCTGATGAACTTTTTTTCTGTAACTTGATACTTGTAGGGTTAATCATTTTCTTATTTTGCATTATTATATGTTATGGTAATTTAACTTTGTTCGTTGTAAAATTTTAGATTTAAGTGATTTTTGTAATGTTTAATCAAAAAGAAAATTTTTAAAATTACTTTTGAAAATATACTTTAAGAAAATAAAATATTAAGTTTATCACTACAATACCTAACAAACTCCTGCCTTTCGTGACTCGGCACTGCATATGAACAAAATCCGTTCGTCATGCGGATACGCCTCTCGCGTCGGTTGAGCGGAAATGGAGGGTAAAGAGTGTTGGGATTATTATTAAAAATCAACAACCAAATATACATCACATTAATACAAATTTTCTTCAAATTATGCCACTTGATCTTTGATAGCTTAACCGCTTTATCTAACTACGTACGTTATAAAATTGCAGTTATTTTGTTGCAATTAAACTCAATTTTCTTGTGATACGGTAATTCTAATACCCTTGTGATACGGTAATTCACCCAGCATTACGGCAATAAGAGCAAATAAATGTTCACGAATTAATAGTCATACAAATTTGTATAAATAATTTTACTCAAAATTTTTGTGATTAATTAACAACATTATAATGTTGAGAAAGTTTTGTAACGATCTTAATTACACCGGTCAACAAAAAATGTGTTTGCGCATGGGTTTTACTTTATATATTTTGGTTATATGAGCAAATATATATGGGATGGATAAATCGAAAGTATTTGCTTTATAAGCAATTATTGCTATTTGACCATTTTTGTTTTACGTGCCCTTATAATGTCGGTCTTCGGGCGCTGTTGCCATCGAAAGAGTGGGAAGAGCGCGGGAGATAGTGTTGCTGTCATCGCTTGTTGTGTACGACAGTATGTGTTTGCACATGGCCGAAGAATAACGTGTTTCATAATTTTGTTGCCTGTAACAACTAGTAGACAAAATCTTTGAGAAGTTGTAAAGGAGACGCTGACTCGGTTTGCTATATTTGTGGCGAATTTATTAAACTAGGAGAGAAAAATTATGATTTAAGTTCAAATTTCAAGACTTGCGAAGCATACCAAGCTTTATTTTTAATTTACCTGTTAAAAATCAAAACAAACAAGTAAGAAAAGCTAAATTCGGGCGAAACCGATTTTTATATACCCTCGCGATGTATTTTTGTATGTGCGGTGCCCATAATTTCATAAAAACCCCGTTTCTTTGTTTCTAAACGCAGCTGGTATAAAACTTTACTCAATTTCTTCCAATAAACTCTGAAAAACGAAGTTTTTTGCATTTTTCAAAATTTCCGTTATATAAAAGTTGGGCGTGGTTATGGTCCGATTTTAAAAATTTTTGACAGTGATGCTAATGATAAGAAGGACAATATGTCCATCAAATTTTGTGATGAAAGCTTACATCGTTATTGAGATACAGAAATTTTTTCCTAATTTCTTAGTTCTGAATGGCTCCAAATACCAAATTTCACTCAATTTGGTTTAACGGATACCGAAAAAACGAAGTTTTTGCATTTTTCAAAAACTTCCGTTATATGGGAGGCGGGTGTGGTTATTGGCCGATCTTGACCATTTTCAATAGAAACCTACCGTGTCCAAAGAACAATCTATGTATCGATTTTCATTAAGATATCTAAATTTTTATTCAAGTTATTGTAACCACGGACAGACGGACGGACGCGCGGACGGACAGATAGTCAGGGCTAAATCGATTACTCTTTTCATTCTGATCATTTTAGTATATACATATATTTCTATATCTATCTCGATTATTTATTGCTGTTACAAACAACCGTTATGCGAACAAAGTTATAATACGCTCGAGTATAAAAATGGACTCCACTTGTGTCATGTAACTCTTGCAGATATATTCTGGAAAGTGAGTTTATTTCCTTTTTTTTGATTATAATTATTAACTATTTTGATAACATCAATTAGGGTTTAATATGCGACGTTTTTGGAGGAAACCCGGTGAACATCACTCAGACTGTTAATTTTGCATTGTTAATCCATTCAAATGTAAAAATTCAAAGAAAACATTTTATTATGATCTTCCATCGACATCCGCTCCAATAACACATACAGAAAAAATTCCTGTACCTGTGTTGGAAAATCAACTACTCTCTCAGAACTGCCATCCATCACGGAGTTCATCTGTATCCAAACAATCGGAATTCGTTCTGGAATCTGAACCAAGAACACCACGTCTCATCAACTCTGATTTAATAAGGTATTTAAATCTATCAAGAAAATAAAGCAAAGTTATTGACATCGTGGTTTAAACAATGAAAATTGCTGAATTCTGATGTTTGAAAGACGTTGCCAAGGCCAGTATACTGAAAGCATGATGGGGGACTATATTTGGGGGTTAATAAGATAAACTTCTACGGAACATGACAGGAAAAGTAAAATTGTTAATTTTAAACATATGGAGTATATTTTAAAATGTCTATTGTACGAATGAATCCTAAATGGATGATCGGTATCTTTTAATAAATTTTTATTGTGTATTTTTATTGAATTTTTCCATTATTTTTAAATAAAAGGCAATTCAGAACTATTTTTAGTTGTTATTCTTATTTTGAGTTATAAAAGCAACAAAAATAAGGTATGTATAACCCGTGCGAAAAAATGCTGTACACCGGTGTTTTTTTTTTGTTATATTAACGTTCACTATCAAAACAAAGACGAAGGTTTACTTAACCTGTCTTGTAGAGTTATTACCGATATTTTGGTTTCACTGTGGTCCATCAAGACAAATCTTGGGCCCCATAAAGTTATATAACTTGGGTGAAGAATTTAACAGATTGTAGAAAGGGTTTCGTCATATTTTGTTTGCTATGCCTATGATTTGGGCGGAACCAATTTTTTTTTGTCTTACTAATATAAGGTGCCGCTATGTCGGCATACAACTTTAGCTCCTTCATTTCTAGAATAACTGAAAGTAGCACAATAGTAGGACAATTTCGGCCAAAAACTCTGCTATATAGTTAAAGCACTAAATTATTTTTATTGTCATTGTTATTAGCACACATAAATGGTATAAATTTCAAGAAATCACACCATTGTTTACCCTTGTTTTGCCTTTAGTATTTGCATCAGATCAGCTGAGAATAACGTGTAGATGGTTCTGAAATCAAGCCAATCTGTTGAAAAGGACGGTGCTTCCGAATTTGAAGAAATTCTAACTAGCCCGCTCCTAATAACTCAAGGTGACCGAAATGATTTTGTTCGTGATTTAAATTTGTCAAAAATCAGTCAGAACAATTATGATATCGATTAAAAGGATGCAATTTGCTAAATCATGAAACTATAATATCTATATCGTGATCAACTCTTCAGATAATATTTCTCTCAAGTTAAAGACTTGTACTGTTATGACATAATTGAGATTATAAAGATTTTATAATTCGATTTTTAACCCACGCAGTGGCGTTTATTCATTCTTTTAAGCTCCTAATATGAAAGAAACGTATGAAAATATGAAGTTAATTGTGTACTTGGCATAATTTAGTACAGTACATATTACTTCAAAATATGTGGCGATTTAAAACTGTTTGCCCTATTACACGGATTTTAGGTGGGTTATACCAAATTCTGCTGCTTTTTATTGAATTGGACAGTCGAGGTCTGTAGGCTATTTTGAGAGCACTAAATGAGCCCTTAAATCCTGCATTGTAATTTTTTATTTTTTTATGATACCTTTTAGTTGTGGATACGCCAGCTTAACGTTAATTTAGCTTAACAACAAGTTTTTTTCAAAAAGTACTTTTTTCTGAAAAAAGTCTGTAGGCTATTTTGAGAGCACTAAATGAGCTCTTAATTCCTGCATAGTCATTTTTTATTTTTTTTAAATAGTGTTTAGTTGTGGATACGCCAGCTTAACGTTAATATAGCTTAACCACAAGTTTTTTTCAAAAAGTACTTTTTTCTGAAAAAAGTCTGTAGGCTATTTTGAGAGCATTAAATGAGCTCTTAATTCCTGCATACTCATTTTTTATTTTTTTAAGATAGTTTTTAGTTGTGGATACGGCAGCTTAACGTTAATATAGCGTAATCACAAGTTTTTTCAAAAAATACTTTTTTTTAAAAAAGTCTGTAGGCTATTTTGAGAGCATTAAATGAGCTCTTAATTCCTGCATAGTAATTTTTTATTTAGAGGTAATTTTTGTGTTGTAGATCCGTCAACTTAACGTTAATTTAACGTAATGGAAAGTTTAAAGAAAAAAATTGGGCTTCAAGAACATAAAAAGAAAAAAACTTTTAACTATTTTGAGAGCACTAAATGAGCTCTTAATTCCTGCATATTTGTTTTTTATTTTCTTCAGTTAGTTTTTAGTTGTGGATACGCCAGCTTAACGTTAAGATAGCGTAACTACAAGTTTTTTCAATAAATAATTTTTTTTTTTTAAATCCTGTAGGCTATTTTGAGAGCACTTAATGAGCCCTTAATTCCTGCATATTTGTTTTTTTTCATAAGTTAGTTTTGGAGATGTGCATACGCCAGCTTAACGTTAAGCTGGCGTAACCACAAGTTTTTTGGGAAAAAATTAGAGCATTAAATTTAGGGTTGCGGCATTAAATTAGCATTAAATGAGCTCTTAATTTTGATATACGTTAGACTTTGGTTGCTTAATGTGGTTACGCTATCTTAACAGACCTGTGCAACGCCCGTTTTTCAAAATTACATAAATACCTAATTTCTTAGTTCAAAATCGCTCCAAATACCGAACTTCACTAAATTTGTTTTAATAGATACCGAAAAATTAAGTTTTTGCATTTTCCAAAACTACCGTCATATGGGAGGTGGGCGTGGTTACCTTCCGATTTCAAAAATTTTAACCGATGATAACAGCGATATTGAGGAAAATTGGTTCACTAAATTTTGTGACGATACCTTACACCGTTATTGAGATACAAGAATTTTTTCCTATGTGGGCGTGGCCGTTTTTCAAAATTTCATAAAAGGTGGTTATTCACCGATCTTGACCATTTTCAATACCAACCTTCCCTGTCCAAAGAGCAATCTGTGTACCAAATTTCATTGTTACTCAAGTTGTAACCACGGACAGACGGACGGACAGACAGTCAGGGCTAAATCGATTTCTCTTTTCATTCTGAACATTTTAGTATATATGTTTCGATATCTATCTCGATTATTGTTTGCTGTTACAAACAACCGTTATGCGAACAAGATTATAATACCCTTGTGTACGAGTACGCTGGAGTATGAAAATATGGACTACGCATGCATCCTTAATTAATTTCATTTAATTTATGTATTTCATTTATTAACTTCATATGTACAGTAAAACACTGGGTCTTTTCAATGTACAAATAATTCATGTAAATTACCTACCGTATTTTATATTAAATCAGATTAAGAAAAGTACAGAATAATACTTTAGTTATAATAACAACTGTGATAAATTATATCTAATAGTTATAAATAAAAAAAAAATTAATAAAAGTAAAATTAAATTAAATAAAAAGGAACAATGAACAACAACTAATATTTTAGGGGGGCGGTTAATAGGTAAGTTAGAGAGGTTAAGAAAATTTGCCGCTGCCATTTTGAAGCATCCACACATAGATATACACTTAATTGAGCTCGGTAAAGAATTCCAGGTTCTGACAACACTGACAAAAAACAATTTAGAGGCTGTTAAAGTTTTATACATACATAGGTACAATAATATTATAGGTGCGAGACGATTGGGCTAGGTTTAGTTTTCGGTAGATATAGCTAGTATGGTTGGCGACTTCTAATTAACTTAAATAAAAATATGATATTGCGAAACTTTAGATAGCTCTCCAGGCTGGAACCTAAGATTTTTTTGGTGAGCTCTGAGATGTGGTCATATTTTCTTTCACCATAAATAAATCTGGCAGCGTTATTTAGAAAGAGATTGAATTTATTCTTAGATACATATACAATCCAGATTACCATAAACCAATTCGGAATACGAAATGTTGGGGACAATAAGTAACTGTACTAGTTTCAATTTTATGTTGGTTGCCATAAATTCCTTAGAATAAAATATATCTTGGATATGCAATGGCTAGTGTGATCGTTACAAGTTAGGTGGGAATTCATTTTGAAAGCAAGATTCGTCACTACAGATTTGAATTGCATATTCTATCACCCAGCATTATTGGTGACAAACCACTCAGATTAAAACACTCAAACGATATAGGTAGTACTTGTGTTTTCTCGGCGTTTAAAATGAGGCAGTTCGTTTTGGCCCAGTTTACGATTCTTCTAAGATCTTCATTTAGCTTAAAAACTAAATCTTCTCCAAGACCAATGGGGCGCGAGGCATAAATCTGCGGGTCATCAGCATATAAATGCATAGGAGAGTTATGGCAACAGTATCATTTACTAAAACAATAAAAAGGATGGTACTGAGGTACTTCAGAAGTGACGTTTCTACAAAAAGAAAATACGTATCCACATTGGACTTGTTGGTATCTGTTTGAGAGATAGATGTTCATTAATTTGAGCGAAGTAAAGTTGAAACCAAAGTAATGTCGCAGTTTAAAGAGAAGAATGTCATGTCGTACCGTATCAAAAGCTTTAGAAAATTCTAAGAGCATTAAAATAGTAAGGAGCTTATCATCGAAAGCAGGACGGATGTTCTCCATGATTGTAAACAAGGCCGTAGAGCAATTTTTCAAAAACTTTTGCTAGAGCTGGTAGAATACTAATAGGTCTGAAGCAATTTGGAGAGTCTGCGGAGTGGTTTTTAGGGACCGGAATAATGTTGGCAATTTTCCATTGCTTCGGAAACGTAGAGGAGGTTAGGGCATACTTGAAAATATGGGTAATAGTGGATAGAACATAGGGGAGAATTAGTTTTAGGAAACGTAGACGAACTCCATCAACGCCGATAGCATTTGATTTTATTGCAAAAATGCATTTGCGACATCTTCTTCTGTGGCTATATCGAATGAGAATTCTCAGGCCGGCTTGTAATTTAAGCTTGGATTATTAGTAACGGTGTATGGATTTGCCAACGTTGTGCCGCTAATGAAATAACTGTTCATTTCGTCAGCATCATTCTTACAAATTTTCGCATTCTTACTCCAGACTCCTAATATTTTATGCTTTCGCCACAACTCGGAAAAGTCAGTGTTCAACTTAGTTTGTAAGTAAAGGTTCAATTAGAGGTGCCATAACCATAACCATAGAAAACAGCTGATCCAACCAACCTTATGGGTTACACTGTAATCGATTAGTGGTGCCATACCATAACGCCATAACCATAGCGACCAACTGAAGGTTCAATTAGAGGTACCATACCATAACGCCATAACCATAATCGTAGTCATAACCATAACCATATTTAAGCAATCGATTTGTGGTGCCATAACCATAAACAGCTGATATTTGCAATAAACTGAAAGTAAATAAAAATTTAGTAAAGTATGTAAAACGCGGACGCAAAATATAAATTAAAACTAATCAAAACAAAAGAAACGGCACACGAAGAACAAAAATATCACAATAAACAAGGCGAATCAGCAATCATTTGTTTATGGTTACGGCAAAAACCAAAATTCAGTTGGTCGCTATGGTTATGGTTATGGTTATGGCGTTATGGTATGGCACCACTAATCGATTACAGTGTAACCCATAAGGTTGGTTGGATCAGCTGTTTTCTATGGTTATGGTTATGGCACCTCTAATTGAACCTTGAATTTTGGTTTTTGCCGTAACCATAAACAGCTGATTGCTGATTCGCCTCGTTTATTGTGATATTTTTATTCTTCGTGTGCAGTTTATTTTGTTTTGGTGAGTTTTAATTTATATTTTGCGTCCGCGTTTTACATACTTTATTAAATTTTTATTTACTTTCAGTTTGTTGCAAATATCAGCTGTTTATGGTTATGGCACCACTAATCGATTGCTTAAATATGGTTATGGTTATGACTACGATTATGGTTAAGGCGTTATGGTATGGTACCTCTAATTGAACCTTAATGCTTTCTATTATAACGTACTGCCTTTGTTACTTTATTTCGTAGATTTTTATAGGTATTCCAATGCTCAGTTGTAGGATTTCGTTTCAAGTGCTTAAAAGCCCTAGATCTATTTTTAATAAGATTTAGTACAAAGTTCAGCGGCAACCTCAGACATTTTCTGCATAACACGCTCTTCACTCAGTTTCATTTCAAATAAACTTACCATTGTTGAATTGTTCACTTCTTTACTTTGCATATTTGGAACGGGAGTTTGATAGGGAGACGGCGCGGTACGGGCACTGTTTCTCTGAGTTAACATAGCTATATGCACATACTTGTTTGTTAAGATTATAGTTTAAAATGAAAAATCAGGTAAACAACGCGACGTAAACCAAATTATGCTAGAACAGTGCTGGCATTCGCACAGATATTTTATCAAATTAGATAATGACTTTTATTATACGTTGGCAATTACTTTAAAAGAGGGATTTGTTGCAGCGCCACAAAAACACGTCTACTCGCCCTAACCATTTGTAATTTGGAATGGTATATATATTTTTTTTTTATACCCGAGGGTATTGTAACTTTGTTCGCATAATCGTTCTTTGTAACAGCAAAAAATAATCGAGATAGATATAGACATATACTATATACTAAAATGATCAGAATGAAAAGAGGAATCGATTTAGCCCTGACTGTCTGTCCGTCCGTCTGTCCGTCTGTCCGTGGTTACAATAACTTGAGTAAAAATTGAGATATATCAATGAAATTTGGTACATATGTAGACTGCTCTTTGGACAGGGTAGGTTGGTATTGAAAGATCGGTTAATTACCACACCCACATCCCATATAACGGACGTTTTTGAAAAATGCAAAAACTCCGTTTTTTAGGTATCTATTACAGCTGTAGTCGAGTTGGTAGTGGTGCGTGCTATAACTCGATATGCCGGTGAGTTCGAGGTTCGAATCTCAGTCAGGGCAAGCAAAATCTTAATCATTGAAAAAGTTTTTTCTAATAGCGGTCACCCCTCGGCAGGCAATGGCAAACCTCCGAGGGTATTTCTGCCATGAAAAAGCTTCTCATTAAATACATCTGCCGTTCGGAGTCGGCACAAAAATGTAGGTCCCTCCATTTGTGGCATAATATAAAGGCGCACACCACAAATTGTAGGAGAAGCTCGACCAAACACTGAGCTATATAGTGTAAGCGCCAAAATTTTATTATATATTATATTACAGCAAATTGAGTGAAATTTGGTATTTGGAGCGATTTTGAACTAAGAAATTTTGAAAAATGGGCGTTGCCATGCCTACTTATGAAAAAGTGTTCGTATATCAATAATAGTGTTAAGTTTCATCACAAAATTTGGTGGACATACATATGTATTTTCCTTGATATCGCTATTATTACCGTAGAGAATTTTTGGAATCGGATCATAACAAATTCCAAAAACTAAATTTTTTAGGTATCTATTAAAACAAATTTAGTGAAATTTGGTATTTGGAGCGATTTTGAACTAAGAAATTAGGTATTTATGTAATTTTGCAAAACGGGCCACGCCCACTTAGGAAAAAATGTCTGTATCTCAATAACGGTGTACGGTATCGTCAAAAAATTTGGTGAACCAATTTTCCTTAATATCGCTGTTATCATCGTTAAACATTTTTGAAATCGGACCATAACCTCGCCTATCTCCCATATAATGGAAATTTTTGAAAAGTGCAAAAATTTCGTTTTTTCTTTATTCTATTCTATTGGAACATATTAATTTAAGTTTGATATTTAGAGATATAGTTAATTAAGAAACTTGATTTTTATGAAATTTTGAAAAATGGCCGTTACCACGCCCACTTATAAAAAAAGTTTGTATCCTACGTATAACGATGTAAGGTATCGTCACAAAATTTGGTGAACATATTGCCCTTAATAGCACTATCATCACTGTCAATAATTTTTGAAATCGGACTATAAGCAAGCCCAACTTCTATGTAACGGAAATTTTGAAAAATGCACAAAACTTTGTTTTTCAGTATTTATTGGAAGAAATTGAGTAAATTTTAATACTAGCAGCGATTTGAAACAAAGAAAGGGGATTTTTATGATATTGTGGGCACCGACCATACAAAAATACCTCGCGAGGGTATATAAAAAATCGGTTTCGCCCGAATTTAGCTTTTCTTACTTGTTTAAATAGAAAATAAATTAATTGACTTGCATTTTGTTTGCTGCAATAGTTAATATAACTTGCTCTAGAAAAAGTGATTACGAAAGAAATTTACTATACAATCGAAATCCACTTCAAAAGCTTAAATGGAAAAAATGCTTAAACAATCAACAATCCGCATACATTTCGCTGTGTATTCTTTTAAAATCGAATTCCTGGGCAAAAAATTTCAAGTATTTTCCCATTATACATATATCCACGCAAAGTACTTCTTCCACAATTATATATCGAATTACGTCTGATAAACAATTGTGTAAAGACGATGGATAGCAATTGGTGTGGAATTTTATATTTAAAGAAAATATAAGAAAGAGTTAATAAAATATCTGATATTTGAAAAAAGTTGAGCGAATGGTGGTTATTCACCGATCTTGACCATTTTCAATACCAACCTTCCCTGTCCAAAGAGCAATCTGTGTACCAAATTTCATTGAGATATCTCAATTGTTACTCAAGTTGTAACCACGGACAGACAGTCAGGGCTAAATCGATTTCTCTTTTCATTCTGAACATTTTAGTATATATGTTTCGATATCTATCTCGATTATTGTTTGCTGTTACAAACAACCGTTATGCGAACAAGGTTATAATACCCTTGTGTACGAGTACGCTGGGGTATGAAAATATGGACTACGCATGCATCCTTAATTAATTTCATTTAATTTATGTATTTCATTTATTAACTTCATATGTACAGTAAAACACTGGGTCTTTTCAATGTACAAATAATTCATGTAAATTACCTACCGTATTTTATATTAAATCAGATTAAGAAAAGTACAGAATAATACTTTAGTTATAATAACAACTGTGATAAATTATATCTAATAGTTATAAATAAAAAAAAAATTAATAAAAGTAAAATTAAATTAAATAAAAAGGAACAATGAACAACAACTAATATTTTAGGGGGGCGGTTAATAGGTAAGTTAGAGAGGTTAAGAAAATTTGCCGCTGCCATTTTGAAGCATCCACACATAGATATACACTTAATTGAGCTCGGTAAAGAATTCCAGGTTCTGACAACACTGACAAAAAACAATTTAGAGGCTGTTAAAGTTTTATACATACATAGGTACAATAATATTATAGGTGCGAGACGATTGGGCTAGGTTTAGTTTTCGGTAGATATAGCTAGTATGGTTGGCGACTTCTAATTAAGTTAAATAAAATTATGATATTGCGAAACTTTAGATAGCTCTCCAGGCTTGAACCTAAGATTTTTTTGGTGAGCTCTGAGATGTGGTCATACATATTTTCTTTCACCATAAAAAAATCTGGCAGCGTTATTTAGAGAGAGATTGAATTTATTCTTAGATACATATACAATCCAGATTACCATAAACCAATTCGGAATACGAAATGTTGGGGACAATAAGTGACTGTACTAGTTTCAATTTTATGTTGGTTGCCATAAATTCCTTAGAATAAAATATATCTTGGATATGCAATGGCTAGTGTGATCGTTACAAGTTAGGTGGAAATTCATTTTGAAACCATGATTCGTCACTACAGATTTGAATTGCATTTTCTATCGCCCAGCATTATTGGTGACAAACCACTCAGGTCAAAACAATCAAACGATATAGGTAGTACTTGTGTTTTCTCGGCGTTTAAACTGAGGCAGTTCGTTTTGGCCCAGTTTACGATTCTTCTAAGATCTTCATTTAGCTTAAAAACTAAATCTTCTCCAAGACCAATGGGGCGCGAGGAATAAATCTGCGTGTCATCAGCATATAAATGCATAGGATAGTTCTGGCAACAGTACACAATATCCTTTACAAAAACAATAAAAAGGATGGTACTGAGGTACTCCAGAAGTGACGTTTCTACAAAAAGAAAATACGTATCCACATTGGACTTGTTGGTATCTGTTTGAGAGATAGATGTTCATTAATTTGAGCGAAGTAAAGTTGACACCAAAGTAATGTCTCATATTAAAAAGAAGAATATCATGTCTAACCGTATCAAAAGCTTTAGAAAATTCTAAGAGCATTAAAATAGTAAGGAGCTTATCATCGAAAGCAGGACGGATGTTCTCCATGATTTTAAACAAGGCCGTAGAACAATCTTTCAAAAACTTTTGCAAGAGCTGGTAGAATACTAATAGGTCTGAAGCAATTTGGAGAGTCTGCGGAGTGGTTTTTAGGGACCGGAATAATGTTGGCAATTTTCCATTGCTGCGGAAACGTAGAGGAGGTTAGGGCATACTTGAAAATATGGGTAATAGTGGATAGAACATAGGGGAGAATTAGTTTTAGGAAACGTAGACGAACTTCATCAACGCCGATAGCATTTGATTTTATTGCAAAAATGCATTTGCGACATCTTCTTCTGTGGCTATATCGAATGAGAATTCTCAGGCCGGCTTGTAATTTAAGCTTGGATTATTAGTAACGGTGTATGGATTTGCCAACGTTGTGCCGCTAATGAAATAACTGTTCATTTCGTCAGCATCATTCTTACAAATTTTCGCATTCTTACTGCAGACTCCTAATATTTTATGCTTTCGCCACAACTCGGAAAAGTCAGTGTTCGACTTAGTTTGTAAGTAATGCTTTCTATTATAACGTACTGCCTTTGTTACTTTATTTCGTAGATTTTTATAGGTATTCCAATGCTCAGTTGTAGGATTTCGTTTCAAGTGCTTAAAAGCCCTAGATCTATTTTTAATAAGATTTAGTACAAAGTTCAGCGGCAACCTCAGACATTTTCTGCATAACACGCTCTTCACTCAGTTTCATTTCAAATAAACTTACCATTGTTGAATTGTTCACTTCTTTACTTTGCATATTTGGAACGGGAGTTTGATAGGGAGAGTTATCATAGCTATATGCACATACTTGTTTGTTAAGATTATAGTTTAAAATGAAAAATCAGGTAAACAACGCGACGTAAACCAAATTATGCTAGAACAGTGCTGGCATTCGCACAGATATTTTATCAAATTAGATTATGACTTTTATTATACGTTGGCAATTACATATTGCCCTTAATAGCACTATCATCACTGTCAATAATTTTTGAAATCGAACTATAAGCAAGCCCAACTTCTATGTAACGGAAATTTTGAAAAATGCACAAAACTTTGTTTTTCAGTATTTATTGGAAGAAATTGAGTAAATTTTAATACTAGCAGCGATTTGAAACAAAGAAAGGGGAATTTTATGATATTGTGGGCACCGACCATACAAAAATACCTCGCGAGGGTATGTAAAAAATCGGTTTCGCCCGAATTTAGCTTTTCTTACTTGTTTAAATAGAAAATAAATTAATTGACTTGCATTTTGTTTGCTGCAATAGTTAATATAACTTGCTCTAGAAAAAGTGATTACGAAAGAAATTTACTATACAATCGAAATCCACTTCAAAAGCTTAAATGGAAAAAATGCTTAAACAATCAACAATCCGCATACATTTCGCTGTGTATTCTTTTAAAATCGAATTCCTGGGCAAAAAATTTAAAGTATTTTCCCATTATACATATATCCACGCAAAGTACTTCTTCCACAATTATATATCGAATTACGTCTGATAAACAATTGTGTAAAGACGATGGATAGCAATTGGTGTGGAATTTTATATTTAAAGAAAATATAAGAAAGAGTTAATAAAATATCTGATATTTGAAAAAAGTTGAGCGAATGGTGGTTATTCACCGATCTTGAGCATTTTCAATACCAACCTTCCCTGTCCAAAGAGCAATCTGTGTACCAAATTTCATTGAGATATCTCAATTGTTACTCAAGTTGTAACCACGGACAGACAGTCAGGGCTAAATCGATTTCTCTTTTCATTCTGAACATTTTAGTATATATGTTTCGATATCTATCTCGATTATTGTTTGCTGTTACAAACAACCGTTATGCGAACAAGGTTATAATACCCTTGTGTACGAGTACGCTGGGGTATGAAAATATGGACTACGCATGCATCCTTAATTAATTTCATTTAATTTATGTATTTCATTTATTAACTTCATATGTACAGTAAAACACTGGGTCTTTTCAATGTACAAATAATTCATGTAAATTACCTACCGTATTTTATATTAAATCAGATTAAGAAAAGTACAGAATAATACTTTAGTTATAATAACAACTGTGATAAATTATATCTAATAGTTATAAATAAAAAAAAAATTAATAAAAGTAAAATTAAATTAAATAAAAAGGAACAATGAACAACAACTAATATTTTAGGGGGGCGGTTAATAGGTAAGTTAGAGAGGTTAAGAAAATTTGCCGCTGCCATTTTGAAGCATCCACACATAGATATACACTTAATTGAGCTCGGTAAAGAATTCCAGGTTCTGACAACACTGACAAAAAACAATTTAGAGGCTGTTAAAGTTTTATACATACATAGGTACAATAATATTATAGGTGCGAGACGATTGGGCTAGGTTTAGTTTTCGGTAGATATAGCTAGTATGGTTGGCGACTTCTAATTAAGTTAAATAAAATTATGATATTGCGAAACTTTAGATAGCTCTCCAGGCTTGAACCTAAGATTTTTTTGGTGAGCTCTGAGATGTGGTCATACATATTTTCTTTCACCATAAAGAAATCTGGCAGCGTTATTTAGAGAGAGATTGAATTTATTCTTAGATACATATACAATCCAGATTACCATAAACCAATTCGGAATACGAAATGTTGGGGACAATAAGTGACTGTACTAGTTTCAATTTTATGTTGGTTGCCATAAATTCCTTAGAATAAAATATATCTTGGATATGCAATGGCTAGTGTGATCGTTACAAGTTAGGTGGAAATTCATTTTGAAACCATGATTCGTCACTACAGATTTGAATTGCATTTTCTATCGCCCAGCATTATTGGTGACAAACCACTCAGGTCAAAACAATCAAACGATATAGGTAGTACTTGTGTTTTCTCGGCGTTTAAACTGAGGCAGTTCGTTTTGGCCCAGTTTACGATTCTTCTAAGATCTTCATTTAGCTTAAAAACTAAATCTTCTCCAAGACCAATGGGGCGCGAGGAATAAATCTGCGTGTCATCAGCATATAAATGCATAGGATAGTTCTGGCAACAGTACACAATATCCTTTACAAAAACAATAAAAAGGATGGTACTGAGGTACTCCAGAAGTGACGTTTCTACAAAAAGAAAATACGTATCCACATTGGACTTGTTGGTATCTGTTTGAGAGATAGATGTTCATTAATTTGAGCGAAGTAAAGTTGACACCAAAGTAATGTCTCATATTAAAAAGAAGAATATCATGTCTAACCGTATCAAAAGCTTTAGAAAATTCTAAGAGCATTAAAATAGTAAGGAGCTTATCATCGAAAGCAGGACGGATGTTCTCCATGATTTTAAACAAGGCCGTAGAACAATCTTTCAAAAACTTTTGCAAGAGCTGGTAGAATACTAATAGGTCTGAAGCAATTTGGAGAGTCTGCGGAGTGGTTTTTAGGGACCGGAATAATGTTGGCAATTTTCCATTGCTGCGGAAACGTAGAGGAGGTTAGGGCATACTTGAAAATATGGGTAATAGTGGATAGAACATAGGGGAGAATTAGTTTTAGGAAACGTAGACGAACTCCATCAACGCCGATAGCATTTGATTTTATTGCAAAAATGCATTTGCGACATCTTCTTCTGTGGCTATATCGAATGAGAATTCTCAGGCCGGCTTGTAATTTAAGCTTGGATTATTAGTAACGGTGTATGGATTTGCCAACGTTGTGCCGCTAATGAAATAACTGTTCATTTCGTCAGCATCATTCTTACAAATTTTCGCATTCTTACTGCAGACTCCTAATATTTTATGCTTTCGCCACAACTCGGAAAAGTCAGTGTTCGACATAGTTTGTAAGTAATGCTTTCTATTATAACGTACTGCCTTTGTTACTTTATTTCGTAGATTTTTATAGGTATTCCAATGCTCAGTTGTAGGATTTCGTTTCAAGTGCTTAAAAGCCCTAGATCTATTTTTAATAAGATTTAGTACAAAGTTCAGCGGCAACCTCAGACATTTTCTGCATAACACGCTCTTCACTCAGTTTCATTTCAAATAAACTTACCATTGTTGAATTGTTCACTTCTTTACTTTGCATATTTGGAACGGGAGTTTGATAGGGAGAGTTAACATAGCTATATGCACATACTTGTTTGTTAAGATTATAGTTTAAAATGAAAAATCAGGTAAACAACGCGACGTAAACCAAATTATGCTAGAACAGTGCTGGCATTCGCACAGATATTTTATCAAATTAGATTATGACTTTTATTATACGTTGGCAATTACTTTAAAAGAGGGATTTGTTGCAGCGCCACAAAAACACGTCTACTCGCCCTAACTATTTGTAATTTGGAATGGTATATATATTTTTTTTTGTACCCGAGAGTATTGTAACTTTGTTCGCATAATCGTTCTTTGTAACAGCAAAAAATAATCGAGATAGATATAGACATATATATACTAAAATGATCAGAATGAAAAGAGGAATCGATTTAGCCCTGACTGTCTGTCCGTCCGTCTGTCCGTGGTTACAATAACTTGAGTAAAAATTGAGATATATCAATGAAATTTGGTACATATGTAGATTGCTCTTTGGACAGGGTAGGTTGGTATTGAAAGATCGGTTAATAACCACACCCACATCCCATATAACGGACGTTTTTGAAAAATGCAAAAACTCCGTTTTTTCGGTATCTATTACAGCAAATTGAGATGAAATTTGGTATTTGGAGCGATTTTGAACTAAGAAATTTTGAAAAATGGCGTTGCCATGCCTACTTATGAAAAAGTGATCGTATGTACATATATCAATAATAGTGTTAAGTTTCGTCACAAAATTTGGTGGACATACATATGTATTTTCCTTGATATCGCTATTATTACCGGAGAGAATTTTTGGAATCGGATCACAACCAAATGCAAAAACTAAATTTTTTAGGTATCTATTAAAACAAATTGATTGAAATTTGGTATTTGGAGCGATTTTGAACTAAGAAATTAGGTATTTATGTAATTTTGCAAAACGGGCCACGCCCACTTAGGAAAAAATGTCTGTATCTCAATAACGGTGTACGGTATCGTCAAAAAATTTGGTGAACCAATTTTCCTCAATATCGCTGTTATCATCGTTAAACATTTTTGAAATCGGACCATAACCTCGCCTATCTCCCATATAATGGAAATTTTTGAAAAGTGCAAAAATTTCGTATTTTCTTTATTCTATTCTATTGGAACATATTAATTGAAATTTGATATTTAGAGATATAGTTAATTAAGAAACTTGATTTTTATGAAATTTTGAAAAATGGCCGTTACCACGCCCACTTATAAAAAAACGTCTGTATCCTACGTATAACGATGTGAGGTATCGGCACAAAATTTGGTGAACATATTGCCCTTAATAGCACTATCATCACTGTCAATAATTTTTGAAATCGGACTATAAGCAAGCCCAACTTCTATGTAACGGAAATTTTGAAAAATGCAAAAAACTTTGTTTTTCAGTATTTATTGGAAGAAATTGAGTAAATTTTAATACTAGCAGCGATTTGAAACAAAGAAAGGGGAATTTTATGATATTGTGGGCACCGACCATACAAAAATACCTCGCGAGGGTATATAAAAAATCGGTTTCGCCCGAATTTAGCTTTTCTTACTTGTTTAAATAGAAAATAAATTAATTGACTTGCATTTTTTTTGCTGCAATAGTT
This sequence comes from Philophylla caesio, assembly GCA_963971545.1. Taxonomy (NCBI): domain Eukaryota; kingdom Metazoa; phylum Arthropoda; class Insecta; order Diptera; family Tephritidae; genus Philophylla; species Philophylla caesio. The sequence goes on from OZ020604.1 coordinate 108,194,257, forward strand.
AATATAACTTGCTCTAGAAAAAGTGATTACGAAATAAATTTACTATACAATCGAAATCCACTTCAAAAGCTTAAATGGAAAAAATGCTTAAACAATCAACAATCCGCATACATTTCGCTGTGTATTCTTTTAAAATCGAATTCCTGGGCAAAAAATTTAAAGTATTTACCCATTATACATATATCCACGCAAAGTACTTCTTCCACAATTATATATCGAATTACGTCTGATAAACAATTGTGTAAAGACGATGGATAGCAATTGGTGTGGAATTTTATATTTAAATAAAATATAAGAAAGAGTTAATAAAATATCTGATATTTGAAAAAAGTTGAGCGAATGGTGGTTATTCACCGATCTTGACCATTTTCAATACCAACCTTCCCTGTCCAAAGAGCAATCTGTGTACCAAATTTCATTGAGATATCTCAATTGTTACTCAAGTTGTAACCACGGACAGACGGACGGACAGACAGTCAGGGCTAAATCGATTTATCTTTTCATTCTGAACATTTTAGTATATATGTTTCGATATCTATCTCGATTATTGTTTGCTGTTACAAACAACCGTTATTTGGAGCGATTTTGAACTAAGAAATTTTGAAAAATGGGCGTTGCCATGCCTACTTATGAAAAAGTGTTCGTATGTATATCAATAATAGTGTTAAGTTTCGTCACAAAATTTGGTGGACATACATATGTATTTTCCTTGATATCGCTATTATTACCGGAGAGAATTTTTGGAATCGGATCACAACCAAATACAAAAACTAAATTTTTTAGGTATCTATTAAAACAAATTGATTGAAATTTGGTATTTGGAGCGATTTTGAACTAAGAAATTAGGTATTTATGTAATTTTGCAAAACGGGCCTCGCCCACTTAGGAAAAAATGTCTGTATCTCAATAACGGTGTACGGTATCGTCAAAAAATTTGGTGAACCAATTTTCTTCAATATCGCTGTTATCATCGTTAAACATTTTTGAAATCGGACGATAACCTCGCCTATCTCCCATATAATGGAAATTTTTGAAAAGTGCAAAAATTTCGTATTTTCTTTATTCTATTCTATTGGAACATATTAATTGAAATTTGATATTTAGAGATATAGTTAATTAAGAAACTTGATTTTTATGAAATTTTGAAAAATGGCCGTTACCACGCCCACTTATAAAAAAACGTCTGTATCCTACGTATAACGATGTAAGGTATCGTCACAAAATTTGGTGAACATATTGCCCTTAATAGCACTATCATCACTGTCAATAATTTTTGAAATCGGACTATAAGCAAGCCCAACTTCTATGTAACGGAAATTTTGAAAAATGCACAAAACTTTGTTTTTCAGTATTTATTGGAAGAAATTGAGTAAATTTTAATACTAGCAGCGATTTGAAACAAAGAAAGGGGAATTTTATGATATTGTGGGCACCGACCATACAAAAATACCTCGCGAGGGTATATAAAAAATCGGTTTCGCCCGAATTTAGCTTTTCTTACTTGTTTAAATAGAAAATAAATTAATTGACTTGCATTTTTTTTTGCTGCAATAGTTAATATAACTTGCTCTAGAAAAAGTGATTACGAAATAAATTTACTATACAATCGAAATCCACTTCAAAAGCTTAAATGGAAAAAATGCTTAAACAATCAACAATCCGCATACATTTCGCTGTGTATTCTTTTAAAATCGAATTCCTGGGCAAAAAATTTAAAGTATTTACCCATTATACATATATCCACGCAAAGTACTTCTTCCACAATTATATATCGAATTACGTCTGATAAACAATTGTGTAAAGACGATGGATAGCAATTGGTGTGGAATTTTATATTTAAATAAAATATAAGAAAGAGTTAATAAAATATCTGATATTTGAAAAAAGTTGAGCGAATGGTGGTTATTCACCGATCTTGACCATTTTCAATACCAACCTTCCCTGTCCAAAGAGCAATCTGTGTACCAAATTTCATTGAGATATCTCAATTGTTACTCAAGTTGTAACCACGGACAGACGGACGGACAGACAGTCAGGGCTAAATCGATTTCTCTTTTCATTCTGAACATTTTAGTATATATGTTTCGATATCTATCTCGATTATTGTTTGCTGTTACAAACAACCGTTATGCGAACAAGGTTATAATACCCTTGTGTACGAGTACGCTGGGGTATGAAAATATGGACTACGCATGCATCCTTAATTAATTTCATTTAATTTATGTATTTCATTTATTAACTTCATATGTACAGTAAAACACGGGGTCTTTTCAATGTACAAATAATTCATGTAAATTACGTACCGTATTTTATATTAAATCAGATTAAGAAAAGTACAGAATAATACTTTAGTTATAATAACAACTGTGATAAATTATATCTAATAGTTATAAATAAAAAAAAAATTAATAAAAGTAAAATTAAATTAAATAAAAAGGAACAATGAACAACAACTAATATTTTAGGGGGGCGGTTAATAGGTAAGTTAGAGAGGTTAAGAAAATTTGCCGCTGCCATTTTGAAGCATCCACACATAGATATACACTTAATTGAGCTCGGTAAAGAATTCCAGGTTCTGACAACACTGACAAAAAACAATTTAGAGGCTGTTAAAGTTTTATACTTACATAGGTACAATAATATTATAGGTGCGAGACGATTGGGCTAGGTTTAGTTTTCGGTAGATATAGCTAGTATGGTTGGCGACTTCTAATTAACTTAAATAAAATTATGATATTGCGAAACTTTAGATAGCTCTCCAGGCTTGAACCTAAGATTTTTTTGGTGAGCTCTGAGATGTGATCATACATATTTTCTTTCACCATAAAAAAATCTGGCAGCGTTATTTAGAGAGAGATTGAATTTATTCTTAGATACATATACAATCCAGATTACCATAAACCAATTCGGAATACGAAATGTTGGGGACAATAAGTGACTGTACTAGTTTCAATTTTATGTTGGTTGCCATAAATTCCTTAGAATAAAAGATATCTTGGATATGCAATGGCTAGTGTGATCGTTACAAGTTAGGTGGAAATTCATTTTGAAATCATGATTCGTCACTACAGATTTGAATTGCATTTTCTATCGCCCAGCATTATTGGTGACAAACCACTCAGGTCAAAACAATCAAACGATATAGGTAGTACTTGTGTTTTCTCGGCGTTTAAACTGAGGCAGTTCGTTTTGGCCCAGTTTACGATTCTTCTAAGATCTTCATTTAGCTTAAAAACTAAATCTTCTCCAAGACCAATGGGGCGCGAGGAATAAATCTGCGTGTCATCAGCATATAAATGCATAGGAGAGTTCTGGCAACAGTACACAATATCATTTACAAAAACAATAAAAAGGATGGTACTGAGGTACTCCAGAAGTGACGTTTCTACAAAAAGAAAATACGTATCCACATTGGACTTGTTGGTATCTGTTTGAGAGATAGATGTTCATTAATTTGAGCGAAGTAAAGTTGACACCAAAGTAATGTCGCAGATTAAAAAGAAGAATATCATGTCTTACCGTATCAAAAGCTTTAGAAAATTCTAAGAGCATTAAAATAGTAAGGAGCTTATCATCGAAAGCAGGACGGATGTTCTCCATGATTTTAAACAAGGCCGTAGAGCAATCTTTCAAAAACTTTTGCAAGAGCTGGTAGAATACTAATAGGTCTGAAGCAATTTGGAGAGTCTGCGGAGTGGTTTTTAGGGACCGGAATAATGTTGGCAATTTTCCATTGCTTCGGAAACGTAGAGGAGGTTAGGGCATACTTGAAAATATGGGTAATAGTGGATAGAACATAGGGGAGAATTAGTTTTAGGAAACGTAGACGAACTCCATCAACGCCGATAGCATTTGATTTTATTGCAAAAATGCATTTGCGACATCTTCTTCTGTGGCTATATCGAATGAGAATTCTCAGGCCGGCTTGTAATTTAAGCTTGGATTATTAGTAACGGTGTATGGATTTGCCAACGTTGTGCCGCTAATGAAATAACTGTTCATTTCGTCAGCATCATTCTTACAAATTTTCGCATTCTTACTGCAGACTCCTAATATTTTATGCTTTCGCCACAACTCGGAAAAGTCAGTGTTCGACTTAGTTTGTAAGTAATGCTTTCTATTATAACGTACTGCCTTTGTTACTTTATTTCGTAGATTTTTATAGGTATTCCAATGCTCAGTTGTAGGATTTCGTTTCAAGTGCTTAAAAGCCCTAGATCTATTTTTAATAAGATTTAGTACAAAGTTCAGCGGCAACCTCAGACATTTTCTGCATAACACGCTCTTCCCTCAGTTTCATTTCAAATAAACTTACCATTGTTGAATTGTTCACTTCTTTACTTTGCATATTTGGAACGGGAGTTTGATAGGGAGACGGCGCGGTACGGGCACTGTTTCTCTGAGTTAACATAGCTATATGCACATACTTGTTTGTTAAGATTATAGTTTAAAATGAAAAATCAGGTAAACAACGCGACGTAAACCAAATTATGCTAGAACAGTGCTGGCATTCGCACAGATATTTTATCAAATTAGATAATGACTTTTATTATACGTTGCAAATTACTTTAAAAGAGGGATTTGTTGCAGCGCCACAAAAACACGTCTACTCGCCCTAACCATTTGTAATTTGGAATGGTATATATATTTTTTTTTGTACCCGAGGGTATTGTAACTTTGTTCGCATAATCGTTCTTTGTAACAGCAAAAAATAATCGAGATAGATATAGACATATATATACTAAAATGATCAGAATGAAAAGAGGAATCGATTTAGCCCTGACTGTCTGTCCGTCCGTCTGTCCGTGGTTACAATAACTTGAGTAAAAATTGAGATATATCAATGAAATTTGGTACATATGTAGATTGCTCTTTGGACAGGGTAGGTTGGTATTGAAAGATCGGTTAATAACCACACCCACATCCCATATAACGGACGTTTTTGAAAAATGCAAAAACTCCGTTTTTTCGGTATCTATTACAGCAAATTGAGTGAAATTTGGTATTTGGAGCGATTTTGAACTAAGAAATTTTGAAAAATGGGCGTTGCCATGCCTACTTATGAAAAAGTGTTCGTATGTATATCAATAATAGTGTTAAGTTTCGTCACAAAATTTGGTGGACATACATATGTATTTTCCTTGATATCGCTATTATTACCGGAGAGAATTTTTGGAATCGGATCACAACCAAATGCAAAAACTAAATTTTTAAGGTATCTATTAAAACAAATTGATTGAAATTTGGTATTTGGAGCGATTTTGAACTAAGAAATTAGGTATTTATGTAATTTTGCAAAACGGGCCACGCCCACTTAGGAAAAAATTTCTGTATCTCAATAACGGTGTACGGTATCGTCAAAAAATTTGGTGAACCAATTTTCCTCAATATCGCTGTTATCATCGTTAAACACTTTTGAAATCGGACCATAACCTCGCCTATCTCCCATATAATGGAAATTTTTGAAAAGTGCAAAAATTTCGTATTTTCATTATTCTATTCTATTGGAACATATTAATTGAAATTTGATATTTAGAGATATAGTTAATTAAGAAACTTGATTTTTATGAAATTTTGAAAAATGGCCGTTACCACGCCCACTTATAAAAAAACGTCTGTATCCTACGTATAACGATGTAAGGTATCGGCACAAAATTTGGTGAACATATTGCGCTTAATAGCACTATCATCACTGTCAATAATTTTTGAAATCGGACTATAAGCAAGCCCAACTTCTATGTAACGGAAATTTTGAAAAATGCAAAAAACTTTGTTTTTCAGTATTTATTGGAAGAAATTGAGTAAATTTTAATACTAGCAGCGATTTGAAACAAAGAAAGGGGAATTTTATGATATTGTGGGCACCGACCATACAAAAATACCTCGCGAGGGTATATAAAAAATCGGTTTCGCCCGAATTTAGCTTTTCTTACTTGTTTAAATAGAAAATAAATTAATTGACTTGCATTTTTTTTGCTGCAATAGTTAATATAACTTGCTCTAGAAAAAGTGATTACGAAATAAATTTACTATACAATCGAAATCCACTTCAAAAGCTTAAATGGAAAAAATGCTTAAACAATCAACAATCCGCATACATTTCGCTGTGTATTCTTTTAAAATCGAATTCCTGGGCAAAAAATTTAAAGTATTTACCCATTATACATATATCCACGCAAAGTACTTCTTCCACAATTATATATCGAATTACGTCTGATAAACAATTGTGTAAAGACGATGGATAGCAATTGGTGTGGAATTTTATATTTAAATAAAATATAAGAAAGAGTTAATAAAATATCTGATATTTGAAAAAAGTTGAGCGAATGGTGGTTATTCACCGATCTTGACCATTTTCAATACCAACCTTCCCTGTCCAAAGAGCAATCTGTGTACCAAATTTCATTGAGATATCTCAATTGTTACTCAAGTTGTAACCACGGACAGACGGACGGACAGACAGTCAGGGCTAAATCGATTTCTCTTTTCATTCTGAACATTTTAGTATATATGTTTCGATATCTATCTCGATTATTGTTTGCTGTTACAAACAACCGTTATGCGAACAAGGTTATAATACCCTTGTGTACGAGTACGCTGGGGTATGAAAATATGGACTACGCATGCATCCTTAATTAATTTCATTTAATTTATGTATTTCATTTATTAACTTCATATGTACAGTAAAACACGGGGTCTTTTCAATGTACAAATAATTCATGTAAATTACCTACCGTATTTTATATTAAATCAGATTAAGAAAAGTACAGAATAATACTTTAGTTATAATAACAACTGTGATAAATTATATCTAATAGTTATAAATAAAAAAAAATTAATAAAAGTAAAATTAAATTAAATAAAAAGGAACAATGAACAACAACTAATATTTTAGGGGGGCGGTTAATAGGTAAGTTAGAGAGGTTAAGAAAATTTGCCGCTGCCATTTTGAAGCATCCACACATAGATATACACTTAATTGAGCTCGGTAAAGAATTCCAGGTTCTGACAACACTGACAAAAAACAATTTAGAGGCTGTTAAAGTTTTATACTTACATAGGTACAATAATATTATAGGTGCGAGACGATTGGGCTAGGTTTAGTTTTCGGTAGATATAGCTAGTATGGTTGGCGACTTCTAATTAACTTAAATAAAATTATGATATTGCGAAACTTTAGATAGCTCTCCAGGCTTGAACCTAAGATTTTGTTGGTGAGCTCTGAGATGTGATCATACATATTTTCTTTAACCATAAAAAAATCTGGCAGCGTTATTTAGAGAGAGATTGAATTTATTCTTAGATACATATACAATCCAGATTACCATAAACCAATTCAGAATACGAAATGTTGGGGACAATAAGTGACTGTACTAGTTTCAATTTTATGTTGGTTGCCATAAATTCCTTAGAATAAAAGATATCTTGGATATGCAATGGCTAGTGTGATCGTTACAAGTTAGGTGGAAATTCATTTTGAAATCATGATTCGTCACTACAGATTTGAATTGCATTTTCTATCGCCCAGCATTATTGGTGACAAACCACTCAGGTCAAAACAATCAAACGATATAGGTAGTACTTGTGTTTTCTCGGCGTTTAAACTGAGGCAGTTCGTTTTGGCCCAGTTTACGATTCTTCTAAGATCTTCATTTAGCTTAAAAACTAAATCTTCTCCAAGACCAATGGGGCGCGAGGAATAAATCTGTGTGTCATCAGCATATAAATGCATAGGAGAGTTCTGGCAACAGTACACAATATCATTTACAAAAACAATAAAAAGGATGGTACTGAGGTACTCCAGAAGTGACGTTTCTACAAAAAGAAAATACGTATCCACATTGGACTTGTTGGTATCTGTTTGAGAGATAGATGTTCATTAATTTGAGCGAAGTAAAGTTGACACCAAAGTAATGTCGCAGATTAAAAAGAAGAATATCATGTCTTACCGTATCAAAAGCTTTAGAAAATTCTAAGAGCATTAAAATAGTAAGGAGCTTATCATCGAAAGCAGGACGGATGTTCTCCATGATTTTAAACAAGGCCGTAGAGCAATCTTTCAAAAACTTTTGCAAGAGCTGGTAGAATACTAATAGGTCTGAAGCAATTTGGAGAGTCTGCGGAGTGGTTTTTAGGGACCGGAATAATGTTGGCAATTTTCCATTGCTTCGGAAACGTAGAGGAGGTTAGGGCATACTTGAAAATATGGGTAATAGTGGATAGAACATAGGGGAGAATTAGTTTTAGGAAACGTAGACGAACTCCATCAACGCCGATAGCATTTGATTTTATTGCAAAAATGCATTTGCGACATCTTCTTCTGTGGCTATATCGAATGAGAATTCTCAGGCCGGCTTGTAATTTAAGCTTGGATTATTAGTAACGGTGTATGGATTTGCCAACGTTGTGCCGCTAATGTAATAACTGTTCATTTCGTCAGCATCATTCTTACAAATTTTCGCATTCTTACTGCAGACTCCTAATATTTTATGCTTTCGCCACAACTCGGAAAAGTCAGTGTTCGACTTAGTTTGTAAGTAATGCTTTCTATTATAACGTACTGCCTTTGTTACTTTATTTCGTAGATTTTTATAGGTATTCCAATGCTCAGTTGTAGGATTTCGTTTCAAGTGCTTAAAAGCCCTAGATCTATTTTTAATAAGATTTAGTACAAAGTTCAGCGGCAACCTCAGACATTTTCTGCATAACACGCTCTTCCCTCAGTTTCATTTCAAATAAACTTACCATTGTTGAATTGTTCACTTCTTTACTTTGCATATTTGGAACGGGAGTTTGATAGGGAGACGGCGCGGTACGGGCACTGTTTCTCTGAGTTAACATAGCTATATGCACATACTTGTTTGTTAAGATTATAGTTTAAAATGAAAAATCAGGTAAACAACGCGACGTAAACCAAATTATGCTAGAACAGTGCTGGCATTCGCACAGATATTTTATCAAATTAGATAATGACTTTTATTATACGTTGCAAATTACTTTAAAAGAGGGATTTGTTGCAGCGCCACAAAAACACGTCTACTCGCCCTAACCATTTGTAATTTGGAATGGTATATATATTTTTTTTTTGTACCCGAGGGTATTGTAACTTTGTTCGCATAATCGTTCTTTGTAACAGCAAAAAATAATCGAGATAGATATAGACATATATATACTAAAATGATCAGAATGAAAAGAGGAATCGATTTAGCCCTGACTGTCTGTCCGTCCGTCTGTCCGTGGTTACAATAACTTGAGTAAAAATTGAGATATATCAATGAAATTTGGTACATATGTAGATTGCTCTTTGGACAGGGTAGGTTGGTATTGAAAGATCGGTTAATAACCACACCCACATCCCATATAACGGACGTTTTTGAAAAATGCAAAAACTCCGTTTTTTCGGTATCTATTACAGCAAATTGAGTGAAATTTGGTATTTGGAGCGATTTTGAACTAAGAAATTTTGAAAAATGGGCGTTGCCATGCCTACTTATGAAAAAGTGTTCGTATGTATATCAATAATAGTGTTAAGTTTCGTCACAAAATTTGGTGGACATACATATGTATTTTCCTTGATATCGCTATTATTACCGGAGAGAATTTTTGGAATCGGATCACAACCAAATGCAAAAACTAAATTTTTTAGGTATCTATTAAAACAAATTGATTGAAATTTGGTATTTGGAGCGATTTTGAACTAAGAAATTAGGTATTTATGTAATTTTGCAAAACGGGCCACGCCCACTTAGGAAAAAATGTCTGTATCTCAATAACGGTGTACGGTATCGTCAAAAAATTTGGTGAACCAATTTTCCTCAATATCGCTGTTATCATCGTTAAACATTTTTGAAATCGGACGATAACCTCGCCTATCTCCCATATAATGGAAATTTTTTAAAAGTGCAAAAATTTCGTATTTTCTTTATTCTATTCTATTGGAACATATTAATTGAAATTTGATATTTAGAGATATAGTTAATTAAGAAACTTGATTTTTATGAAATTTTGAAAAATGGCCGTTACCACGCCCACTTATAAAAAAACGTCTGTATCCTACGTATAACGATGTAAGGTATCGGCACAAAATTTGGTGAACATATTGCCCTTAATAGCACTATCATCACTGTCAATAATTTTTGAAATCGGACTATAAGCAAGCCCAACTTCTATGTAACGGAAATTTTGAAAAATGCAAAAAACTTTGTTTTTCAGTATTTATTGGAAGAAATTGAGTAAATTTTAATACTAGCAGCGATTTGAAACAAAGAAAGGGGAATTTTATGATATTGTGGGCACCGACCATACAAAAATACCTCGCGAGGGTATATAAAAAATCGGTTTCGCCCGAATTTAGCTTTTCTTACTTGTTTAAATAGAAAATAAATTAATTGACTTGCATTTTTTTTGCTGCAATAGTTAATATAACTTGCTCTAGAAAAAGTGATTACGAAATAAATTTACTATACAATCGAAATCCACTTCAAAAGCTTAAATGGAAAAAATGCTTAAACAATCAACAATCCGCATACATTTCGCTGTGTATTCTTTTAAAATCGAATTCCTGGGCAAAAAATTTAAAGTATTTACCCATTATACATATATCCACGCAAAGTACTTCTTCCACAATTATATATCGAATTACGTCTGATAAACAATTGTGTAAAGACGATGGATAGCAATTGGTGTGGAATTTTATATTTAAATAAAATATAAGAAAGAGTTAATAAAATATCTGATATTTGAAAAAAGTTGAGCGAATGGTGGTTATTCACCGATCTTGACCATTTTCAATACCAACCTTCCCTGTCCAAAGAGCAATCTGTGTACCAAATTTCATTGAGATATCTCAATTGTTACTCAAGTTGTAACCACGGACAGACGGACGGACAGACAGTCAGGGCTAAATCGATTTCTCTTTTCATTCTGAACATTTTAGTATATATGTTTCGATATCTATCTCGATTATTGTTTGCTGTTACAAACAACCGTTATGCGAACAAGGTTATAATACCCTTGTGTACGAGTACGCTGGGGTATGAAAATATGGACTACGCATGCATCCTTAATTAATTTCATTTCATTTATGTATTTCATTTATTAACTTCATATGTACAGTAAAACACGGGGTCTTTTCAATGTACAAATAATTCATGTAAATTACCTACCGTATTTTATATTAAATCAGATTAAGAAAAGTACAGAATAATACTTTAGTTATAATAACAACTGTGATAAATTATATCTAATAGTTATAAATAAAAAAAAAATTAATAAAAGTAAAATTAAATTAAATAAAAAGGAACAATGAACAACAACTAATATTTTAGGGGGGCGGTTAATAGGTAAGTTAGAGAGGTTAAGAAAATTTGCCGCTGCCATTTTGAAGCATCCACACATAGATATACACTTAATTGAGCTCGGTAAAGAATTCCAGGTTCTGACAACACTGACAAAAAACAATTTAGAGGCTGTTAAAGTTTTATACTTACATAGGTACAATAATATTATAGGTGCGAGACGATTGGGCTAGGTTTAGTTTTCGGTAGATATAGCTAGTATGGTTGGCGACTTCTAATTAACTTAAATAAAATTATGATATTGCGAAACTTTAGATAGCTCTCCAGGCTTGAACCTAAGATTTTTTTGGTGAGCTCTGAGATGTGATCATACATATTTTCTTTCACCATAAAAAAATCTGGCAGCGTTATTTAGAGAGAGATTGAATTTATTCTTAGATACATATACAATCCAGATTACCATAAACCAATTCGGAATACGAAATGTTGGGGACAATAAGTGACTGTACTAGTTTCAATTTTATGTTGGTTGCCATAAATTCCTTAGAATAAAATATATCTTGGATATGCAATGGCTAGTGTGATCGTTACAAGTTAGGTGGAAATTCATTTTGAAATCATGATTCGTCACTACAGATTTGAATTGCATTTTCTATCGCCCAGCATTATTGGTGACAAACCACTCAGGTCAAAACAATCAAACGATATAGGTAGTACTTGTGTTTTCTCGGCGTTTAAACTGAGGCAGTTCGTTTTGGCCCAGTTTACGATTCTTCTAAGATCTTCATTTAGCTTAAAAACTAAATCTTCTCCAAGACCAATGGAGCGCGAGGAATAAATCTGTGTGTCATCAGCATATAAATGCATAGGAGAGTTCTGGCAACAGTACACAATATCATTTACAAAAACAATAAAAAGGATGGTACTGAGGTACTCCAGAAGTGACGTTTCTACAAAAAGAAAATACGTATCCACATTGGACTTGTTGGTATCTGTTTGAGAGATAGATGTTCATTAATTTGAGCGAAGTAAAGTTGACACCAAAGTAATGTCGCAGATTAAAAAGAAGAATATCATGTCTTACCGTATCAAAAGCTTTAGAAAATTCTAAGAGCATTAAAATAGTAAGGAGCTTATCATCGAAAGCAGGACGGATGTTCTCCATGATTTTAAACAAGGCCGTAGAGCAATCTTTCAAAAACTTTTGCAAGAGCTGGTAGAATACTAATAGGTCTGAAGCAATTTGGAGAGTCTGCGGAGTGGTTTTTAGGGACCGGAATAATGTTGGCAATTTTCCATTGCTTCGGAAACGTAGAGGAGGTTAGGGCATACTTGAAAATATGGGTAATAGTGGATAGAACATAGGGGAGAATTAGTTTTAGGAAACGTAGACGAACTCCATCAACGCCGATAGCATTTGATTTTATTGCAAAAATGCATTTGCGACATCTTCTTCTGTGGCTATATCGAATGAGAATTCTCAGGCCGGCTTGTAATTTAAGCTTGGATTATTAGTAACGGTGTATGGATTTGCCAACGTTGTGCCGCTAATGTAATAACTGTTCATTTCGTCAGCATCATTCTTACAAATTTTCGCATTCTTACTGCAGACTCCTAATATTTTATGCTTTCGCCACAACTCGGAAAAGTCAGTGTTCGACTTAGTTTGTAAGTAATGCTTTCTATTATAACGTACTGCCTTTGTTACTTTATTTCGTAGATTTTTATAGGTATTCCAATGCTCAGTTGTAGGATTTCGTTTCAAGTGCTTAAAAGCCCTAGATCTATTTTTAATAAGATTTAGTACAAAGTTCAGCGGCAACCTCAGACATTTTCTGCATAACACGCTCTTCCCTCAGTTTCATTTCAAATAAACTTACCATTGTTGAATTGTTCACTTCTTTACTTTGCATATTTGGAACGGGAGTTTGATAGGGAGACGGCGCGGTACGGGCACTGTTTCTCTGAGTTAACATAGCTATATGCACATACTTGTTTGTTAAGATTATAGTTTAAAATGAAAAATCAGGTAAACAACGCGACGTAAACCAAATTATGCTAGAACAGTGCTGGCATTCGCACAGATATTTTATCAAATTAGATAATGACTTTTATTATACGTTGCAAATTACTTTAAAAGAGGGATTTGTTGCAGCGCCACAAAAACACGTCTACTCGCCCTAACCATTTGTAATTTGGAATGGTATATATATTTTTTTTTTGTACCCGAGGGTATTGTAACTTTGTTCGCATAATCGTTCTTTGTAACAGCAAAAAATAATCGAGATAAATATAGACATATATATACTAAAATGATCAGAATGAAAAGAGGAATCGATTTAGCCCTGACTGTCTGTCCGTCCGTCTGTCCGTGGTTACAATAACTTGAGTAAAAATTGAGATATATCAATGAAATTTGGTACATATGTAGATTGCTCTTTGGACAGGGTAGGTTGGTATTGAAAGATCGGTTAATAACCACACCCACATCCCATATAACGGACGTTTTTGAAAAATGCAAAAACTCCGTTTTTTCGGTATCTATTACAGCAAATTGAGTGAAATTTGGTATTTGGAGCGATTTTGAACTAAGAAATTTTGAAAAATGGGCGTTGCCATGCCTACTTATGAAAAAGTGTTCGTATGTATATCAATAATAGTGTTAAGTTTCGTCACAAAATTTGGTGGACATACATATGTATTTTCCTTGATATCGCTATTATTACCGGAGAGAATTTTTGGAATCGGATCACAACCAAATGCAAAAACTAAATTTTTTAGGTATCTATTAAAACAAATTGATTGAAATTTGGTATTTGGAGCGATTTTGAACTAAGAAATTAGGTATTTATGTAATTTTGCAAAACGGGCCACGCTCACTTAGGAAAAAATGTCTGTATCTCAATAACGGTGTACGGTATCGTCAAAAAATTTGGTGAACCAATTTTGCTCAATATCGCTGTTATCATCGTTAAACATTTTTGAAATCGGACCATAACCTCGCCTATCTCCCATATAATGGAAATTTTTGAAAAGTGCAAAAATTTCGTATTTTCTTTATTCTATTCTATTGGAACATATTAATTGAAATTTGATATTTAGAGATATAGTTAATTAAGAAACTTGATTTTTATGAAATTTTGAAAAATGGCCGTTACCACGCCCACTTATAAAAAAACGTCTGTATCCTACGTATAACGATGTAAGGTATCGGCACAAAATTTGGTGAACATATTGCCCTTAATAGCACTATCATCACTGTCAATAATTTTTGAAATCGGACTATAAGCAAGCCCAACTTCTATGTAACGGAAATTTTGAAAAATGCAAAAAACTTTGTTTTTCAGTATTTATTGGAAGAAATTGAGTAAATTTTAATACTAGCAGCGATTTGAAACAAAGAAAGGGGAATTTTATGATATTGTGGGCACCGACCATACAAAAATACCTCGCGAGGGTATATAAAAAATCGGTTTCGCCCGAATTTAGCTTTTCTTACTTGTTTAAATAGAAAATAAATTAATTGACTTGCATTTTTTTTGCTGCAATAGTTAATATAACTTGCTCTAGAAAAAGTGATTACGAAATAAATTTACTATACAATCGAAATCCACTTCAAAAGCTTAAATGGAAAAAATGCTTAAACAATCAACAATCCGCATACATTTCGCTGTGTATTCTTTTAAAATCGAATTCCTGGGCAAAAAATTTAAAGTATTTACCCATTATACATATATCCACGCAAAGTACTTCTTCCACAATTATATATCGAATTACGTCTGATAAACAATTGTGTAAAGACGATGGATAGCAATTGGTGTGGAATTTTATATTTAAATAAAATATAAGAAAGAGTTAATAAAATATCTGATATTTGAAAAAAGTTGAGCGAATGGTGGTTATTCACCGATCTTGACCATTTTCAATACCAACCTTCCCTGTCCAAAGAGCAATCTGTGTACCAAATTTCATTGAGATATCTCAATTGTTACTCAAGTTGTAACCACGGACAGACGGACGGACAGACAGTCAGGGCTAAATCGATTTCTCTTTTCATTCTGAACATTTTAGTATATATGTTTCGATATCTATCTCGATTATTGTTTGCTGTTACAAACAACCGTTATGCGAACAAGATTATAATACCCTTGTGTACGAGTACGCTGGAGTATGAAAATATGGACTACGCATGCATCCTTAATTAATTTCATTTAATTTATGTATTTCATTTATTAACTTCATATGTACAGTAAAACACGGGGTCTTTTCAATGTACAAATAATTCATGTAAATTACCTACCGTATTTTATATTAAATCAGATTAAGAAAAGTACAGAATAATACTTTAGTTATAATAACAACTGTGATAAATTATATCTAATAGTTATAAATAAAAAAAAAATTAATAAAAGTAAAATTAAATTAAATAAAAAGGAACAATGAACAACAACTAATATTTTAGGGGGGCGGTTAATAGGTAAGTTAGAGAGGTTAAGAAAATTTGCCGCTGCCATTTTGAAGCATCCACACATAGATATACACTTAATTGAGCTCGGTAAAGAATTCCAGGTTCTGACAACACTGACAAAAAACAATTTAGAGGCTGTTAAAGTTTTATACATACATAGGTACAATAATATTATAGGTGCGAGACGATTGGGCTAGGTTTAGTTTTCGGTAGATATAGCTAGTATGGTTGGCGACTTCTAATTAACTTAAATAAAAATATGATATTGCGAAACTTTAGATAGCTCTCCAGGCTGGAACCTAAGATTTTTTTGGTGAGCTCTGAGATGTGGTCATATTTTCTTTCACCATAAATAAATCTGGCAGCGTTATTTAGAGAGAGATTGAATTTATTCTTAGATACATATACAATCCAGATTACCATAAACCAATTCGGAATACGAAATGTTGGGGACAATAAGTGACTGTACTAGTTTCAATTTTATGTTGGTTGCCATAAATTCCTTAGAATAAAATATATCTTGGATATGCAATGGCTAGTGTGATCGTTACAAGTTAGGTGGAAATTCATTTTGAAACCATGATTCGTCACTACAGATTTGAATTGCATTTTCTATCGCCCAGCATTATTGGTGACAAACCACTCAGGTCAAAACAATCAAACGATATAGGTAGTTCTTGTGTTTTCTCGGCGTTTAAACTGAGGCAGTTCGTTTTGGCCCAGTTTACGATTCTTCTAAGATCTTCATTTAGCTTAAAAACTAAATCTTCTCCAAGACCAATGGGGCGCGAGGAATAAATCTGCGTGTCATCAGCATATAAATGCATAGGATAGTTCTGGCAACAGTACACAATATCCTTTACAAAAACAATAAAAAGGATGGTACTGAGGTACTCCAGAAGTGACGTTTCTACAAAAAGAAAATACGTATCCACATTGGACTTGTTGGTATCTGTTTGAGAGATAGATGTTCATTAATTTGAGCGAAGTAAAGTTGACACCAAAGTAATGTCTCATATTAAAAAGAAGAATATCATGTCTAACCGTATCAAAAGCTTTAGAAAATTCTAAGAGCATTAAAATAGTAAGGAGCTTATCATCGAAAGCAGGACGGATGTTCTCCATGATTTTAAACAAGGCCGTAGAACAATCTTTCAAAAACTTTTGCAAGAGCTGGTAGAATACTAATAGGTCTGAAGCAATTTGGAGAGTCTGCGGAGTGGTTTTTAGGGACCGGAATAATGTTGGCAATTTTCCATTGCTGCGGAAACGTAGAGGAGGTTAGGGCATACTTGAAAATATGGGTAATAGTGGATAGAACATAGGGGAGAATTAGTTTTAGGAAACGTAGACGAACTCCATCAACGCCGATAGCATTTGATTTTATTGCAAAAATGCATTTGCGACATCTTCTTCTGTGGCTATATCGAATGAGAATTCTCAGGCCGGCTTGTAATTTAAGCTTGGATTATTAGTAACGGTGTATGGATTTTCCAACGTTGTGCCGCTAATGAAATAACTGTTCATTTCGTCAGCATCATTCTTACAAATTTTCGCATTCTTACTGCAGACTCCTAATATTTTATGCTTTCGCCACAACTCGGAAAAGTCAGTGTTCGACTTAGTTTGTAAGTAATGCTTTCTATTATAACGTACTGCCTTTGTTACTTTATTTCGTAGATTTTTATAGGTATTCCAATGCTCAATTGTAGGATTTCGTTTCAAGTGCTTAAAAGCCCTAGATCTATTTTTAATAAGATTTAGTACAAAGTTCAGCGGCAACCTCAGACATTTTCTGCATAACACGCTCTTCACTCAGTTTCATTTCAAATAAACTTACCATTGTTGAATTGTTCACTTCTTTACTTTGCATATTTGGAACGGGAGTTTGATAGGGAGACGGCGCGGTACAAGCACTGTTTCTCTGAGTTAACATAGCTATATGCACATACTTGTTTGTTAAGATTATAGTTTAAAATGAAAAATCAGGTAAACAACGCGACGTAAACCAAATTATGCTAGAACAGTGCTGGCATTCGCACAGATATTTTATCAAATTAGATAATGACTTTTATTATACGTTGCAAATTACTTTAAAAGAGGGATTTGTTGCAGCGCCACAAAAACACGTCTACTCGCCCTAACCATTTGTAATTTGGAATGGTATATATATTTTTTTTTGTACCGGAGGGTATTGTAACTTTGTTCGCATAATCGTTCTTTGTAACAGCAAAAAATAATCGAGATAGATATAGACATATATATACTAAAATGATCAGAATGAAAAGAGGAATCGATTTAGCCCTGACTGTCTGTCCGTCCGTCTGTCCGTGGTTACAATAACTTGAGTGAAAATTTAGATATATCAATGAAATTTGGTACATATGTAGATTGCTCTTTGGACAGGGTAGGTTGGTATTGAAAGATCGGTTAATAACCACACCCACATCCCATATAACGGACGTTTTTGAAAAATGCAAAAACTCCGTTTTTTCGGTATCTATTACAGCAAATTGAGTGAAATTTGGTATTTGGAGCGATTTTGAACTAAGAAATTTTGAAAAATGGGCGTTGCCATGCCTACTTATGAAAAAGTGTTCGTATGTATATCAATAATAGTGTTAAGTTTCGTCACAAAATTTGGTGGACATACATATGTATTTTCCTTGATATCGCTATTATTACCGGAGAGAATTTTTGGAATCGGATCACAACCAAATGCAAAAACTAAATTTTTTAGGTATCTATTAAAACAAATTGATTGAAATTTGGTATTTGGAGCGATTTTGAACTAAGAAATTAGGTATTTATGTAATTTTGCAAAACGGGCCACGCTCACTTAGGAAAAAATGTCTGTATCTCAATAACGGTGTACGGTATCGTCAAAAAATTTGGTGAACCAATTTTCCTCAATATCGCTGTTATCATCGTTAAACATTTTTGAAATCGGACCATAACCTCGCCTATCTCCCATATAATGGAAATTTTTGAAAAGTGCAAAAATTTCGTATTTTCTTTATTCTATTCTATTGGAACATATTAATTGAAATTTGATATTTAGAGATATAGTTAATTAAGAAACTTGATTTTTATGAAATTTTGAAAAATGGCCGTTACCACGCCCACTTATAAAAAAACGTCTGTATCCTACGTATAACGATGTAAGGTATCGGCACAAAATTTGGTGAACATATTGCCCTTAATAGCACTATCATCACTGTCAATAATTTTTGAAATCGGACTATAAGCAAGCCCAACTTCTATGTAACGGAAATTTTGAAAAATGCAAAAAACTTTGTTTTTCAGTATTTATTGGAAGAAATTGAGTAAATTTTAATACTAGCAGCGATTTGAAACAAAGAAAGGGGAATTTTATGATATTGTGGGCACCGACCATACAAAAATACCTCGCGAGGGTATATAAAAAATCGGTTTCGCCCGAATTTAGCTTTTCTTACTTGTTTAAATAGAAAATAAATTAATTGACTTGCATTTTTTTTGCTGCAATAGTTAATATAACTTGCTCTAGAAAAAGTGATTACGAAATAAATTTACTATACAATCGAAATCCACTTCAAAAGCTTAAATGGAAAAAATGCTTAAACAATCAACAATCCGCATACATTTCGCTGTGTATTCTTTTAAAATCGAATTCCTGGGCAAAAAATTTAAAGTATTTACCCATTATACATATATCCACGCAAAGTACTTCTTCCACAATTATATATCGAATTACGTCTGATAAACAATTGTGTAAAGACGATGGATAGCAATTGGTGTGGAATTTTATATTTAAATAAAATATAAGAAAGAGTTAATAAAATATCTGATATTTGAAAAAAGTTGAGCGAATGGTGGTTATTCACCGATCTTGACCATTTTCAATACCAACCTTCCCTGTCCAAAGAGCAATCTGTGTACCAAATTTCATTGAGATATCTCAATTGTTACTCAAGTTGTAACCACGGACAGACGGACGGACAGACAGTCAGGGCTAAATCGATTTCTCTTTTCATTCTGAACATTTTAGTATATATGTTTCGATATCTATCTCGATTATTGTTTGCTGTTACAAACAACCGTTATGCGAACAAGATTATAATACCCTTGTGTACGAGTACGCTGGAGTATGAAAATATGGACTACGCATGCATCCTTAATTAATTTCATTTAATTTATGTATTTCATTTATTAACTTCATATGTACAGTAAAACACGGGGTCTTTTCAATGTACAAATAATTCATGTAAATTACCTACCGTATTTTATATTAAATCAGATTAAGAAAAGTACAGAATAATACTTTAGTTATAATAACAACTGTGATAAATTATATCTAATAGTTATAAATAAAAAAAAAATTAATAAAAGTAAAATTAAATTAAATAAAAAGGAACAATGAACAACAACTAATATTTTAGGGGGGCGGTTAATAGGTAAGTTAGAGAGGTTAAGAAAATTTGCCGCTGCCATTTTGAAGCATCCACACATAGATATACACTTAATTCAGCTCGGTAAAGAATTCCAGGTTCTGACAACACTGACAAAAAACAATTTAGAGGCTGTTCAAGTTTTATACTTACATAGGTACAATAATATTATAGGTGCGAGACGATTGGGCTAGGTTTAGTTTTCGGTAGATATAGCTAGTATGGTTGGCGACTTCTAATTAACTTAAATAAAAATATGATATTGCGAAACTTTAGATAGCTCTCCAGGCTGGAACCTAAGATTTTTTTGGTGAGCTCTGAGATGTGGTCATATTTTCTTTCACCATAAATAAATCTGGCAGCGTTATTTAGAGAGAGATTGCATTTATTCTTAGATACATATACAATCCAGATTACCATAAACCAATTCGGAATACGAAATGTTGGGGACAATAAGTGACTGTACTAGTTTCAATTTTATGTTGGTTGCCATAAATTCCTTAGAATAAAATATATCTTGGATATGCAATGGCTAGTGTGATCGTTACAAGTTAGGTGGAAATTCATTTTGAAACCATGATTCGTCACTACAGATTTGAATTGCATTTTCTATCGCCCAGCATTATTGGTGACAAACCACTCAGGTCAAAACAATCAAACGATATAGGTAGTACTTGTGTTTTCTCGGCGTTTAAACTGAGGCAGTTCGTTTTGGCCCAGTTTATGATTCTTCTAAGATCTTCATTTAGCTTAAAAACTAAATCTTCTCCAAGACCAATGGGGCGCGAGGAATAAATCTGCGTGTCATCAGCATATAAATGCATAGGATAGTTCTGGCAACAGTACACAATATCCTTTACAAAAACAATAAAAAGGATGGTACTGAGGTTCTCCAGAAGTGACGTTTCTACAAAAAGAAAATACGTATCCACATTGGACTTGTTGGTATCTGTTTGAGAGATAGATGTTCATTAATTTGAGCGAAGTAAAGTTGACACCAAAGTAATGTCTCATATTAAAAAGAAGAATATCATGTCTAACCGTATCAAAAGCTTTAGAAAATTCTAAGAGCATTAAAATAGTAAGGAGCTTATCATCGAAAGCAGGACGGATGTTCTCCATGATTTTAAACAAGGCCGTAGAACAATCTTTCAAAAACTTTTGCAAGAGCTGGTAGAATACTAATAGGTCTGAAGCAATTTGGAGAGTCTGCGGAGTGGTTTTTAGGGACCGGAATAATGTTGGCAATTTTCCATTGCTGCGGAAACGTAGAGGAGGTTAGGGCATACTTGAAAATATGGGTAATAGTGGATAGAACATAGGGGAGAATTAGTTTTAGGAAACGTAGACGAACTCCATCAACGCCGATAGCATTTGATTTTATTGCAAAAATGCATTTGCGACATCTTCTTCTGTGGCTATATCGAATGAGAATTCTCAGGCCGGCTTGTAATTTAAGCTTGGATTATTAGTAACGGTGTATGGATTTGCCAACGTTGTGCCGCTAATGAAATAACTGTTCATTTCGTCAGCATCATTCTTACAAATTTTCGCATTCTTACTGCAGACTCCTAATATTTTATGCTTTCGCCACAACTCGGAAAAGTCAGTGTTCGACTTAGTTTGTAAGTAATGCTTTCTATTATAACGTACTGCCTTTGTTACTTTATTTCGTAGATTTTTATAGGTATTCCAATGCTCAGTTGTAGGATTTCGTTTCAAGTGCTTAAAAGCCCTAGATCTATTTTTAATAAGATTTAGTACAAAGTTCAGCGGCAACCTCAGACATTTTCTGCATAACACGCTCTTCACTCAGTTTCATTTCAAATAAACTTACCATTGTTGAATTGTTCACTTCTTTACTTTGCATATTTGGAACGGGAGTTTGATAGGGAGACGGCGCGGTACAAGCACTGTTTCTCTGAGTTAACATAGCTATATGCACATACTTGTTTGTTAAGATTATAGTTTAAAATGAAAAATCAGGTAAACAACGCGACGTAAACCAAATTATGCTAGAACAGTGCTGGCATTCGCACAGATATTTTATCAAATTAGATAATGACTTTTATTATACGTTGGCAATTACTTTAAAAGAGGGATTTGTTGCAGCGCCACAAAAACACGCCTACTCGCCCTAACCATTTGTAATTTGGAATGGTATATTTATTTTTTTTTGTACCCGAGGGTATTGTAACTTTGTTCGCATAATCGTTCTGTGTAACAGCAAAAAATAATCGAGATAGATATAGACAAATATATATTAAAATGATCAGAATGAAAAGAGGAATCGATTTAGCCCTGACTGTCTGTCCGTCCGACTGTCCGTGGTTACAATAACTTGAGTAAAAATTGAGATATATCAATGAAATTTGGTACATATGTAGATTGCTCTTTGGACAGGGTAGGTTGGTATTGAAAGATCGGTTAATAACCACACCCACATCCCATATAACGGACGTTTTTGAAAAATACAAAAACTCCGTTTTTTCGGTATCTATTACAGCAAATTGAGTGAAATTTGGTATTTGGAGCGATTTTGAACTAAGAAATTTTGAAAAATGGGCGTTGCCATGCCTACTTACGAAAAAGTGTTCGTATGTATATCAATAATAGTGTTAAGTTTCGTCACAAAATTTGGTGGACATACATATGTATTTTCCTTGATATCGCTATTATTACCGGAGAGAATTTTTGGAATCGGATCACAACCAAATGCAAAAACTAAATTGTTTAGGTATCTATTAAAACAAATTGATTGAAATTTGGTATTTGGAGCGATTTTGAACTAAGAAATTAGGTATTTATGTAATTTTGCAAAACGGGCCACGCCCACTTAGGAAAAAATGTCTGTATCTCAATAACGGTGTACGGTATCGTCAAAAAATTTGGTGAACCAATTTTCCTCAATATCGCTGTTATCATCGTTAAACATTTTTGAAATCGGACCATAACCTCGCCTATCTCCCATATAATGGAAATTTTTGAAAAGTGCAAAAATTTCGTTTTTTCTTTATTCTATTCTATTGGAACATATTAATTGAAATTTGATATTTAGAGATATAGTTAATTAAGAAACTTGATTTTTATGAAATTTTGAAAAATGGCCGTTACCACGCCCACTTATAAAAAAACGTCTGTATCCTACGTATAACGATGTAAGGTATCGTCACAAAATTTGGTGAAAATATTGCCCTTAATAGCACTATCATCACTGTCAATAATTTTTGAAATCGGACTATAAGCAAGCCCAACTTCTATGTAACGGAAATTTTGAAAAATGCAAAAAACTTTGTTTTTCAGTATTTATTGGAAGAAATTGAGTAAATTTTAATACTAGCAGCGATTTGAAACAAAGAAAGGGGAATTTTATGATATTGTGGGCACCGACCATACAAAAATACCTCGCGAGGGTATATAAAAAATCGGTTTCGCCCGAATTTAGCTTTTCTTACTTGTTTAAATAGAAAATAAATTAATTGACTTGCATTTTTTTTGCTGCAATAGTTAACATAACTTGCTCTAGAAAAAGTGATCGTCAAAAAATTTGGTGAACCAATTTTCCTCAATATCGCTGTTATCATCGTTAAACATTTTTGAAATCGGACGATAACCTCGCCTATCTCCCATATAATGGAAATTTTTTAAAAGTGCAAAAATTTCGTATTTTCTTTATTCTATTCTATTGGAACATATTAATTGAAATTTGATATTTAGAGATATAGTTAATTAAGAAACTTGATTTTTATGAAATTTTGAAAAATGGCCGTTACCACGCCCACTTATAAAAAAACGTCTGTATCCTACGTATAACGATGTAAGGTATCGTCACAAAATTTGGTGAACATATTGCCCTTAATAGCACTATCATCACTGTCAATAATTTTTGAAATCGGACTATAAGCAAGCCCAACTTCTATGTAACGGAAATTTTGAAAAATGCAAAAAACTTTGTTTTTCAGTATTTATTGGAAAAAATTGAGTAAATTTTAATACTAGCAGCGATTTGAAACAAAGAAAGGGGAATTTTATGATATTGTGGGCACCGACCATACAAAAATACCTCGCGAGGGTATATAAAAAATCGGTTTCGCCCGAATTTAGCTTTTCTTACTTGTTTAAATAGAAAATAAATTAATTGACTTGCATTTTTTTTGCTGCAATAGTTAATATAACTTGCTCTAGAAAAAGTGATTACGAAATAAATTTACTATACAATCGAAATCCACTTCAAAAGCTTAAATGGGAAAAATGCTTAAACAATCAACAATCCGCATACATTTCGCTGTGTATTCTTTTAAAATCGAATTCCTGGGCAAAAAATTTAAAGTATTTACCCATTATACATATATCCACGCAAAGTACTTCTTCCACAATTATATATCGAATTACGTCTGATAAACAATTGTGTAAAGACGATGGATAGCAATTGGTGTGGAATTTTATATTTAAATAAAATATAAGAAAGAGTTAATAAAATATCTGATATTTGAAAAAAGTTGAGCGAATGGTGGTTATTCACCGATCTTGACCATTTTCAATACCAACCTTCCCTGTCCAAAGAGCAATCTGTGTACCAAATTTCATTGAGATATCTCAATTGTTACTCAAGTTGTAACCACGGACAGACGGACGGACAGACAGTCAGGGCTAAATCGATTTATCTTTTCATTCTGAACATTTTAGTATATATGTTTCGATATCTATCTCGATTATTGTTTGCTGTTACAAACAACCGTTATTTGGAGCGATTTTGAACTAAGAAATTTTGAAAAATGGGCGTTGCCATGCCTACTTATGAAAAAGTGTTCGTATGTATATCAATAATAGTGTTAAGTTTCGTCACAAAATTTGGTGGACATACATATGTATTTTCCTTGATATCGCTATTATTACCGGAGAGAATTTTTGGAATCGGATCACAACCAAATACAAAAACTAAATTTTTTAGGTATCTATTAAAACAAATTGATTGAAATTTGGTATTTGGAGCGATTTTGAACTAAGAAATTAGGTATTTATGTAATTTTGCAAAACGGGCCACGCCCACTTAGGAAAAAATGTCTGTATCTCAATAACGGTGTACGGTATCGTCAAAAAATTTGGTGAACCAATTTTCCTCAATATCGCTGTTATCATCGTTAAACATTTTTGAAATCGGACGATAACCTCGCCTATCTCCCATATAATGGAAATTTTTTAAAAGTGCAAAAATTTCGTATTTTCTTTATTCTATTCTATTGGAACATATTAATTGAAATTTGATATTTAGAGATATAGTTAATTAAGAAACTTGATTTTTATGAAATTTTGAAAAATGGCCGTTACCACGCCCACTTATAAAAAAACGTCTGTATCCTACGTATAACGATGTAAGGTATCGTCACAAAATTTGGTGAACATATTGCCCTTAATAGCACTATCATCACTGTCAATAATTTTTGAAATCGGACTATAAGCAAGCCCAACTTCTATGTAACGGAAATTTTGAAAAATGCACAAAACTTTGTTTTTCAGTATTTATTGGAAGAAATTGAGTAAATTTTAATACTAGCAGCGATTTGAAACAAAGAAAGGGGAATTTTATGATATTGTGGGCACCGACCATACAAAAATACCTCGCGAGGGTATATAAAAAATCGGTTTCGCCCGAATTTAGCTTTTCTTACTTGTTTAAATAGAAAATAAATTAATTGACTTGCATTTTTTTTGCTGCAATAGTTAATATAACTTGCTCTAGAAAAAGTGATTACGAAATAAATTTACTATACAATCGAAATCCACTTCAAAAGCTTAAATGGAAAAAATGCTTAAACAATCAACAATCCGCATACATTTCGCTGTGTATTCTTTTAAAATCGAATTCCTGGGCAAAAAATTTAAAGTATTTACCCATTATACATATATCCACGCAAAGTACTTCTTCCACAATTATATATCGAATTACGTCTGATAAACAATTGTGTAAAGACGATGGATAGCAATTGGTGTGGAATTTTATATTTAAATAAAATATAAGAAAGAGTTAATAAAATATCTGATATTTGAAAAAAGTTGAGCGAATGGTGGTTATTCACCGATCTTGACCATTTTCAATACCAACCTTCCCTGTCCAAAGAGCAATCTGTGTACCAAATTTCATTGAGATATCTCAATTGTTACTCAAGTTGTAACCACGGACAGACGGACGGACAGACAGTCAGGGCTAAATCGATTTCTCTTTTCATTCTGAACATTTTAGTATATATGTTTCGATATCTATCTCGATTATTGTTTGCTGCTACAAACAACCGTTATGCGAACAAGGTTATAATACCCTTGTGTACGAGTACGCTGGGGTATGAAAATATGGACTACGCATGCATCCTTAATTAATTTCAATTAATTTATGTTTTTTTATTATTAACTTCATATGTACAGTAAAACACGGGGTCTTTTCAATGTACAAATAATTCATGTAAATTACCTACCGTATTTTATATTAAATCAGATTAAGAAAAGTACAGAATAATACTTTAGTTATAATAACAACTGTGATAAATTATATCTAATAGTTATAAATAAAAAAAAAATTAATAAAAGTAAAATTAAATTAAATAAAAAGGAACAATGAACAACAACTAATATTTTAGGGGGGCGGTTAATAGGTAAGTTAGAGAGGTTAAGAAAATTTGCCGCTGCCATTTTGAAGCATCCACACATAGATATACACTTTGTAACTTTCTTAAAGTGAAACTTTAATGAGTTCACCCACGTCCCTAAACAACTTCCAAAGAACTCGAATATTTTAGTTTTAATTAACTTTATTTAATTGGAACTTTAAAACATTTGTTTTATTTTCACGTGGGCTTACAAAAATGAACTGTCGATTTTAAGTTTCGTCCTCTTATATACATATGCAAAGTTTTACATAGTTGGCATATCACGCCACTTACGCATATTAATGTACGAACATGTTTGCGTACATATTTGTAATTATGTATAAGCTAATTGTCAAAGAGATTGAGAAGATTTCTCTGCGCAACGAAGAAAACAAAATTCTCTAAGTATTACATACATAATATATCATATAAAAATAGCAATAATCGTAACTAGCGGGATATCGTCATAGTAACAAGATACCCTGTGGAAATAGGTAGGGGAAGTGCCCCTATAGGAATGACGGCAACATTCCCCCCCTCGTAAGCAAGCCCGGTTAGCTTACTCCTCTCGATTGCCGACATCCAGAACCGCCAGTTTCGCAGCAGGCCGCTCCATTATACCGAATTGTGTTTTCACCGTAGCGCGGCGGACCTGGCCATCTTGTGCTGATACGACGTTAACCACTACTCCCTTGGGCCAGCGATTTCTGGGTTGAGACTCGTCCACAACTATTACAACGTCTCCCGTTTTCAGTGGTGGTTGCTTCGTAAACCATTTTGTTCTTTTTGTCAGCGTCGGTTTGTACTCTTTTATCCATCTTTGCCAGAATCTATCAGCGAACATTTGCGATTGGCGGTAGCGCTGATGTATGTCTCCAGTGCTTCCGATAGGTTTATAACCACCCGGTGATCCAAGAAGCATGTGATTGGGTGTTATTGCTTCGTCATCGGCCGCATCTATGGAAACGAAGGTCAGAGGTCTAGAGTTGATCATAAATTCGACTTCTAAAAGCGCGCTTCGTAGTGTTTCGTCGTTAAAGGTATGTTCTGGGTTCATCGCATATAGAACAGTTTTAACTGATCTGATGAGGCGTTCCCATGCTCCCCCCATATGGGGCGCCGCTGGTGGGTTAAACTTCCAGCGAATGTTATCGAACTTGGATTCTACAGCCGGGTAGTTAATTTTTTCTGATTCACTGCGCATGATTTTCTCTGCCGCCTTGAAGTTTGTCCCGTTGTCAGTATAAATTTCCCTTGGAGTGCCCCGACGAGATATAAAATTGTTGATGCACATAATGCAGGAGCTGGTATCAAGGCTGTGAGCTACCTCTATGTGAACCGCGCGTATGGTAAGGCATGTGAATATAACGCCCCAACGCTTTTCTCGCCTGCGGCCTACGACCACGAATATCGGCCCGAAATAGTCAATGCCAACATAGCTAAAAGCCCTCTCATAGCATGCCAGTCTCGCGTGTGGCAGCGGTGCCATCTGCGGATTTAACGGCGTCGCGGCTTTATTTTTGCAAATTTGGCAAGTCTTTCGTATGGTTCGGTATAACACTCGCAACCGAGGGATATGAAACTTGCCCTTGACTTCGTTTACTACGGCTTCATGAGACAGATGATGGTATCTTTCGTGAATGTCTTTAACGATCAAGTAAGTTATGTAGTTGTTACGCGGAAGTACGATAGCATCTTGCGAGCATATGAATTCAGCTCGACTTTTCACTCGTATGATGTCTTGTTCGTCTAAGAATAAATTGAGCGATATTAGTTTACTTGTTTTTTCAATGTTCTTACCGCGTTTCAGAGAAACAAACTCTTGCAGGAATTCGCTGAGCTGCGCTTGCCTCATAAGGGTCACCTTCGCCATATCAATAATTTCAAAGTTGAGTTTGCTGGGAGGAGACTTTGCGTGCACCTTAGCTTGCAGCCTCTTAGTGTATAAGATAAACGTAGCTACAGCACGGTACAATCGCTTCCACTTCGAAAAGTATTCGAAGTTCATGGCTACTACTTGTTGCTTAACCGTACGCATGTGTAAGACGTGATGTCTGGTTTCCATGTTGTCAAGTGGGCCGAAATCGCTGCGGAAGGGCCAATCATATTCATCGGCTTTCAAAAAATAAGGCCCATCAATCCACGCCTCTTCATCCACCTTCGATTCGTGCTTTGTTGCGAGGTCTGCAGGGTTTAGTCGCGATGGGACCCACCGCCATTGTTGGAGATTTGGAGAAATTGCCGGAATTGCCTAGGGTCCATGCTGAGCCACTTTAACACCGTAGACGAGTCTGTCCAGAACACTCTTCGCTTGATAGGTAGACGTGGGGTACCATCTATTTTTTTGGCCAGCCGAACGCCTGTTACCGCAGCCTGCAATTCCAGCCGCGGTATTGATACTGGACTAAGGGGTGCCACTTTTGATTTGGCAGCTATGAACGATAAGTTGACTTCGCCGCCGAACTCTACGCGCAAGTAACTCACAGCTGCATACCCATATTCTCCGGCATCTACGAAGGTATGCAATTGGACGTCTTTGGCACCATTCAGATCTGGCGAATAGCACCGCGGTACTTCTACGCGCAACATCTGCGGTACTGTTGCTTTCCATTGACGCCACTTAGAATACAGATCATTGGAAAGCTCTTCGTCCCAGTCAATGCGTGCACGCCAGATTTCTTGGAGTAAAATTTTTAGTGCGATTGTAAAATTTGACAAAAAACCTAAAGGATCGAATATCGACATTAAAACTTGCAGGACCTCGCGCTTTGTTGGACATAAGCTGCTGACGACAACATCTCGTTTCAGCCTGGCAAACCTGAACGCATATTTAAAGACGTCCTTATTCGGGTCCCAGTATACACCAAGAATTTTTTCACTCGCGCCCAACTGCACGGCAGCTTGCTCTTTTCCGCCAGGCTCTTTCAAGCACCTAAGAACAAAAGGTGAATTTGACGCCCAATTACGTATATGGAAGCCGCCTGATGCGTGTATTGCTTTGACCGCTTCCGCTAGATCTAGCGCCGCTTGTTCGCTGTCCTCACAATCTATGAAATCGTCTACATAGTGATGGTTTTTGATGGCGTCGACAGCTCTGGGCAGTTGTTGAACGAAATTTTCTGCGTTTTTGTTGCGGATGTAGTGTGCAATGCATGGCGCACAGTTTATGCCGAATGTTAAGGCGCGCATGACGTATACGCTGGGCTTGTTGAACTCATCATCTTTGTCCCACCACAGAAACCTTTGCGCGTGCATATCCGCCTCACGCACGTTGATCTGGTGGAACATCTCGGCGATGTCCCCGCATATAGCTATGCGACCGACACGGAACGCTAGTAGCATTTCCACCAGAGGATTCAACAAATCGGGCCCGCTTAATATTGCGTCGTTCAACGATGCGCCTTTGCTTTTGGCTGCTGCGTCCCATACTAGGCGTAGTTTCTCAGGCTTATTTGGATTTTGAGTCACAAATATTGGTAAATACCAGACGCGCCCACTATTCGCTTGTAATTGTGCAGGTTTTAGCTTAATGGCATATCCTTTTGTGAGTAAGTTTTCTATTTGGTCTTGCATTGCTGCCTTAAGAGTGGGTTCTTTTATGAATCTTTTGTGAAGACACAATAGCCTCTTGTACGCCATTTCGTAGCTATCGGGCAGGTTCACTTCATCATGGCGCCACAGCAGCCCGACTTCGTACCTATCTCCTGCCTTTTGACATGTTGCGTCTAGTATAGCCATCGCCTTCGAGTCTTGGGGTGACATCAGCTGTGATGGCGGCGACGAATCTAGCTTGAAGCTTTCCTTAACTAGTTCGTGTAATGTATCGTAGTTTTGCCTGCATGCACATGTGTGAATATTCAAATGCAAGCTCTGTGACGGATTGGATCCACGCCCTTGAATCGTCCAACCCAGTCTGGTTTTGGTCGCGATCGGTTGGTGCCAGTTGCCCTCACGTACTTTAATTGGGACAGCGAGGTGCCAGTTGTCAGATCCAATAAGAATGGTTGGTTTTGCTTTGGTGTATGATCGTATTGGTAACCCATTGAGATGAGGGTATTCCTTAGCGATTTGGCTCATATCTACAGTTTGCGTTGGGAGCCCCAGATTGCGAACAGTATGCGCATCGTTTATGGTGAATATTTTACCGTTGTGCATGTTGCCGATACGAAGCGAAGTCCTTTTCGATGAAGCTTCATTGCGGGTGTTGTCGCCGGTCCACCGGAGACAGAGTGGGTCCGAAACGCCCTTTAAGTGGAGCTGGTTGAAAACAGCGTCTTCTACCAACGTGACGGACGATCCCTCATCTAGAAAAGCAAACGTATCTAAGTAATTATTATTGCCATGAATACGAACCGGAATGACTCGAAAATAAGGCGAGCCCTTTTGCTGGGTACTGTGTGAATTCAATGACCCATTTGCTGGGCGCTCGATACTCTGCACATCCTGTTTGAGGAAGCTTCGGTGAAGTAATTGGTGATGCTTTGCGTTGCATCCATCAATAGCGCAGGATTTATTCACAAAGCAGCGCCGTCGGTGAGTGCCTAAGCACTGTCGGCATAACTTTAAAGAACGCACGACCTCCCACTTGTGATCCAGCGACAGCATTTTAAAGTCATCGCATTGAGGAATTCTGTGCCCGTCCGCTCCGCAGTGGCCGCAGTCCTTTTTTCTTTGCGAATTATCTGCTTGGGTATGGGTATTTACCATGCCACTCTTCTTGAACGTTGTAGGCGTAACAACCTTACTTGCTGCTTCTGCTAACGAGTAAAGCCAATCGCTAAAGGCTTTAACTACCGGAATTCGGTTATCTTTGGGATGCATGGCCCAGGACAGCTTGTACGTATTTGGTAGCTTCTCCACTAGTTCTTTGACTAACATGGGGTTGCTCATGTATGAATCCATATGACACGATGCCATCGTAGAGCATATGTTGCGCACGCACAGCGCGTAATCAATCAGCGCTTCCAGCTTGTCTTTCAACGGCTGCACTTTTCTCACCTTCTCGATCAAATTTTCAATAATGAACTCCGGCCTTCCATAGCACATGCGCAGAGTTTCGATTATTTCTGGAACCATCGCTGGCAGTAGCAGTTTACTTCGAACCATTTCACGTGCTCTTCCCTTTAGGCTTGCCTGTAGTCGCATCAGATTTTCTGCGTCTGAGTAGCCGGCAACCTGAGTGCTAGTCTCAAAGCTGCTTATAAAAATTGGCCATTCCTCCGGATCGCCATGAAAATGTGGTAAGTCCCTTGGGATCGCTTGCCTAGCTGCTATCTGGGTGGCAGTAAGTGCGGAACGCGAACTCGTGTTGTTAAGGCATGGCGTAGATGCGACTCGCGATTCCGATAAGATCTCGTATTTTCTCTCCAGGTAATATTGTTGAAGCTCCTTTTCCTCTTCTAACATCGCGAGACGAAGCTCAAGTTTTTTTGATTCGTTCTTAGTTGGCTGCATAGTCGGATTTGTTGCCGTCGGGTGTTGGTCTGCCTTGAGACTTGGGTACATTGTTGCGGGATATCTTGCCGGCGCATGTAATGTTTCTGCGGCCAATTTCGTTGGCAGAGCCGTTGGACGCGCTGCTTCGTTCGGCATAACGTTACCGACCGTCGTAGTCGATCTTTTAGATAATGCAAAATTTGTTACTGGAACAGGTGGCGATGCTCGCAATTCGTTCGACGGCGAAGATGACGCCTGTGGGTGATTTGAATGAACTTCACGTGGTGTATCGTATTGCGTGTTTGTAGGGGGAGCTGTAGCACTCGTTGTGGCTTTGGTGGCTAGTGGATTGCAGTTAGTGCAGCTCCAACTTACGTCAGCGACACCACTGTTGACCCCTACGCAATCGAAGTGATACCATTTATCGCAATGGTCACACTGCACCATGTGTTCATCATCCCACTTGTCACAGAGGATGCAATTATGCTCTGTACTCGACCGACTTCGATGCATGACCGTTTACTTTTTAGTTAATTATTAAATTGTACAAATTCGCGTATCGCGTTTGGAAATGTTTTAAAGATTTGTAACTTTCTTAAAGTGAAACTTTAATGAGTTCACCCACGTCCCTAAACAACTTCCAAAGAACTCGAATATTTTAGTTTTAATTAACTTTATTTAATTGGAACTTTAAAACATTTGTTTTATTTTCACGTGGGCTTACAAAAATGAACTGTCGATTTTAAGTTTCGTCCTCTTATATACATATGCAAAGTTTTACATAGTTGGCATATCACGCCACTTACGCATATTAATGTACGAACATGTTTGCGTACATATTTGTAATTATGTATAAGCTAATTGTCAAAGAGATTGAGAAGATTTCTCTGCGCAACGAAGAAAACAAAATTCTCTAAGTATTACATACATAATATATCATATAAAAATAGCAATAATCGTAACTAGCGGGATATCGTCATAGTAACAAGATACCCTGTGGAAATAGGTAGGGGAAGTGCCCCTATAGGAATGACGGCAACACACTTAATTGAGCTCGGTAAAGAATTCCAGGTTCTGACAACACTGACAAAAAA
The DNA here is from genome assembly GCA_963971545.1 of Philophylla caesio. Lineage (NCBI taxonomy): Eukaryota > Metazoa > Arthropoda > Insecta > Diptera > Tephritidae > Philophylla > Philophylla caesio. Next base: position 108,227,623 of record OZ020604.1, read on the forward strand.
CAATTTAGAGGCTGTTAAAGTTTTATACTTACATAGGTACAATAATATTATAGGTGCGAGACGATTGGGCTGCCATTTTGAAGCATCCACACATATATATACACTTAATTGAGCTCGGTAAAGAATTCCAGGTTCTGACAACACTGACAAAAAACAATTTAGAGGCTGTTAAAGTTTTATACTTACATAGGTACAATAATATTATAGATGCGAGACGATTGGGCTAGGTTTAGTTTTCGGTAGATATAGCTAGTATGGTTGGCGACTTCTAATTAACTTAAATAAAAATATGATATTGCGAAACTTTAGATAGCTCTCCAGGCTGGAACCTAAGATTTTTTTGGTGAGCTCTGAGATGTGGTCATATTTTCTTTCACCATAAATAAATCTGGCAGCGTTATTTAGAGAGAGATTGAATTTATTCTTAGATACATATATGTATGTACAATCCAGATTACCATAAACCAATTCGGAATACGAAATGTTGGGGACAATAAGTGACTGTACTAGTTTCAATTTTATGTTGGTTGCCATAAATTCCTTAGAATAAAATATATCTTGGATATGCAATGGCTAGTGTGATCGTTACAAGTTAGGTGGGAATTCATTTTGAAACCATGATTCGTCACTACAGATTTGAATTTCGTTTTCTATCGCCCAGCATTATTGGTGACAAACCACTCAGATCAAAACAATCAAACGATATAGGTAGTACTTGTGTTTTCTCGGCGTTTAAACTGAGGCAATTCGTTTTGGCCCAGTTTACGATTCTTCTAAGATCTTCATTTAGCTTAAAAACTAAACCTTCTCCAAGACCAATGGGGCGCGAGGAATAGATCTGCGTGTCATCAGCATATAAATGCATAGGAGAGTTCTGGCAACATTACACAATATCATTTACAAAAACAATAAAAAGGATGGTACTGAGGTACTCCAGAAGTGACGTTTCTACAAAAAGAAAATACGTATCCACATTGGACTTGTTGGTATCTGTTTGAGAGATAGATGTTCATTAATTTGAGCGAAGTAAAGTTGAAACCAAAGTAATGTCGCAGTTTAAAGAGAAGAATGTCATGTCAAAAGCTTTACAAAATTCTAAGAGCATTAAAGTAGTAAGGAGCTTATCATCGAAAGCAGGACGGATGTTCTCCATGATTTTAAACAAGGCCGTAGAGCAATTTTTCAAAAACTTTTGCTAGAGCTGGTAGAATACTAATAGGTCTGAAGCAATTTGGAGAGTCTGCGGAGTGGTTTTTAGGGACCGGAATAATGTTGGCAATTTTCCATTGCTGCGGAAACGTAGAGGAGGTTAGGGCATACTTGAAAATATGGGTAATAGTGGATAGAACATAGGGGAGAATTAGTTTTAGGAAACGTAGACGAACTCCATCAACGCCGATAGCATTTGATTTTATTGCAAAAATGCATTTGCGACATCTTCTTCTGTGGCTATATCGAATGAGAATTCTCAGGCCGGCTTGTAATTTAAGCTTGGATTATTAGTAACGGTGTATGGATTTGCCAACGTTGTGCCGCTAATGAAATAACTGTTCATTTCGTCAGCATCATTCTTACAAATTTTCGCATTCTTACTGCAGACTCCTAATATTTTATGCTTTCGCCACAACTCGGAAAAGTCAGTGTTCGACTTAGTTTGTAAGTAATGCTTTCTATTATAACGTACTGCCTTTGTTACTTTATTTCGTAGATTTTTATAGGTATTCCAATGCTCAGTTGTAGGATTTCGTTTCAAGTGCTTAAAAGCCCTAGATCTATTTTTAATAAGATTTAGTACAAAGTTCAGCGGCAACCTCAGACATTTTCTGCATAACACGCTCTTCACTCAGTTTCATTTCAAATAAACTTACCATTGTTGAATTGTTCACTTCTTTACTTTGCATATTTGGAACGGGAGTTTGATAGGGAGACGTCGCGGTACAAGCACTGTTTCTCTGAGTTAACATAGCTATATGCACATACTTGTTTGTTAAGATTATAGTTTAAAATGAAAAATCAGGTAAACAACGCGACGTAAACCAAATTATGCTAGAACAGTGCTGGCATTCGCACAGATATTTTATCAAATTAGATAATGACTTTTATTATACGTTGGCAATTACTTTAAAAGAGGGATTTGTTGCAGCGCCACAAAAACACGCCTACTCGCCCTAACCATTTGTAATTTGGAATGGTATATTTATTTTTTTTTTGTACCCGAGGGTATTGTAACTTTGTTCGCATAATCGTTCTGTGTAACAGCAAAAAATAATCGAGATAGATATAGACAAATATATATTAAAATGATCAGAATGAAAAGAGGAATCGATTTAGCCCTGACTGTCTGTCCGTCCGACTGTCCGTGGTTACAATAACTTAAGTAAAAATTGAGATATATCAATGAAATTTGGTACATATGTAGATTGCTCTTTGGACAGGGTAGGTTGGTATTGAAAGATCGGTTAATAACCACACCCACATCCCATATAACGGACGTTTTTGAAAAATACAAAAACTCCGTTTTTTCGGTATCTATTACAGCAAATTGAGTGAAATTTGGTATTTGGAGCGATTTTGAACTAAGAAATTTTGAAAAATGGGCGTTGCCATGCCTACTTACGAAAAAGTGTTCGTATGTATATCAATAATAGTGTTAAGTTTCGTCACAAAATTTGGTGGACATACATATGTATTTTCCTTGATATCGCTATTATTACCGGAGAGAATTTTTGGAATCGGATCACAACCAAATGCAAAAACTAAATTGTTTAGGTATCTATTAAAACAATTGATTGAAATTTGGTATTTGGAGCGATTTTGAACTAAGAAATTAGGTATTTATGTAATTTTGCAAAACGGGCCACGCCCACTTAGGAAAAAATGTCTGTATCTCAATAACGGTGTACGGTATCGTCAAAAAATTTGGTGAACCAATTTTCCTCAATATCGCTGTTATCATCGTTAAACATTTTTGAAATCGGACCATAACCTCGCCTATCTCCCATATAATGGAAATTTTTGAAAAGTGCAAAAATTTCGTTTTTTCTTTATTCTATTCTATTGGAACATATTAATTGAAATTTGATATTTAGAGATATAGTTAATTAAGAAACTTGATTTTTATGAAATTTTGAAAAATGGCCGTTACCACGCCCACTTATAAAAAAACGTCTGTATCCTACGTATAACGATGTAAGGTATCGTCACAAAATTTGGTGAAAATATTGCCCTTAATAGCACTATCATCACTGTCAATAATTTTTGAAATCGGACTATAAGCAAGCCCAACTTCTATGTAACGGAAATTTTGAAAAATGCAAAAAACTTTGTTTTTCAGTATTTATTGGAAGAAATTGAGTAAATTTTAATACTAGCAGCGATTTGAAACAAAGAAAGGGGAATTTTATGATATTGTGGGCACCGACCATACAAAAATACCTCGCGAGGGTATATAAAAAATCGGTTTCGCCCGAATTTAGCTTTTCTTACTTGTTTAAATAGAAAATAAATTAATTGACTTGCATTTTTTTTGCTGCAATAGTTAACATAACTTGCTCTAGAAAAAGTGATCGTCAAAAAATTTGGTGAACCAATTTTCCTCAATATCGCTGTTATCATCGTTAAACATTTTTGAAATCGGACGATAACCTCGCCTATCTCCCATATAATGGAAATTTTTTAAAAGTGCAAAAATTTCGTATTTTCTTTATTCTATTCTATTGGAACATATTAATTGAAATTTGATATTTAGAGATATAGTTAATTAAGAAACTTGATTTTTATGAAATTTTGAAAAATGGCCGTTACCACGCCCACTTATAAAAAAACGTCTGTATCCTACGTATAACGATGTAAGGTATCGTCACAAAATTTGGTGAACATATTGCCCTTAATAGCACTATCATCACTGTCAATAATTTTTGAAATCGGACTATAAGCAAGCCCAACTTCTATGTAACGGAAATTTTGAAAAATGCAAAAAACTTTGTTTTTCAGTATTTATTGGAAAAAATTGAGTAAATTTTAATACTAGCAGCGATTTGAAACAAAGAAAGGGGAATTTTATGATATTGTGGGCACCGACCATACAAAAATACCTCGCGAGGGTATATAAAAAATCGGTTTCGCCCGAATTTAGCTTTTCTTACTTGTTTAAATAGAAAATAAATTAATTGACTTGCATTTTTTTTGCTGCAATAGTTAATATAACTTGCTCTAGAAAAAGTGATTACGAAATAAATTTACTATACAATCGAAATCCACTTCAAAAGCTTAAATGGGAAAAATGCTTAAACAATCAACAATCCGCATACATTTCGCTGTGTATTCTTTTAAAATCGAATTCCTGGGCAAAAAATTTAAAGTATTTACCCATTATACATATATCCACGCAAAGTACTTCTTCCACAATTATATATCGAATTACGTCTGATAAACAATTGTGTAAAGACGATGGATAGCAATTGGTGTGGAATTTTATATTTAAATAAAATATAAGAAAGAGTTAATAAAATATCTGATATTTGAAAAAAGTTGAGCGAATGGTGGTTATTCACCGATCTTGACCATTTTCAATACCAACCTTCCCTGTCCAAAGAGCAATCTGTGTACCAAATTTCATTGAGATATCTCAATTGTTACTCAAGTTGTAACCACGGACAGACGGACGGACAGACAGTCAGGGCTAAATCGATTTATCTTTTCATTCTGAACATTTTAGTATATATGTTTCGATATCTATCTCGATTATTGTTTGCTGTTACAAACAACCGTTATTTGGAGCGATTTTGAACTAAGAAATTTTGAAAAATGGGCGTTGCCATGCCTACTTATGAAAAAGTGTTCGTATGTATATCAATAATAGTGTTAAGTTTCGTCACAAAATTTGGTGGACATACATATGTATTTTCCTTGATATCGCTATTATTACCGGAGAGAATTTTTGGAATCGGATCACAACCAAATACAAAAACTAAATTTTTTAGGTATCTATTAAAACAAATTGATTGAAATTTGGTATTTGGAGCGATTTTGAACTAAGAAATTAGGTATTTATGTAATTTTGCAAAACGGGCCACGCCCACTTAGGAAAAAATGTCTGTATCTCAATAACGGTGTACGGTATCGTCAAAAAATTTGGTGAACCAATTTTCCTCAATATCGCTGTTATCATCGTTAAACATTTTTGAAATCGGACGATAACCTCGCCTATCTCCCATATAATGGAAATTTTTTAAAAGTGCAAAAATTTCGTATTTTCTTTATTCTATTCTATTGGAACATATTAATTGAAATTTGATATTTAGAGATATAGTTAATTAAGAAACTTGATTTTTATGAAATTTTGAAAAATGGCCGTTACCACGCCCACTTATAAAAAAACGTCTGTATCCTACGTATAACGATGTAAGGTATCGTCACAAAATTTGGTGAACATATTGCCCTTAATAGCACTATCATCACTGTCAATAATTTTTGAAATCGGACTATAAGCAAGCCCAACTTCTATGTAACGGAAATTTTGAAAAATGCACAAAACTTTGTTTTTCAGTATTTATTGGAAGAAATTGAGTAAATTTTAATACTAGCAGCGATTTGAAACAAAGAAAGGGGAATTTTATGATATTGTGGGCACCGACCATACAAAAATACCTCGCGAGGGTATATAAAAAATCGGTTTCGCCCGAATTTAGCTTTTCTTACTTGTTTAAATAGAAAATAAATTAATTGACTTGCATTTTTTTTGCTGCAATAGTTAATATAACTTGCTCTAGAAAAAGTGATTACGAAATAAATTTACTATACAATCGAAATCCACTTCAAAAGCTTAAATGGAAAAAATGCTTAAACAATCAACAATCCGCATACATTTCGCTGTGTATTCTTTTAAAATCGAATTCCTGGGCAAAAAATTTAAAGTATTTACCCATTATACATATATCCACGCAAAGTACTTCTTCCACAATTATATATCGAATTACGTCTGATAAACAATTGTGTAAAGACGATGGATAGCAATTGGTGTGGAATTTTATATTTAAATAAAATATAAGAAAGAGTTAATAAAATATCTGATATTTGAAAAAAGTTGAGCGAATGGTGGTTATTCACCGATCTTGACCATTTTCAATACCAACCTTCCCTGTCCAAAGAGCAATCTGTGTACCAAATTTCATTGAGATATCTCAATTGTTACTCAAGTTGTAACCACGGACAGACGGACGGACAGACAGTCAGGGCTAAATCGATTTCTCTTTTCATTCTGAACATTTTAGTATATATGTTTCGATATCTATCTCGATTATTGTTTGCTGCTACAAACAACCGTTATGCGAACAAGGTTATAATACCCTTGTGTACGAGTACGCTGGGGTATGAAAATATGGACTACGCATGCATCCTTAATTAATTTCAATTAATTTATGTTTTTTTATTATTAACTTCATATGTACAGTAAAACACGGGGTCTTTTCAATGTACAAATAATTCATGTAAATTACCTACCGTATTTTATATTAAATCAGATTAAGAAAAGTACAGAATAATACTTTAGTTATAATAACAACTGTGATAAATTATATCTAATAGTTATAAATAAAAAAAAAATTAATAAAAGTAAAATTAAATTAAATAAAAAGGAACAATGAACAACAACTAATATTTTAGGGGGGCGGTTAATAGGTAAGTTAGAGAGGTTAAGAAAATTTGCCGCTGCCATTTTGAAGCATCCACACATAGATATACACTTAATTGAGCTCGGTAAAGAATTCCAGGTTCTGACAACACTGACAAAAAACAATTTAGAGGCTGTTAAAGTTTTATACTTACATAGGTACAATAATATTATAGGTGCGAGACGATTGGGCTGCCATTTTGAAGCATCCACACATATATATACACTTAATTGAGCTCGGTAAAGAATTCCAGGTTCTGACAACACTGACAAAAAACAATTTAGAGGCTGTTAAAGTTTTATACTTACATAGGTACAATAATATTATAGGTGCGAGACGATTGGGCTAGGTTTAGTTTTCGGTAGATATAGCTAGTATGGTTGGCGACTTCTAATTAACTTAAATAAAAATATGATATTGCGAAACTTTAGATAGCTCTCCAGGCTGGAACCTAAGATTTTTTTGGTGAGCTCTGAGATGTGGTCATATTTTCTTTCACCATAAATAAATCTGGCAGCGTTATTTAGAGAGAGATTGAATTTATTCTTAGATACATATATGTATGTACAATCCAGATTACCATAAACCAATTCGGAATACGAAATGTTGGGGACAATAAGTGACTGTACTAGTTTCAATTTTATGTTGGTTGCCATAAATTCCTTAGAATAAAATATATCTTGGATATGCAATGGCTAGTGTGATCGTTACAAGTTAGGTGGGAATTCATTTTGAAACCATGATTCGTCACTACAGATTTGAATTTCGTTTTCTATCGCCCAGCATTATTGGTGACAAACCACTCAGATCAAAACAATCAAACGATATAGGTAGTACTTGTGTTTTCTCGGCGTTTAAACTGAGGCAATTCGTTTTGGCCCAGTTTACGATTCTTCTAAGATCTTCATTTAGCTTAAAAACTAAACCTTCTCCAAGACCAATGGGGCGCGAGGAATAGATCTGCGTGTCATCAGCATATAAATGCATAGGAGAGTTCTGGCAACATTACACAATATCATTTACAAAAACAATAAAAAGGATGGTACTGAGGTACTCCAGAAGTGACGTTTCTACAAAAAGAAAATACGTATCCACATTGGACTTGTTGGTATCTGTTTGAGAGATAGATGTTCATTAATTTGAGCGAAGTAAAGTTGAAACCAAAGTAATGTCGCAGTTTAAAGAGAAGAATGTCATGTCAAAAGCTTTACAAAATTCTAAGAGCATTAAAGTAGTAAGGAGCTTATCATCGAAAGCAGGACGGATGTTCTCCATGATTTTAAACAAGGCCGTAGAGCAATTTTTCAAAAACTTTTGCTAGAGCTGGTAGAATACTAATAGGTCTGAAGCAATTTGGAGAGTCTGCGGAGTGGTTTTTAGGGACCGGAATAATGTTGGCAATTTTCCATTGCTGCGGAAACGTAGAGGAGGTTAGGGCATACTTGAAAATATGGGTAATAGTGGATAGAACATAGGGGAGAATTAGTTTTAGGAAACGTAGACGAACTCCATCAACGCCGATAGCATTTGATTTTATTGCAAAAATGCATTTGCGAGATCTTCTTCTGTGGCTATATCGAATGACAATTCTCAGGCCGGCTTGTAATTTAAGCTTGGATTATTAGTAACGGTGTATGGATTTGCCAACGTTGTGCCGCTAATGAAATAACTGTTCATTTCGTCAGCATCATTCTTACAAATTTTCGCATTCTTACTGCAGACTCCTAATATTTTATGCTTTCGCCACAACTCGGAAAAGTCAGTGTTCAACTTAGTTTGTAAGTAATGCTTTCTATTATAACGTACTGTCTTTGTTACTTTATTTCGTAGATTTTTATAGGTATTCCAATGCTCAGTTGTAGGATTTCGTTTCAAGTGCTTAAAAGCCCTAGATCTATTTTTAATAAGATTTAGTACAAAGTTCAGCGGCAACCTCAGACATTTTCTGCATAACACGCTCTTCACTCAGTTTCATTTCAAATAAACTTACCATTGTTGAGTTGTTCACTTCTTTACTTTGCATATTTGGAACGGGAGTTTGATAGAGAGACGGCGCGGTACGGGCACTGTTTCTCTGAGTTATCATAGCTATATGCACAAACTTGTTTGTTAAGATTATAGTTTAAAATGAAAAATCAGGTAAACAACGCGACGTAAACCAAACTATGCTAGAACAGTGCTGGCATTCGCACAGATATTTTATCAAATTAGATAATGACTTTTATTATACGTTGGCAATTACTTTAAAAGAGGGATTTGTTGCAGCGCCACAAAAACACGTCTACTCGCCCTAACCATTTGTAATTTGGAATGGTATATATATTTTTTTGGCGTAGAATACGTCTTGCCTTACGGTATGGGCACCCATGTCAGGGTTTTATTGTTGTAATCTCTATTTCTTTAATTATAAGGAAACGGCACGGTAACTTTTTTTAAAAATTTTTTTGTAGTCAAATGAAGATGTTAGCTTTTGTTTAAATTTCTCAAATGAAAATTGTAAAAACACATGCACACAAATATGTGTGTGGTGTTTGGTTGAGTGTTTGCTGTTGGGCGATTTAAATGAACTCGTGCAGCCCTTTCTTTGTATTGCATAATTTTAGGCGGGCAAGTTAAAGTAGAGTAAAGGCAGAGAAAGCGCTGCCAACTACTGCTTATTGGTGGTGATTTTAACACAGAAATCACTTCAAATACTAGATTGGCGAAATTTATGAGCGATACGTTTAATTTGGATTATATTCGAAATGATGCTCCCACAACTATTGATAACACAACCATTGACTTAGTTTTTGCGAGAAATTTAAATGTTAATTTAAGAACATATTTATCCTATTTTTCCCATCATAAGCCTATATTCTCAAAAGTAACTTTCAAATAATCAAATAGATTTGGGTCTGTTATTTATCATTTATCTTTACTATTGATAACTACCATTGACTTCGTTTTTGCGAGAAATTTAATTGATAATTTAAAAACATTTTTATCCTATTTTCCTATCATAAGCTTATTTATATCATCAAAAGTAACGATCAAATAAAGAAATTCATTTGCTTGCATTATTTATCATTATAACTTATCATTATACATATGTTTTCTGTCTTATCGGATGGCGTATTCTACGTTAAACTTAATGGCCGTGTCTCTGACACAGGAATCGATTTAGCCCTGACTGTCTGTCCGTCCGGCTGTCCGTGGTTACAATAACTTGAGTAAAAATTGAGATATATCAATGAAATTTGGTACATATGTATGTAGGTTGCTCTTTGGACAGGGTAGGTTGGTATTGAAAGATCGGTTAATTACCACACCCACATCCCATATAACGGACGTTTTTGAAAAATGCAAAACCTCCGTTTTTTCGGTATCTATTACAGCAAATTGAGTGAAATTTGGTATTTGGAGCGATTTTGAACTAAGAAATTATGAAAAATGGGCGTTGCCATGCCTACTTATGAAAAAGTGATCGTATGTACATATATCAATAATAGTGTTAAGTTTCGTCACAAAATTTGGTGGACATACATATGTATTTTCCTTGATATCGCTATTATTACCGTAGAGAATTTTTGGAATCGGATCACAACCAAATGCAAAAACTAATTTTTTTAGGTATCTATTAAAACAAATTGATTGAAATTTGGTATTTGGAGCGATTTTGAACTAAGAAATTAGGTATTTATGTAATTTTGCAAAACGGGCCACGCCCACTTAGGAAAAAATTTCTGTATCTCAATAACGGTGTACGGTATCGTCAAAAAATTTGGTGAACCAATTTTCCTCAATATCGCTGTTATCATCGTTAAACATTTTTGAAATCGGACCATAACCTCGCCTATCTTCCATATAATGGAAATTTTTACAAAGTGCAAAAATTTCGTTTTTTCTTTATTCTATTCTATTGGAACATATTAATTTAAATTTTATATTTAGAGATATAGTTAATTAAGAAACTTGATTTTTATGAAATTTTGAAAAATGGCCGTTACCACGCCCACTTATAAAAAAACGTCTGTATCCTACGTATAACGATGTAAGGTATCGTCACAAAATTTGGTGAACATATTGCCCTTAATAGCACTATCATCACTGTCAATAATTTTTGAAATCGGACTATAAGCAAGCCCAACTTCTATGTAACGGAAATTTTGAAAAATGCAAAAAACTTTGTTTTTCAGTATTTATTGGAAGAAATTGAGTAAATTTTAATACTAGCAGCGATTTGAAACAAAGAAAGGGGAATTTTATGATATTGTGGGCAGCGACCATACAAAAATACCTCGCGAGGGTATATAAAAAATCGGTTTCGCCCGAATTTAGCTTTTCTTACTTGTTTAAATAGAAAATAAATTAATTGACTTGCATTTTGTTTGCTGCAATAGTTAATATAACTTGCTCTAGAAAAAGTGATTACGAAAGAAATTTACTATACAATCGAAATCCACTTATAATAATAATAATCCCAACGGTTGTATCCCTCCATACCCGCCCGACCGACGCGAGGGGCGCATCCGCATGACGCACGGATATATAAAAAAAAAAAATTTTGTTTTTTCATATATATTGCGCCGAGTCATGAAAGGCAGAGGTTTGTTAAGTGTCGAGTCAAAAGCTTAAATGGAAAAAATGCTTAAACAATCAACAATCAGCATACATTTCGCTGTGTATTCTTTTAAAATCGAATTCCTGGGCAAAAAAATTTAAAGTATTTACCCATTATACTACATCCGCGCAAAGTACTTCGTCCACAATTATATATGAATTACGTCTGATAAAAAATTGTGTAAAGACGATGGATAGCAATTGTTGTGGAAATAATAGAGAGTTAATAAAATATCTGATTTTTGGAAAAAGTTGAGCGATTTAGAAAAAAATTATTTCAGAATATAGCTTCAGAGAGTTGTCACTCTAACACCACTTTTTAAACTTACATCTGGAATTTTTTGCTGAAAATTTGGGAGCGATGAGCACGGAGAAAGGGTCCATTGGGGCATTGCAAATATAGAAAAGTCTTACCAGAGCAAATAGGACCAAAATATGTTAGCGAATTTCTGCCAACCAGAAGTTAAATATGTTAGAAAATCATAGATCCTAACTTCATAAAATTTTTTTAATTTTTTGGTTTTGGTGGTCGCAGTTTTTTGTAAAAAAATACTTTATACCAAATTGAAATAAAAAATAGGACAAAGATATTTTGTTTACCAATGTAATCGGTGTCCCTATGCAATTTTTATAGTACATAGAAGAAGATATAACGATAATTTCTAAGTAGGTACCTACTTCACTTATTTGTGCTAAAAAATTGTGCCTCAAAGAAAAAAAGAGAAGTACAGCGGCTCAAACGCCGTAGCTTAGCTCAGCGGATTAGGTGTTGGCATAGTCGGTCATGGTGGCATTGGTTCGAGTACTTCGCATCTCTTCAAGAGTGAAGCTTATTCAGAAGATGTTAAGGTCTAAGGGCCAGTTTTTCAGTGCTGGTTTAAACTCAGTTTAAACGGAGTTTAGTTAAACTCAGATTAAATTTAAACTAAGTTTAAACTGGACAGTTGTTTTTCAGTGCAAGTTTAAGGCCGCAGTTAACATTGGCCATTTTGTATGGCAACATTGTTTTTTTCTTTATCTAGATAAGACAACAGCTGATGTTTGTTGACAATTTAGACAAATTTAGATATGTAAATAGTTACTATATAAATTAATACCAATGAAATGAATTAAAAGACTTGAATTTGTACCTCCTTAGTTTACTTAGTATTAAGATTATTAAACAAATTTTGTTATACATAGATATGTAAATAGTTACTATATAAAATAATACCAAGAATGTGCCTTTTTTGTTCAATAATGTTAACGTACAAAAAATACTCGCAATTGAATGCATTTATATGTGATATTTTAATGGATATATAATACATTTAACTATAGCTATTAAGAGAAGTATTTACATGAATGACTTTAAATGAAAACACAAAATATATATGAACTCATTTTATTAACTATATATACCGTCTTTCACTACGAAGTAAATCTTTAAAATAATGGTTTACTAAAAGAGATCTTGTTGAGTTATTTACATTTGATGATTCCTGTTGTGTGTTTCTAGGAACTGTTAGCACGAAATCCACAGCAGATGATATGTCAAATATTATGCAAGACTGCGGTAGCTACAATTATACTTTGGACTTTTCGATGGTTCAAACGAATTCCAAGAGATAAAATAGGAAAGCGCCTTTTCCATACTCCATAACTTCTTTCAACGGTACAACGTGTTCTAATTAAAGACTCATTAAATAACTTTTCTTCTGGAGTCATCGGATTTGTCAAAGGAGTTATCAGAAATTTTTTGTTCGGGTATCCACTATCCGCAATAATTAAACCGTTACCGAAATCACCACTTTCAAACCGTGAGTATATCCTCGAATTGCTTAATATATTTGAATCATGAGCAGATCCTGGCCACCGGGCCACAATATTTGTTATTTTGGGGCTAGCATCACATGTAGTTTGTACGTTTATAGAAAAAAATCCCTTTCGATTCCGATATAGCTCCGGATTGTCGCCACCTTCAAAAGAGTTATGTAAATAAGTATGAATTCGGTATCAAGTTAAAGTAAACTTATTACCAGGAGAAATAATCTTTATGTGTGTGCAATCCAAAGACGCTATCTATTACTGTGGGAAACTTTGCTATTTTGAAGAATCCTTTATATGTTTCATGTTTCTCCGTTTCGGTTTCCGGGAATTTAATAAAACTAGCCCTCATCAGAGCTATGTGGTGCGACACCAATGTTACCACTTTAGACACTGTTGCCTTCGATACTCCAAACAAATCGGCAATTGTTTGAAGCATTCCACCAGTTGCATATACCCGTAGAGTAATAAGTAGCATTTGTTCTACCGTTAATGCGTGATTCCTTAAATTCCGATAATTAAATATTTTGAAGCAAATTGAAATCTTAACTTTTACCAATTTGTGGGGTGCCTGATATGTTCTCCAATAAGTTCCAAGACACTATAAGCGGATGTTTTTGTCAAGCGAAAGCGGTCGAAGAAATCCTTTTCGTCAAAAATATCAAAATGATTCGGATGAGTAGATATTACTCTTTTTCTCCTTAATATAGTAATTGTAAGTATTTCGCTTTCTTCTGTGTCACTGTAGTCACTTTCACCAGAGGAAATATCCATTTTTTTTAAATAAAAATTCAATTAGAGGACCTTGCGCTCAAATATTTGTTGCAACCAAAATAAAGTAGTTGGCGAACAGCTGATTCGTTAAACGGAGTTTAACCGTGCCAGATCGGCCGTTTAAACTTAGTTTAAACTACGTTTAAAGTTGACTGAAAAACAAGCATGCTGAGTTTAAACTTAGTTTAAACGGCAAACAGAGTTTAACTTGCACTGAAAAACTGGCCCTTAGTGTTTGTTTATTTTTCTGTTGGCCTAGTAAATGTTAATTCTTTACAATTTTTTTATTGAGCTCAAGGCCAGTTTTTCATAAAAATCTTCCATAAACTAGCCTTGAGCTCAATAAAAAAAAAAATTGTAAAGTTAAGGTCTAAGTTCAAAAGCAATTAGTGATATAAAAAAGTGAAACGGCGTTATGTTCAGAATATTAGTGGCAAAATTAGTTTATTTTTGCCATACAATACATTATATCAAATATCAATTTACAGGGAACTTACCTTCCGTTTCCTCATGAAAAATAGCGAACGCCCAACATTAAAATTTATTTCATATTGAATAATTTTTATTATAATATTACCTTGAAAATAAAGAATAACTTTTAATAGGGGTTGTTTCATTAAGTTTTGTGATTAGCATACATACACCCATCCATTTTGATAAAGGAAAAAGAGAGAAACACGTTTATACGTGAATATATGTATGTACGTATGTATGTATGTACATATATATATATATTTCTGATTACTTATGCTGAAAATTCACACTTACGCGCATAAATTCTAATGGTGTTGCCAATCATAGCAAAGGCGTATTCATAGCAATATTTCGCCTTCAGATTGGCTAACAAACGTATACAAACCACGCCCCATTTCGTTATTGTGCTGTTTCGCTCAATCCTATTATATATGTACATAAAAAAATGTTAAAATATTATAAGCGTGTAAAAAAATATAACATATGAGAAATTAATACACTATTAACTGCCTTTCGTAACGTTTTAAGTATTATTTCGTGCTGAAGAAATTTTATAATCAATTACGAAAAGCTGTTTAATTACTAAAATTTTCGTCAATAACTAATATAAATAATCAAATAGATTAGTAACTTTTTTAGCAACACCTTTTCTTTGACTATAAGAAATATAGATTTATTTCTTTATATACCTACATATTCTTCAACCGATTATTTCCCTACCGTTGATAAAAGAAAACAAATTTAACCTTTTTGGAGTATTGTATTAGTGACCTATTGGTGTTCGTGAATAACTTTTTAAGTTAGAATTGCCTCAAAATAATAACAGCAGATTGTACAAAACTCTTAAAATTGCCCATTAAATTTCCATTAATTTTGTGATATTTTCCAATGTAGCATATATGTAGTATGTTACAAGAATAAATTTTGGAGGCTTATTTCGACAAATTTGGTGTTTACAAACCTTTTTCCAATGGTTTTATTCGTCTGTTATAGTCATAACCAATACTCCGGGGCGCACAAGGTTTTATGGGGGCCGGGGCAGAAAACTGTTGGGCCTTTTTTCAAAATTTTACTAAGCCAAAAGATATTTTATTATATTATGGATGACAATTAATATAAATATGTGTATCAATTTCTAAGTATTATATAAATCGAGTTTCGGAACATATTTCCACATTGTTAACATTAATAAAAATATACATGTCTTTTTTCCAAAGAGAGACATATAACGGTGCGATGCGCGTATCACAAATTTACTGCACGCGTTTTCTCGCAAAATTTTCTCGTAACCACATGAACATTAAATATTGAGAAGCTCCAAGATTTCTCTTATTCGGACAGAAGATCCGGCCATGAATCTCTCAAGCGATGTATTTCAGTCAGAAGTTGATCAACTGCGAGCAGCTACTTTCATTGTCAATTTCGAATTTTGTAGAATTTTGTTAGTACTGTCAAGGCATTGCAGAAGTTTGTACCAAAAAGTTGTAAAGAGAATGAAGTTGAAAGATTGAAGACATTTCGGCACTCCATCTTGTGATAGATATTTCATGGAGAGAAAGGTTTGCTGTATCCACAAGAATTTTCCATCTCGATGGACTGTGAGCAAATATCTTGTAGAGTTTTTCGACATTACCGAAATAGGTTTTTGCTTCTGCGTTCGTTCCATTGCATGAACGCCACAGAAATTCTTAGTATGCGCACCGCAAGGCGAATGATAAGCTTGAGGCTAATCCTTTAAAATTATGGCATGGACTCCTAAAAATCTTCCAGACATGTTTGGAGCGTTGTCGTATCCTTGTCCCCTGCAGAGATCTACGTCGATATTACAATCTTTGAGCACTTGCTCGATCTAAAGTGCGATTTCGACTCCTAGCTTGACGTCAAGTTAGCATAGTTTGCATTTTTTCAGAAACGGCTAAAGCTAAAAAATACGGCAACCAAATTGTCCGCCTAATAAATTTATTTTTTGCTGGGGTTACCATGCTAACTTGACGGACGTGACTTTTGTTGTTTCACTACTTTGTGAACGCTTGAACAATTAAAAAGAAGTCTGATTAGGAGATTTTATGATAGTCAAAATAGCATCTATAACTTTTATCACAAAAGTTTTATTGCTTTACTAAATAAGCTCCCGCTATCAAAAACTGGCCTTGAGCTCAAAACCAGGATAAAACTTTATTAAGGCTAAAATTTAGCAAACAAAAAAAACCACTTTATCCTCAAGTCGGGGTTTTCATTGTCATTTAACCGCTAATTGGTGTCAAGTAAATAAATAAGCACTAATATAAAGCGGATGATAGCTGTCTTCCCATAGGCTTAGCAAGCTTTTCACAAACCGGCACTGAGATAACTATACTTTATTCGTATCGTTTAAAAGTAGATGCTGTACACACTTATTGTAAACTTATGCGGTGTAATTTTATAAAATTATTTCATCAAACTTAATTTTAAAGAATTAATTTTTTTGTTGTTGCTTCTCAATATCATCATACTATAGTTTTAGGCCAAATAGGGGAAATACAGAAACTGTAAATAATTAATTGGTTTAAAACAAAAAAAAGTTTACATTATACTTTATCAAAACAACTTAAACTAACTGTCTTCAATTAGATGATAAAATAGGATCATATTTAACAGTTCCACTTAAAACATCCAATTATGCATTCTCGCGTTGTGCCTAGTGTTACTTGTTTTTGAGATAAATAATTAAGGTATTATAATGTATTGGATTGTAAACGTGCTGTGAATGTGCAAAGTTTTCTGACATGAAAATCAAGTAGCTTATTAACACTTAAATAAAGCAATCGCGTGAATTGTTAATTTTCAATTTGAATATTTGTATCTTCAAAAGCAAAAAATATTTAAAATTTTCAAATATTGTTGCTCATATACTAGTATGTTATTTTCAATAACCGTTACCAAAGCGCGCCAACTACCGCGGGTTAAAAATCTTTAATATCGATAAATGGTCCTTTTGACGATAATGTGTCAATGACTGAATCACTACATGAACCCAATGAGAGAATCTTTTTAGGTGTGTTAAATTTACTGTATATGCGAAAAGAAGCAGATCGACTCGCACTACCATTTCGATAAATTTTAAACTACTTAGTGAAGCTACCACGCCATGTCTAAATATATATAATGTTTAGCTCACTACAAATTGGTAAACCCCTCTCCAAATCATTCACTATCAGTCGATGCTTTAGACTCAATTCCTCACCGTCTTCAATCAATTGCTGGAATCGTGATCTAACGGGTTTGAATATGGAGATGACAATAACATCGTTCAATCTAGCATATTTCAGTTAGAAATAAAATAAGAAGTTTATCTTGCGATAAACGAAGATAAAAAAGTACCTTCAGGCAAGAAGCAACATCTTAAAAATCAGAGCGCTCTCTCGACAAATAAAAACTATATTCTTCAATAATCTCATAAACATAGGTGATGTCGATCAGTTTAAGAAAGCTTTCGGTGTTTCTATTTACTTGGTACATGTGAGTAACCGGCGTAACTTTGGAAATTAAAGATGCCACAGGTGAGGTTTTGTGGTTTCGGCCTAAACCGACAAGCAGTTGTATTTGATGTTTTCTACTAATTAACTTGTACGCTGCATATCATCGAGTCAAATTCGGAATTTTATTTAACCAAGAGTGGATATTGGAAAAAAAATCTAGCAACCCTTATCCCAACACCGACCTAGGACTTTACGCTTGTTACAGAAAATATGGAGACTGTAGTCAGAAACTCAAAAGAACTATTAGCGTTCATTTATGCACTTAAGACAAGTGCCTCTTCAAAAATGAGCAATAATAGTACCGCATAGCCCCGGTACATTAGTTTTCCATGGCATTTAGGAAGACTCTACTTCAGATCTGTCCCATAAAGAAGCCGAGAGACAAAAATAAACTACTTTGATGGTATGCAGAAATCGATAAGGCAAAACTTTCAACCATGCTAAAATAACTCAAAGTGATTTGCAATGGGAAATATATCAGTCGCATTTATAAGATTACAAAAAACCATTTAGAATTTCGGAGTGGTCTTCATATAGGGGTTTCTGTAGTTCTATGAAATCATCCTAGGAAAGATACAGACTCAGAAGGTTTCTTTTCATCTCACCCCAAATAGTCACGGGATTCTTTCTAAGATCTGACGGGGCGTGGACATGGTCAGGGAAGATACCTTGGGTCTTAGGTCTTTTGAAAGCACACTTTCCATATGCCACAGACGTGTTGAATAGGCCAACTATAGAGACATATCAGCTAGTGAAGGACAGTTTCTTTACAATAGAGACAACAACCTGGGCAATAGAGTCCTTTCAACTTTTTAGAGTTCTGGGTACAGATAAGCTCTCATCGGTGCAGCAACTACACACTGTTATGTCACACAGGAAAACTAAAAACGGTGAAAGCCTAAACCAAAGATAAAGGGAAATTTGCCAAGAATTTAAGTATGATCATTGACAAAAAGATGAGTTGAACAGAATGTCTACGAGCGTATTAGAAAATCAACGGTAAAGGAAGTGAAAACTCGGCCAGGAAAGCCAAGCTGCTATCTTAACATTTGCTTCGCAGGACTACTTATTTCTAACCAAAAGCTTCACCAATAGATTTATGATATCGATCCCAGCAAGGGACTCAAGGTTTTATACACTTTATATAAATGTTTATTGCAAAATAAAATAAATTACCATACATATTGGTGATCCACCAGTGTAGAGTTTATATACTTTATTTATAATTAATTCGATATATTTTATGGTTCAGTATTTTTAATTGTTTTAATTTTCAAAATTAAAAATTTTGATGCTTTCAGCGGAGTATCTGAAGCGAAGGGATCACTTCAATTTGAACAATAGTGGCTAGAGACTAAAGAATAGGGTGGGAGTGGATGTTTTTCTCAGTTCAATCAGAGTTCAATATATTATTCCCTTACTTAAACACTACAGAGCATTCAAAGCTGACGGCGCTACTATAGAGGAGGCCGTGGAACATATAAGAACAAAAGTAGTAATATAAAAAAATAACAACAGCTATTAATTCTGCTCTCAAAGCACCCGATTCGATTAAACGAAATTTCTCAGCATTTTGCCTGAGTTTGCAGGGCATAATAATATACCAGACAATCAAACGGGGGACAAGGAGGGCATGCACATTCCGATTTCGTTGCACTGGAATAGTTTACGTATCCCTCTCGCCAGAGTGGCTTCTTGCTGAGCAGGACATGCAGATATAATGGGTGATCCTTAAACTGATTTCTGCAGAAGCTGCAAAGACGACAAAGAGTTTTAAAGTGAGACTGCTTTTCTGTGAATGCCCCGCATTTTTGAAAAGAAGACAGAAATTATTGGGCTTTGGCCTGGGTATAGCTATGGCAGGTTCTAAAATTTGTAGAATCTACGCGATGGTTTGAGTACCATAATGGGCCACACTAAGAGTTTAAATTTGTTATTGAGTCACTGGCTGCCATTTGAACCTAACCTTTCGTAACCTATGTATATGGAAGTAGGTTTTAAATCAAAACTGTCATTTAATTCTTTTTCATTTATATTATAAGACAAGTCTCAAAGAAATTTACAACTTCAGTGTAAAGTGGCAAGTTTGCCAAGTCCCAAGTCTTTTTCATTGCGCTCTTTTATTGCACATACAAAATCTTAATTCTCATTTTACACGGGATTTGCTGAAAACAGAATTAATATTTAAAATTTGCGCGGCAAGAGCTCATTTTGTAAGAAATGTCACACAAAGCGACGATTTCGTCATGTTATATTGGATGATAAGAGGCCATTGTGATATGAATAGCGATCTTTGAATTTAGAATTTTGGCATATACATTTATGACAAAATAATCTTAAAAAATTATGAGCGGTTTATTTTGTTGCGGTACCTCTAAAGTGATATCGAGAATTTTCCTAATTCTGTTAAAACTTTGTTGAATACTTTGTTAGCATTTTCACGTTTCACTTGCAACGCTGAAAACTGACGACGAAACTGAGGCTTCTAATTCGTCTGGTATGGCATTCTATGTACCCATATAGTAGGACGTATGCGAAATTTTTATACCCCACCGTACCTGTACACAGGGGTATATAAACGTTGTTCGCATAACGATTGCTTGTAACAGCCAAAAATAATCGAGATAGATATAGACTTAAATATATATACCAAAATGAGGAATCAATTTAGCACTGACTGTCTGTGCGTCCGTCCATATGTCCGTGGTCACAATAAATTGAGAAGATTTGCCTTTTGCCAGGGCAGGGGGGTATTGACAATGGTCGAGATCGGTCAATAACCCCGCCCATCTCCCATATAAGGGTATTTCGGAATCTATTAAAGCAAATTGAGTGAAACTTGATATTTGGACCGATTTTAAGCATAGAAATTGTATATATACGCAGTTTAGAGAACTAAGCGTTGCCACGCCCACTTATGGAAAAATGTCTGTATCTAAAAAAAAACAAGTAAGAAAAGCTAAATTCGGGCGAAACCGATTTTTATATACCCTCTTGCGATGTATTTTTGCATGGGCGGTGCCCATAATTTCATAAAAACTCCGTTTCTTTGTTTCAAATCGCTGCTAATATTAAACATTACTCAATTTGTTCCAATAATTACTGAATAACGATTTTTTTTGCATTTTTTAAAATTTCCGTTACATGGAAGTTGGGCGTGCAATTGTTCCGTGATGTTAGTGATATCAAGGACAATGTGTTCACCAAATTTTGTGACGATACCTTACTTCGTTATTGAGATACCTACAGACGTTTTTTTTTAAGTGGGCGTGGTAGCGCCCATTTTTCGAAATTTCATAATAATCAAGTTTCTTTATTAAATATCTCTCTAAATATCAAATTTTAATTAATATGTTCCAATAGATAAAGAAAAAACGAAATTTTCCACTTTTCAAAAGGTTCGTTATATGGGAGGTGGGCGAGGTTATTGACCGATCTTACCCATTTTTAATACATACCTAACCTGTCCAAAGAGCAATCTATATATCTACCAAATTTCATTGAGATATCTCAATTTATACTCAAGTTATTGTAACCACGGACGGACGGACAAACAGACAGGGCTACATCGATTCCTCTTTTCATTCTGATCATTGTAGAATATATATGTCTATATCTATCTCGGCTGTTATCAACAACCGTTATGCGAACAAAGTTATAATACTCTTGTGTACAAGTACGCTCGGGTATAAAATTGGTGAAAATATATTTATCGATACCGCTGTTATCACCATCAAACAATTTTGAAATCGGACCATAACCACGCTTACCTTCCCTATAATGGGAGTTTTATAAAATGCAAAACTTTCTATTTTTTGTTATCCATTGGAACAAATTATTTAAAATTTTATATTAAGAGCGATTGTAAATAAAGAAACTAGATTTTTATGAAATTTTGAAATATATACATATGCGTTATCACGCATACTTATCATAAAATGTCTTTATCTCAATAACAGAGCTAGGTATGGTCACTAAATTTAATAAACATATTGTCGTTGATATCAATGGTATCAACGTGACAAATTATTGAATTCGGATCATACCCACGCCCAACTTCCATATAACGGAAGTTTTGAAAAATGTTAAAATAACATGGTCTTTCAGTATCTATTGGTACAAATTGAGTAAATTTCAATGCTAGCAACGATTTAAAAAAAGAAACGGGGGTTTTATGAAGTTTTGAAAAATTAACGTGGAACCGCCCATATAAAAATACATCGCGAGGGTATATTAAATTCGGGTTCGCCCGAATTTTGCTTTCCTTACTTGCTATTTTTCGAATAGGGCAACAATATTTATCCATTGATCGAAGTAGCAATATCTGTATGGAAAATTTAGTAGCTCCCAAAATTCCCACATAAAAAAAGAATCTACATTATGCCTTCCAGAATCTTTTTGTATTTGAATATCAACCGAATTTGAGTATTTGAGATCCATATGTAAGTGCTCATTCAATAAAAAGAAAGCCTATTGATAATACTTATAAGCGTGCGGATCAATTAGCTCAATACTTTCGGCTGATTTCATCTAAGTGGGCTTTTGGGTAGCTCCCGAACATCCGTTTGGGAGTGAGCTAAAGCGAGAAGGCGAAACTGGTGAAGCCACTCCGTCATATGCAGCTTAAGGTTCACCAGGGTCTGCAGCGTCTGTTCACCAGTAGGTGCGGCTGCAAGCGGGCGTTTGGCTTGGAGTCAGTGGTTTGCTATATAAATGCGATTTTTTGAAATGCCGCAGTAAATTGTTTAGCGCAGGGTTTGGGAGCCGCTACGTAAAAAAATCAAACAAAGCCTCTTTTTTTTAATGACGACCACGGCAAAAGTATGAAGGACAACGAATTTAGGGTATTCAACAAGAATGACGAAAAATTGGGAAGGTGCCTCTGCCCGGCAGGAAATGCGATTGAAAAGGCAAGGGAAAAGATCGGTTGGCCCTTGTGATATCTACTACATCTGCCAGGTAAAGGAATGTAAATTCCGTGTCAGATAAGTAATGGTGGGAGAGGAAAGCGCCCTTGGTTCCACAGTCAGAAAATTCAGTCTCCATTACGAAACGTCCGGTAATGGATTGAGACTGATCGAATTCGCTAGGGCCCTAAATATGGCTATGTGTAGCACCAGGTTCTAGCATAAGAATATTTACCAAGCAATGTGTCTGCCTCCAGATGGAAAGACACGTAATCAAATCGACCATGTTGTGATAGACGGAAGGCATACTTCCAGTGTTCTATATGTGTGCACGATCCGAGGAGCTAACATAGACTCAGATCATTATCATAATCTCAGATCGGCACACGCCTCTGTGCAGCAAAAAGTGCGGGCAACTATACACAAGCAAAGCTGAACGATCAGAGAACTGCAATTGCAACAGAGAGCCATCAACTTAGCAACCCGACTTGCACTAAGAGCAACAGTCAGCAGAACGATATTTCCGAGCAGTGGAACTACTTTTCTCACTGTTTTCGTGCCGCCGCTTATAATTCATTAGGTTTCAGTGAGCCCGAAAAAACCACTGGTATGACGAGGAATGTCGAGCCGCTACGGAACGTAAAAAAGCTGCCTAAAGGGCCTGGTGCCTGATGTCCACAGGATACTTAAATTATGAAGGGAACACTGCTCCACCCTGATAAATGGTAGCACCTGCAACCACTTTGGAGAAGATAATGAACCTTTTTCCCAAATTGATGTAGGATGTGCCTTATGTAAATAAGCAAATTAAACTCTAAGCTTTCGTTTTAACTCAAACATTGATATTTTATTGAAATTAATATACTATATTGCGATTTAAGGTTGTTCGTATGTGGCGGTAGTTTAATGACTGACTTTGTGCTCGTTCGTTTGTCTTCTATTTCGTATTTGTATGTCAGTGTTGTGTGTGTCGTAGGTCAGGGATGTTTTGGTCCAGTAGGCATGACAGTGCAGTTGGTACGTTGCGTACTAGTAAAGCTGTCCGCTGCGTGTTGTCCGGGCGTCGATTCCCACACTCGGCCATCCTGCGATTTCATTCGGCCCCGATGAAGGGTTCCATCTTTTCATGAATTCTGCGACTGTAGTGGTTCGTCCAGGTCCCTCGTGATCTCCCACTTTAGCGACTTCGTACCTGCCATGCTCCAACTTACGTAAAACTTTGTAGGGTCCAAGATATTTCGGCTTAAGCTTCAGGCCAGAACCGTATTGCGTACGTTTAATTGCTACAAGTTCGTTCACATTACACTCAACTTCTGCTTTACGACGAGAATTGAAAGTTTTGCGATTTTCTTCCTGGATCTTCGCTATGTTCTCTTTCGCTTGGTGGCGAGTTCTTTCACGCTCCGAATCGATCTCCTCTATTGCGGCATGGTTTAATAAATCGTTTAAGTCAGGTATTGCGGCTACTCACATGTCTAGTCCGGTGAGTGTTTTGAGTGGCGATATTTTTGTACTTAGTGGTGGGGTGTTGTTTATAGTTTGCTGTACTCGATCCACGTTTTTATACCAAGTACTAGGATTGTCACCACAGAGCTTTAACACCATTGGTATAACGATTTTGTGAATCCGCTCAACTTGACCATTTCCTCGCGGTACACCAGTGGCGATGGTCAGATGCTGCAAGCCTTCGCTTTCACAGTTCTCTTTGAAGAGAGTTGATTTAAAAGCTGCACCCCTATCTGTTATTACCCGCCTCGGGTTTCCGAATACGGCTGACTGTTTTCTAAGTCTATCAATCACGGCTTCAGCTCCTGTGTTCTTCGTCGGATACAACCAAACAAACTTTGAAATGGCGTCTACAACTGCTAGTATATAGTTGTAGGACTAGTTCGTTGTCTCCATCGGTCCGACATGATCGATGTGGAAGGTACCCAAGGGTTTATCCTCTTTATTGATTGGGTTAAGAAAACCTTCCCTTTTCCCCGTTTTGCCTTCAGTTACGATGCACTCAATGCAACTTTCTACCGGACGTGCTGCTTTCGACTTCAATTGCGGAATGAAAAAGGATTTTTAGACGATGTCTTGCGTCTTCTTGCTGGAGAAATGTCCTTGCCGGTGCGCTGTTCGAATTATTTCTTCCTCCATGAGCGATGGGACCACAATCAGCTCCTTGACGGGATTCTTGTGTAATACGCCATGTTTCATGTAGTAATCTTCATACTCGTCCTTTTCGAGAACTTTTCTCACGGCTCTTGCCCAGTCGTCCTGTTCTTGGGCTTGTCTCAATCGGTGGTGCAATGAATCTTCCATAAGCAAACATGAAACTCTGCTCAAGGCGTCTACGTGCCTCATCTTTGTTCCGCTGCGATGTTCGATTTCATAATCGAAATCCTGCAAGTACATCGCCCAACGGGACACTCTTACGGGTACGTCTCGTTTTCTCATTGTCATGGCGAACGCGTTACAGTCGGTGATGATTTTGAACTTAATACCCATTAAGTACACACGCCACTTCTTCAACGCTTCTACGATGGCTAAGGCCTCGAGCTCATACGAGTGATAGTTTTCTTCGTTCAGCTTCGTTTTTTTGCTCATGTACTGGACAGGATGGAGCGATTGATCGTCGGCGTTCTTCTGTAGTAGCACTGCACCGTATCCGAACTTAGAAGCGTCTGTATGCACCTCCGTCACCGCTTTCGGGTCATACAACATTAGCACTGGCGCATTCATTAACGCGGCTTTATGCTGTTGGAATGCTGCAACCTGTTCGTCTCTTAGGTCATACTTCACGTCTTGTCGCAACGTATCTGAAAACGGTCTAGCGATAGTTGCGTAACCTTCGATGAACCTTCTAAAATACGAAGTCAGCCCGAGGAACCGTTGAATAGATTTCATGTCGTGAGGTAAGGGAAAGTGCTTGATGGCGTTCGTCTTTGCCTCGCTCGGCTTTATAGAATTGTTTTCGACGACGTATCCTAAAAATTCAACTCTTCGTAAGAGAAACTGACATTTGTTCCATCTGAAAAGTAGACCGCATGTTGCAGCAGTTCTCAGAACGACCTCTAGCTTTTGGATGCCTTCAGACTCGTCCTTGGAGGGAATTATTAGGTCATCCATGTATGCTACGACTACTCCGTCTCTTATCAAATCTCTTAGTACTGCAGAGATGAACCTTAAAACCGCTGCTGGTGAATTGCAAATACCGAACGGTACGTACAAAAACTCGTACTGGCCATTCCAAGTAACAAATTCCGTGTATTTCTGTGATTCGGCATTAACAGGTACATAAAAGAACGCGTTTGTCAAATCGAGTGTCGTGAACACATTGGCCCCTTGAAAACGTTCGATTACGTCATCCATCACTGGCATCGGGAAATTGTCCCTAACGATCTTTGCGTTCAGTTTCCTGTAGTCGCAACAAAGTCTCTTCTCACCATTCTTTTTAGGTACAAGGACAATCGGTGAAGCGTATGCTGAAGTGCTAGGTTTAATGACCCCTTCTTCTAACCATTGTGCGACTTTCTCGTCTACTATACATTTGTCCGCGTAAGACATTCGCCTTGCCCCTTCACACTGGCTCTTCGTCCTTCATTACTATCTTCATTTCAACCGGTGGGCTCTCGTTCTTCATTGGTCTGTATTCGTCTATCAGCTTGCTAAGTTTCTCTGCTCGACTTCCGTTTTATCGCAATCGCTCGTGTTCGTTACCAAAAACAAGTCCCCGAATTCGTTGACTAGATCTGCAATTCGGTTATGATCGACTTCATTCTCATCTACTATATCGTCGGATTTACCGCCAGTAGCTCTACGTAGGCCAAAATCCTTGTACGATGACAGTAATACACTTCAACTCCTTCATTGCTGGTCGCCTTGCCGCAGCGAAGGGGCTTAAATGCCGTTCTGAGAGTTCCCCGCTGGGAGCTTTCAGACCGGGATGAACTAAGAGGAAAGCTTCATATTCCTTGCAGCGATGTAGGGGCAGAGAAATCCTTTGTCCCTACGGGTCTGGGAGGAATGTGGAGATAGCCGCATCATCACCACCCTAAGCTAAGGTATTGAGGTACCCGTGCCGAGAGATGAATGGTCAGCGGGTGGATATCGAATAGCTGGCCTCGAACGGTCGCCTCCGATGCCCGGGTAAGGTCGGAGTGTACAAGCGCCTTCTCTATGCATGCCGGCTCTACGGACGAGTGACTATCCCTTTCCGTGCCTACTCGTGGTACCCACAATGAACAATGAAAACAACAATAAAAATCCAACACAAACATCAGCTGACGAAATAACGACGACGACAACGGCAACGAACAACGGACAAACGACAGCGACGACCCTCCCTTATCGGAATCTGGGATGTATCATCACGGAGTCCGATGAGGACACCCTTCTCGCCTCCAGTCAGGAGACGATAAAAAGTGCATCAGGCGTTACCACCCAAAGTAAGCCAAATGCACAAGCCGAGATCACACCCGAAAACGCTTCCACCCAAAGTAGCCCTCCAGATGAAAAACCATCTACTTCGAAAGCTGCCGGACCTATAATTCACAGTACACCGGTGGCCGGAGAAGAGGATGACACTGCCAAAAAGGGTGGTGTAAGAAAGAAGCGGAAAAAGTCGCTCAACCAAATTCGTAAAAGTAGATACCAAAGGGCGGTATATATGATGGACAAACTGTCCAACACTGGTACCGTCTCCGGTTCTATTGAGTCAAAGGGGGTTGAGCACTATAAGCAGGTGATCGAGAAATACGAGAACTTCTTGAAAGAGAAGCCATCTATTCCTTCGTGAACACCCAGCCAGCCTAAGAATACGGGATCTCAGAAGAGAAACCGTTCAACGAACGAAAGCGGCAATGGGAATGACGCGAAGAAGCTTAAAAAGGCGACCCCTGCGCGCTCAGACACATCCCAGCGCAACTATTCCGAGGTAGCCAAAGATGGCCTGCAGGTAGCAATCGTCGGCGATAACTCGAAGTCGCTGGCGGCGATTCAGCAGCACTGGGTGGAGATTGACGTCAAATTGTCGAGCCTCGTCATGGATCACGTACTCGACAATCCGGCGGGTCCCACCCGGAGTTTGACACCTCCGAAACCTTCCGGGGTTACAGGGTGATAAGGTGCGCAAATCAAGCTTCCTTGGACATCCTTGCCGGATGCGTCACTAAAATAAGTGATGCATTCGTCGGCCTTAAGCTAAGGCTGATTCCGGCCGGAGAGGTCCCCAGGAGGCCACGTGCGCGTATCTGGTTACCCCCATTGGAGGAGCCGGGCGAGAAGCTGCTACGCTGCCTGATAATTCAAAACGGGCACATACCAGCAATTTCGGATTGGCAACTTATTAAAGTTGAGCAGCCGAATAAGGCAAGCCGTCCCCTACTCTTGGCCATGTGCGAGGAATCCGTTTTGGTATCCGTATGGCCAAGATGAAGATCTTTCGAGGTGACAAGGCTCCTGACGAAGACGACACTGAAGAGGTCGACGACGCAAGCCAGTTGCTGCGAGACGTCGCAATCACGGATGATGACCCCGGGCAAGATAAATTGCGTGCAGATTAATCTGCAGCACTCTAAATGTGCGACAGATAATCTGTCGATCTTGCTCCGTGAGGAAAACATCGATGTCGGCCTCATCCAGGAACCGTGGGTAAAATACCTGCAGATTCTAGGCCTAAACAGCTGAACGCATAACCTCCTCTATAGTGGTAACACAGGTAAACCCAGGGCGTGTATTCTAATCAAAAAAGATGTAAATGCATTTCTCTGTTCAAATTACAGCACAGCAGATTTAATAGTGGTGAAGATAGAGTCCGGGAAGCATCGGAACCTACATCTGGTGTCTGCATACATGGTACATGACAGGGATGCTCCTCCAAACGAACTGAAGCGCTTCATCGCACAAAACCAAAACCAGACGAACATCATAATAGGAAGCGACGCTAACGCGCGCAGCACTATATGGGGCAGCTCCGAAACAAACGAAAGAGGTGAGTCTCTCCTCCACTTTATACTAAATATCAATCTCTGTATTTGTAACAAGGGCAGGAAGCCTACCTTCATTTTTCCCAGTTCAGAAAGGTTCTCGGGATGGGAAGAGGTGTTGGATATAACGCTATCGTCAGATGATGTAATCGTAGATGACTGGAGGGTGTCAGACAAAGCATCGATGTCAGATCAATGTTTGATACTCTTCAGCATACGCGGTGAATCCTGCACCCCATCTCTAATTCGGAACCCTCGAAGAACGAATTGGGTTAAATTCAATAATATCACGTCGAAAAGTTTAGGAAGCGGTAAAATCAAAAAGATTATAACGGCAAGCGAACTAGACGAAACAGTTGGTAGGATGGAGAAATCTATCGAAATTGCCTTTAAGAAGTCCACCCCTTTTAGTACCCGTAAGGAAAAATCTCCACCTTGGTGGTCTGGAGAACTAAGGGAACTCAGGGCTAAAGTCAGGAAAACATTCAACGATAGCTACAGGTCAAAAGTATGGCAGCCATACAAGGACTCATTGAAACAATATAAGAAAGCAGTAAGGAAAGCCAAGTCAGAATCCTGGCGGTCATTCTGCTCATCTGTAGAAACATGCAGGGAGTCCGCCAGACTGAGCAATATTCTGTCAAAAGAGCACTCAAATCCAAGCTTTCTCAGGAAGCACGATGGAGTGTGGACAGATAATGCCAGGGATTCATTGGAAGCCCTTACTAACACCCACTTCCCGGGGTGCGGCCAGAGACCAACAATATAGACTCAAACCAATCTTCCGGAACTCTCCGAAGTGGAACTGGAAACTGTTATAAAGAGAACTAAAATAAAGTTCGCAATAAAATATTTTCAACCCTACAAATGCCCCGGTCCAGATGGGATCTTACCGATAATGCTGCAAAAGCTTGGGGAACCCATGATCATATGGCTGGATCAGGTCTTTAAAGCCAGCATTCGACTATCACATGTTCCACACATCTGGAAAAGAGTCAAAGTTGTTTTCATTCCGAAGACAGGTAGAAGAACCCATGATGAAGCGAGACTTTAGGCCAATAAGTCTAACATCTTTTCTGCTTAAAGCACCAGAGAGATTGCTGGACATACATATCAGATCCATCATACAAGGATCAAAGCTAGCGACAGCCGAGCATGCGTATATTAAGGGCAGGTCAACAGAAACTGCTCTACACGAAGTGGTGGCAGTGGGAAAAATCAATCAACTTCAAAGAATTTACTCTAGCTGCCTTCCTAGATATAGAGGGGGCTTTTCACAATATAAAGGTCGAGTCAATCACTCAATCACTACGAATGATGGGGGTATCTACCCTCATCTGCGGATGGATTGAGCAGATGCTCAGGAACAGACAACCAGGCAACCAGTGGTTCATCAACACTCTCCCGCTATGCGAACAGAGGCACCCCGCAAGGGGAGGTTCTGTCCCCATTACTTTGGGTAGTGGCTATGAACGATATTCTACTGAAGCTCAAAAGCGATGGAGTAAAAGTAGTTGCATATGCAGACGATGTCGTAGTGGCAGTATCTGGTCTTTTTCCCTCCACGATAAGCGAAATTCTCGAGGCAGCTCTGCGGAGACTCCAAAAATGGGCCTCACAAAGCGGGTATCAACGCCGATAAGACAGAGCTAATGCTGTTCACTAAAAGAACTAAAATAGCACGGTTTAAACTTCCTTCTCTTAACGGAACTCCTCTGACTCTATCCTCTGAAGCAAAGTACTTGGGTGTCACATTGGACCCAAAACTTAGCTGGAAGAGAAACGTTGAGAGGCGTGTTGAGAAAGCATACATAGCCTATTACTCCAGCAAACGAATCATTAGTAAAAACTGGGGATTAAAACCAAAGCTTGTCCTGTGGTTGTACACGGCCATCATAAGGCCGATACTTACCTACGGAGTACTGGTGTGGTGGCCAGCACTAGACAGGCAATATAATATCGAGAAGCTAAGCAGCATACAACATGCAGCTTGCGCGAGTGTAACAAGGGCCATTAGATCATGTCCCAAGGACGCACTTAATGCGATCCTACATCAGCTGCCAATTGAGCTCCAAATAAAAGAAACTGCGGCGAACTCTGCAATCAGACTCCAAGAGTCAGGATGCTGGAGGCCAAAGCAGTACGGTCACAGCAGAGTTCTCGAAGGGCTCTGGGAGCAAACGAACAATCAGATTATCTACCTCCTTCGCTGGACTTCAGGAAAAGCTTCCAGGTAGTATTTCCATCTAGGCGGGACTGGAGCAGGGGCAGACTGCTGGACGAGAACACCACTTCTCTCTACATGGACGGGTCAAAAATGAACTGCGGTGTGGGTGCTGGGGTGTTCTCAGAGAAGCTGGATGTTTCGCTCTCATTCCGTCTATCTAACTTTGCCAGTATCTTCCAGGCAGAAGTGATGGGAATTGAGAGGGCCTGTCAGGTACTGCAAGATAGAAGCGAAGGGGTACGGAAAGCATACATCTTCTCAGATAGTCAAGCAGCTCTCTTGGCACTGGAATCACAAAGAACCAATTCCAGAATAGTCCATGACTGCAAGTGTGCGTTAAGCTCAGCGGCTGAGTCGGTTGACATTTCTCTCGTTTGGGTTCCTGGCCATAGGAACATATACGGTAACGAGAGGGCAGACGGGCTGGCCCGAGTCGGCGCCTTTCTTGAGGAATCCGAGGCGGAAGCAATACGCTGCCCGCTGGGAGTCATCAAGAGAAAACTACATTTGAAGTTTGTACGAACAGCAGGATTGAGATGGGGTAGGTTAACGACGTGCAAAATCGCTAGAGAAATTTGGCCTACCTATGATCGACCAAAAACGGTAGACCTCCTTAATTGATCAAGGAAAGAAATATTCCGCCTAACAGCTACAATCACGGTCTATTGGCCGCATGGTGAGCATGCGGTCAAGATTGGCCTTCCATTCAATAACCACTGCAGGAGCTGTAAACACGCAGACAGCAGAGAAACCATTTTTCACTATCTGTGTGAGTGCGCAGCTCTGGCACGCCTTTGACAAGAAACACTTGGGTTTATCCCAAGAGGGCTAAGGGAGATCTCTAAGTGTAATATAACCTGTTTAAATAGCTTCATCCACAAATCAAAGTGGTTCGAAAATTAAAGACCGTAGGACATACCAGAGGTTCCACGAAAATAGCGTAGCAAAATGGTGCTTCCAGCGCTGATTGGGCCCTTGTCACTAAAGGACTAGGCAACGCTTCAACCAAACAACCAACACTTCTACGAGTCATGCTGACTGTTCGCTATGCTCGCTTAGCACCTCCTACCTTCGCATTTTCGTTCTTTGCTCGTACTGTATTTCTTCACAGCACCACTCAACACCTCATTGTGTCCACGCATACTCATGGCTGCACTCGCGCATTCCGTTGTGCCCTCGTCGTGCCCTACAGCGACACCTTCCAACTCCATTCTGCATGACCCACCGAAAGTACCGGCACCAACTTCAGGAATTCGCTTGATGGTTTCCTGTGGCTGTATAGCCGAAGATTTCGAATATACCTCGAGTCTTGATTTCTTCTCCTGGAACTCGACACCCTCTTCTGTCACGACCATGTCGACCTGCTTCAGAACATCGTTGCCTACTACAACATTATAACTCAAATCGCTTTCGTTTGTTACATGGAAAGTTATATCTATCACCATACTTGCTGTGAAGCTACCCTTTGTAACAGTTCGCTGTTACCTATACCCACTAATCGTCGATTTTCCTTGCTCAACTCGATGTCAAGCCGTAACATCATTAAAGTGTCCCACCGCATAAGGCATAAATCTGAACCCGTATCGATCAGTGCTGAGACCGTTTGAGGCATCAAGTTGGGTGAAGTGAAAGTCAAGTCTTTAAAGATTAAGCTGCTTCTGTTTCCTCTGTTCTTCATGGTGTTCACGTTACCATTCTCCGATTTAGCTTTGGTGGCTGATCTACACTCGATGGCACAATGACTTTCTTCTCCGAAACTGTAGCATTTGATTTTGCTTCGTGAACAATTCCTGGCGATATGTGAACTATCACCACACCGGTAGCACTTCCTCTCCCCAAAAGTGGATCTCGTTGCTGCCTTGTTTGAAGACGATGGGTCCATCGGGCTTACCGCTGAGGTTTGAGGTTTCCCATTTCTAATTCTCTCGTAGATATTGATTTGTTCCTTGAGACCGCTGATGGACTTCGCCTGGTACAAGTGGGATTTGTTAGCTTTGGTATCCGGTATACCGTCAATGAAGTACTCAATTAGACTGTGGTCATCCAATTTTATCGACTTTCCGATTTCCATCAGACTATATAAATATTCGCGCATATCTTCGCTTGGGCGCTTACGACGATTTCTCAGTGTACGGTGAACCTCGATGGATGATACCGTTGTTCCGAACTCCTCCTTCAACGCTGACTTGAGCGAGCTCCAATTATATACACCTGTCTGGCTACGTGCAAATATTTTTGCTGCTCCCTTTAACATCTGTTTTGCGTTAATAAATTTCTGCAGATCGTTCCACTGGACGGCGACGGCGTTGTCTTCAAAGTGTTGTACCCATTGCTCGAAACTGGGTTGACCTGACCCGCTGAATGTAGCTAAGGAGTCTTCGATGTCGCGAAGTGTGAACACCGAGCGTTCAATAGCTGGAACATGTACACTGCGACCACTAACTGCATCATCAAATTCAAAGGCCGTAATGAGCCATCAACCTGTCCTGCAGTATAGCTTTCCGTCCCCTATTTGGTAAACCAAGTCTCTCTAAGTTCTCCCTAAGTCCGTCCACTGTTAACGCGTGAATCTGTTCGCGGTCCATTGTCTTACAATTTTATTTACAGCAACTTATTAAATTTATTATTTATAAAATTTAATTCATATAATAAACGCAGTATATTTCAATATAATAATTCAATTTCAAATTTAGCGGCGCAAAATTTATAAAATTGTTTTCAAATATTTTATATGCATTTGAAATTTAATAATTGAATAAATTTTTATATAGCACCCGCTATCACGTTAAACTAATAAATATAGTTAACGATGCGAAAGTATAAAATATTAAATTGAAATGTTTTTATAAAAGTTTTAAAATTACTTGACACTTTTTAATGGCTACTAGTGTGCCGCTTTAAATTTCGAACGCTTTCCTTTTTTGCCCCGCCACTACTGTGCAAATTGAATTTATAAGTACTGTGTATATAAATGTATGCAAGAACATTTACTTAACATATGTATAAATAACAAAAACAACATCTGCTACACCACTTAGCTGCCTATGCTTTGCAAAATTTCGGTTCTTAGCTGCTTCACTTTGACGTGCCGATTCCCTCTGCTGCTTTGTCGTTGCGCTGGTACTCGATCGCTGCTTGTCGTCTCCCCTGTGGTTTTGACGTTGATGCTTTACAATTTATTTATTTATTTGCTTCGTTGTTTGCATACATATACTGCTGCTTGCTGCTGATGCAAAACGCAACTCACTTCGGAGTCTGTTGCTGTTCGTTGTTACAATATCACACATGCGCTGTACACTTTGCTGATCGACGCTATCGTATGTTCTTAGCGTTCGCTGCTGCTCTGATTTAGCGCTCTGCTTAACACTAAGTTGCGCTTTCTGTCGATATAAACGCTGATATTGTTTTACCCTTCACTGCTGCTATGACTTGATGGTCTTTCGTTATCCCAAGTGTGCTGCACTCACTGTGAGGACACACGCTGATGCTCTGCCACTACGTCGGCTTATTACGCTAGAGCACCTGTTACCCCTTTGCCCTTCGGCACACCGCTAAGTCCGTTTCACGCGTTTAACAAAAGTACCGCTTGTAAAAGTACCGCTTTGTGTGGAAAAGTACACTTTCTGCACACAAATTTTATTTTTTTTTTTTTCAATCTTTAATTATACTAACTTAATTAAATGTTTGCCTGTTTTTGTTCAAATTTGATTTCACTGAACAAAGCAAAAGTTCAACTTTGTACTACACATATGTATACACTTTCCGCACTATGATTTTCGTTATTTTTTCACGTTAAGTTTCGCCGTTTATATGTCCTTATTGAATTCTTGATTTTTTACTCAAACATTGATATTTTATAGAAATTAATATACGATATTGCGATTTTAGGTTGTTCGTATGTGGCGGTGGTTTAATGACTGACTCTGTGCTCGTTCGTTTGTCTTCTATTTCGTATTTGTATGTCAGTGTTGCGTGTGTCGTAGGTCAGGGATGCTTTGGTCCAGCAGGCATGGCAGTGCAGTTGGTACGTTGCGTACTAGTAAAGCTGTCCGCTGCGTGTTGTCCGGGCGTCGATTCCCACATTGATGATGATGAACTCAATGTACTCTCACCCGACTGTGCTGAAATTAGGAAAGCAATAGGGTTTCCAGCTGAGTTCTCAAGTACGACGGAGAGAAGCTAGTTAAGTGCATGCACGAGCTCATTTCAAGAAAATGGTCAGAAGAACGAATAACTTCTGATTGGAATTTAAGTGTGCTCTGTCCAATCCACAAGAAGGGTAGGCCACATATCGCGGAAAACCGTCAATGAATTGTTGGACGTTGTCAGTGTGGCTTTAGAAATGGTAAATCTGCCATCGACCAGATATTCACAGTACGACAGATCTTGAAAAAGACTCGAGAAAGAAGAATCGGCACACATGACGAAGTGGTTAGCGATACCAGGGCACAAAAGATTTTCATGGTTTTGATGAGAGAGGAGCCATAAATTGTGAAACAGCAGCTGTGATATAGTAGTATACATGTAGGAATTTGCTATTTTTATAACAATATATAGATTATAAGAATTTAAAATTACAATTTCGATCTTAACTATAAATTTCTTTAACAAATTCAATTAATTTTCTTTAATCTATATATGTATAATTGATTCAGTTCTTATTTCTATCAGCAGAAAATTAAATAAGTTAGTTCCTATATAAAATAAATTATTCTGTGCCGCATTTGTCATTAAAGGTGGTCTTCTAAAGTCATTATTATTCCTTAGTGAATATGGCTGTACATAGGCCACATAGCATATCTTAGAAGTTAGATATCTTGGCATAATATTATTTTTGATTTTAAACACAACCATAATACATTCAAAATAACACGTTGATCTACAGGCATCCATCAAAGTATCAAGGAGCGCTTTTATTGTTATTAGGACATTGCATTTGAGAATAGTTCTCATGGCTTTATTTTACAGTTTTAGCATTATTTTTCTATTTAATTGGCAACTTAAAAAAAGGATTCTTCTAAAAAAAATTAACTTCTTTTCAATTTTTTGCAAATAAAATCAATATGAAAATCGAATTTAAGTTAACAATAGGTTATCTTGTTAGATTAACAGTAATTTATACCTTTTAAGATGGTTTTATTAACATTTGTTTAACATATACATTTTTTTAAATAATATTTTAATTCTTATTACACAAAATAAAATATAAGTTTCATGTCGCTTAAGATTACCGTAAATTTTTTAGAATTTTTTTTATCTTAGTAATATGGTATTACAAACTTTTCAAACGTATAACTTTTTTATTATTACGCAAAATGTGTACATGTAGCGGTGGAGAATGTAAGCTTATAGCGTTTATAGAATAAAAATACAATAAAAATTTGTTAAACTTTTTTAGTTTTCTACAAAGCTTAAAACTTGAATTTTTATGGTTTATGGTAGACAATGAACTGAATTTTAGTTGAAAATTATTAAAAATAATGAAATAAATATTCGTGGCAAGCTATGATATTTTGAATGCTGTTATTTTTATTTGTAACGTCTTCCATTCTTAAAGTAATTGTGTATCTCCATTTTTGCTCTACAATACCTAATTTAAGTTAGGCATAACATCTTGAGATTAATAATTGATACCTTCACTTTGCGTTTTTGATTCTTCTGTTTTTTGACAAGATTTTGTATCGATTTCAGAATTCGTGACTTGTGAACACTTTTTGACTTTTCGACGAACATTTGTTGCTTTGTCGTATAATTTTCCTGTGGGATTTTTTCCGCCGCGCCGGTTGCAATAATATCTCTGTATAAAAAATAATATGTGAGTTTTATTGCACATGTGTATATCTGAAGTTAAAACCTTATGATTTTTAAAAGTCTTACCATATCTTCAGAAGGAAATAATTATTTAATATGATCAGAGAAATTAATAATATAACTGATTGCTCTGAAAAATCTTCGACTAGTATATTTACCACCACTTCGCGATGTTCGTCGAACAAGGAACAATTTTCTTGATATTGCTTGTTATGTAACCGTGTTTTGTACTTGGGCGAAGTGGCTTGTAGGCATGCTAGCGGGCCCTGGCCTAGCTCGTCGGTTGGGGGGAGGGGTCACATGCACTTGCCTACCAGTTACATTAACAAAAAATTTCATTCATGCCTATATGGAAATGATAGGAGAAATATTGGAAGCAAGAGAGAAGATAGAGAAGAAAATGAAAAATCTGTCCCGTCAGGTGGAGTCTCCCACCCACTTCGGCGTAACGCGAAACCTTGGGCATCACTCTGACTCCAGTATCTTAGTGGTGCCAAGCACAACACCCACACCAA
This sequence comes from Philophylla caesio, assembly GCA_963971545.1. NCBI lineage: Eukaryota > Metazoa > Arthropoda > Insecta > Diptera > Tephritidae > Philophylla > Philophylla caesio. The sequence goes on from OZ020604.1 coordinate 108,264,900, forward strand.
ATGTTTGAAGTCTAAGCCCTCATCCCTACAGATAAATATACTGGAAGGCTCACATTTGCATCTGCCAAGCATACATAGTTTTTTATTAATTAAATCTTCTTATGTACAATCCTCTCAGTAGCTACTTAAAAATACGTATTATAACAACAATTTCAGTGTGTTTTAAAATAGAAGTAAACTCAGCATATTCCAACTATCGTACTTTAAATCGCATGTACAAGTGTATCTATGTGTACATCTATGTTAGTACATGTATTGGAGTTTTAACACTCTAATACAGTCATGTATATAAATATAAATATATATATATATACTCGCATATGTGAAACTTATTATAATTGAATAACCAAAAACCACTCACCTGGTCACTCCAGCGATGTTGGTACCAGCATGCATTTGAGAGCCTGTGAGGATCATGTGGGATAACAAAAATATAAAATAAACATACATATGCACATAGCTACCTTCATTGCTTGCTCAATTGCTGAATATTACTTAATGAAAGAAAGAAAAAAAGAACCACACACGATCACTTACTCGCGGTTGCGGGCGTCGAGTGGGTCATATAATTTAAGCAGTTACTTAACTTAAAGGCAAAAACTAGCAAGTGTAAGGGATTATATTAATAAAAAAAAAGAAAGGTAAAAAAGAAATACTACCAATCCGTGGCAAACAAAATATATGATTGTGAAGTAAAACAATGAATGTGTGCTAGAAAAAAAATATAAGAAAACTATTGCTTATACGAGTATATAATCGTAAAAATGGCAAAAAGCACGAAAAATAACAACAAAAGTTAATTGAGAGTAGCAAATGTGAACAGTGAAAATAATATAAGGAAAAGAGGTAAGCCACGTGTTATAAAATGAAATGGTAAACCTACGAATTTTTATGACTAAATTATAAAAAAAAAATATACGGCAATATAATCTAATTAAAAACAAGGTTAATTAAATTCAAGTGATCTCGCAGATATGACCAATGCTGCCCGCTGCTATGCTGCTGCTGTCGGCGTCGTTGGCAACCGTGCGCGCTGATGTCTCGGCGCTGCTGTTATCGACGGCGTCGTTGGCGGTGGCGGCTGCGGTGCGCGCCAATGTCACCAAAAATTATCCCGCTAATGTCGCCAAAAATTCTCCCTGCTCTCCTCTCCTGGATCTCAATTTCAATTCTCAATTCCAATTTCTTTTTCTGGTGGTCTCTCTAGAGTCCTCTCCTTCTCCTAATTTATTGTATGTATTTCTACCGTAAATTTCCTCCTTCCTTTTGATTTGCCAGGTCATTAACCTCCAATGAATACTTCCACGTTCCGGAAATTCGGTTGTTCCTACCACTCTTCCTTCCAAAAGGGCATAGCTCCGAAATTTCCAGTTTTGGCCTCCTTACTAGGACCTGCCACCAACAATCTGGTAAAAGAAATATAAAAAAACATTAGTATAAAAAGTATATATGTATATGTATGTGGGTATATGCAGATCTGTATATAAGTGGATGCATGCATGTACGCGCATATGTGACATACATGCACACACACATCTACATACACCGGGGGATTTGGAACGCGTAAGTACTGCGAAAGTTCATACAAACGTACACACGCACAAACCACATTTTAATTTTAAACTTCATGTACATATATATCTAGTTTTTAATTGAGTTCAGATATCTGCACGTATTCCAACTTTATTATAATTTAGGCATTATTTTAATTTATATTACTTACTTATTTTATCATATATTCATTTAGATTAGTATTATTATGGTTGTATTTTATATTTATTCATTTATTTATTTATTTATTTATTTTTTTTTTTTTTTTGATTATTTCGATTTCTTCAGATTTTTAGTATAATTTTGATTTAATGTAAATTAGCTTATTTAACTTTTATTTTAATTGAATCAATCACAAAGCACGTTCTTATATGTATATATGTATGTATGTACATATGTACATATATGCATATATTTGACTTACCTGGTAGCAGGATTTAAAGCAGTGTTCTTTGCAGCTTCCGTTATCAAGAAAAAAGCATAAGTCAACGGAAAATTAACACTTTTTTTTTTCACTTTCTAACGCGGTATTTTCACAACACGTTCACTTCGCTAGAAGCCGACTTTTGGTATACTCCGCAACTTAAAATATTTGCCGACCGTGCCCCCGATGTTTTGCAAAACGATTTTCGCTACCGCTTTCACTCAAACTTTCACCCACACATTTATATGCCTTCACACACGGACATGCTCGCCCACATCGACATTCGTATCTACCTATACGCGGCTTATCTTCCTCATTATGTTACGCAACATTTAGGGACACATTGTTGAGACACTTTTGTTGCAGAGTTGTTAGACGTATCTTTACAACGTAAAGGCTGTCGTTACAGGCTCGCATCCGCCGATGGTGCCTTCAACATGGAGCGTGTGCGTAAAAAGAATTTAAACGTAGCCTTTTCATGCGTCGAGTGTATTTACCTTATTTACCTTATTTTTTTTTTTTTTTTTTTTTTTTTTTTTTTTTTTTCTCTGCCCAATGTGTGGCCTCGACCCACGACTCAACGCCGGGTAATTTGTTTCTAGTCTCGCCTGTATTCGTTCGTGATCGTCATTGGGGTGCGGTTTGGGGATACATGAAACAAGTAGTTTAAGCTAACCTATCCCAAATATGCTTCAACTTAATACTTAATCTAATTGATTGTATATCACAGACGACAAGGATAATCACAAAGAATCTCGCCATAAATTTTTAAAATAAAAAAAATAAAAAATACATAAAAATATAACTAGTCAAGTCTAAATAGATAAATACTTGCACAAAAAAATAAAGCACGAATAAATAAATAAATAATTACGGAAATAAACAAAGAGAAAAATAAACAAATGTCAATAATGTGTATTCAACGAAATACGGCAGTCAAGTCCAGAGATTGAACATCAAATATAGAACTCAAAACATCAAACATCTTATTTTGCGAACATGTCCTTAGCGTGGTATACCCCGATATTTTTTCCACTAGAATCCCCGAGTTCGTAAATAGAATTTCCTATGGCCTTCAGGACTATGCACTTGATTTGCTTCGGTGCCAATTTCGGGTTATAATTATCAATTTTAGAACTTTGCTTAAAGTTTCGGCGGTAAACTACTTGCCCGATTTGGAACTTAACCTCCCTACTCCGCGTATCGTAAACCCTTTTACTTCGTTCATGTGCCAACCTCAGCTCTTTCTTGATCTTATTTCTTATCAGTTGCAGTCTGTCGCCACGATTTTCCGTTTCGCAATCAGCGTCCTGTAGAGAGCCCAGCTTTCGATATAATTCATACGACCTGCGTGCTGTATCATAGGCACACCAAAAGCGGCCTGATACGGCGACATACAGATGGCAGAATGAGCTACACTACGAAGAGCAAAAGCTGTATCGCTAACATGCCGATCCCAGTTCTTTTGGTTGTTCTTTACGAATGATCGTATAATCTGCAACACAGACCGATTCACTCTTTCAGCAGCATTCGCTTGGGGTGAATAAAAGGCGGTTTTAATGTGTGTCGTTCCATACTTGTCTAAAAGGTCCCTAAAAGTTTCTGACACGAACTGCTTTCCATTGTCCGAATGCACATATTCAGGTACGCCGAATACGTGGAAGACTTCTCGTTCAAGGAAGTTTACGACATTGGCTGAAGTTGCTTTCCGCATGGGCTGTAGAAAGACGAATTTTGTAAAGTGATCTAGACACACAAACACGTAAACGTTACCATCGTACGTACGAGGATAAGGACCCATGAAATCTACAAAAAGACGTTGAAAAGGTCGTTCGGTCACACGTTGCTTGCCCATTACGGGTTTGTGAAAAAGATTTTGCGTTTTGTTAGTCGTACAAATCCCACATTCTTTTATATAGGTATGCACATCTGATACCATGCCAGGCCAGTAATACTTTTCGCGTATTCGCGACAAGGTCTTATGAATGCCTCCGTGACCCGCAGAAGGGGAGCTGTGAGCCGAAGCCACCAATCCCGGTCGTAAACCCGACGGAACCCAAAGCTTCCAGGTCTGGCCCGCCTGAAGCTCGTCCCCCTTGTCAAAATGCGTTCTTTTGTATACGTAGCCGTCAGATACGCATAAATCTGGTAGCTTGTCCTTGTTTTCTGTCACTACTTTCATAAGTTCTACGTATTCGTCGGACTCGAAATATGGCGATTCTAAGCAAACATCAACTACTCTATCACCGGGCTTTAATTCTTCCATATTCATTCGGGAAAGGGTGTCAGGCACAACATTTTGGGAGCCTTTGCGATGTTCGATAACAAAATCGAAACCCTGTAATTTTAGGCTCCACCTCGCGAGTGTACCACACAGGTCCTTTTGGTTCATAAGCCACTTAAGGCTTGCGTGATCCGTTATGACCGTAAATGGTACGCCTTCCACATACGGTCGGAATCTCTTTACACTCAGAACTGCAGCATAACATTCGAGCTCTGTAATACTGTAGTTCCTTTGAGCTTTGTTAAGCTTCGCCGACATGTATGCGATGGGTCGTTCATTATTTTCATCGTCGAGTTGAAACAGTACCCCGCCCACTCCGTCAGTCGATGCGTCACATTGAATGTAAAATCGTTTGTTGAAGTCTGGGTGTGTAAGTACGGGTGCCGATATTAGGCTTTGCTTAAGTAATTCAAACGACTTCTTGGCAGCGTCAGTCATATTGAATTTTCTGATTTTGTCTTTGGTGAGGCAGTCGTGCAGTGGTGCTGCAATAGTCGCGTAGTCTTGAATGAAGCGTCGGTACCAGCCTGCCATGCCCAGGAATCGTCGCAATTGCTTAGGAGTCTTTGGCTCGGTAAAGTCTCTCACAGCCGCTACTTTGCTGGCATCTGTCCGAATACAGCCATCACCCACAACGTACCCAAGATATCGAACCTCTTTGAAGCAAAACTTGCTTTTATCCACATTTATTGTTAACTTTGCTTCGCGTAAGCACCGAGCGACCTTTTCTAACAAACATATATGGGACAAAAAATCTTCCGAACACATTAACAAATCATCAAGGTAGACAAACACAGATTCACGTAACGAAGCAGGTATAACTTTGTCCATCAGTCGGCACATTCTCTGCGCTGCATTGCAGAGTCCGAATGGCATTACCGTAAATTGGTATAGAGGTCTCCCTGGCACTGTAAAAGCGGTCTTCTCTCTTGATTTTTCCTCTAGGGGAATTTGCCAGAACGCGTCCTTTAAGTCTATGGCTGAGATGTATCTCGTGTTTTGCAGCCGACTAAGTATTCCGTCGATATTTGGTAACGGATAGGCGTCTTTAACGGTCCTCTCATTTACCTTGCGTGCGTCAAGACAGAGTAGATTTTTACTACCCTTAACTACCAACGAAACTGGTGAACTCCAACTGCTATTGGATTCCTCTATTACTCCCATACTTAGCATTCTGTCCAATTCTTCATATATTAATCTTTGTATTGCACGTGAAATGGGATAAAATCGTTGTTTAACTGGAAGGTTATCGTCGTGGACTTCGATAATATGTTCCTCCAGATCAGTTCGACCTAGACCAAGGACAGTAAAGGATGGGAAATAAGACTTTAATTTGTCTAAAGCGATAGTCTGATCTCGGGTCAACACATGCTGCACTGCGTCGAATGACAGGTCACCATCAGCGGAGGCGAGCTCAGACACTGTAGCACAGGAAGATCGCGTTTCAGCTCCTCTGCTGACTACATTTAGGTCAAATGTCTTCCAAAAATCGATGCCTAAGTACACTTCTTGCTGCAAACCTGGTACTATCAAGAACTCCAAATCCCTATTCATGTCACCCCAAAGCACTGGTAAAGTTATCACACCTGTCACTGGAGTTTCTCCCCCGTTCGCGGTTTTAATATTCTGGTTATTAATATGAAGTATTTTCTCTTCATTGCCTTCTAAAAACTTGCAACCATTTTTTCCAAGGCAACTAGCTCCTGCACCAGAGTCTAGTAGCGCTAATGCTTCTTTACCTCCTATGTTTGTTTGCGCAAAAAATCGATTGTCTCCTTTCACTGTTACAATCGTAGATACTATCTTATTATAAATTCTTCTATATATCTTACATTTTTCTCTCATCTTTAGTATCTTTCTATAATTCCTGTTTCTCTTATTTTCTACTATTGATTCGCAAAATATTCTCTTCCTTGCTTCTTCATATTCTATCTTCCTAACATGCAAACTTTTGAACTCATTTTTCTTTCCGATATCTAACTTTTCTTTATCAATTCCATCTTTATTCTTTAATATTTTTATTTTTGGCGGTCCGGGTGCTCCTGCTGCTGACTGAGAACCCCGGTCATCTCCGCCAGTTTTCCATTTCCCGTTTCGGCCTTAAATACACAAAACGAGTTGTCACTTCCGCAGGAGAAACAAACCATGTTGTGAAATGTCGACTTACATCTCGTGTCTTTCTTTGCCTCCGCTGGGTTCTTTGTGAAGTGGTCCACTGGCATCCCACATGCGAAGCACAACATCAGGTGAAATGGCGAGGGGCAGAAGGAATTGATTGCTAGAACGGCTGCGAGGTAGCTTCAACGTCTGCCATCAACAAAAAAATGAATGAAAGTATATATGTACGTATATCTAAATATATGACAATTTGCATGCATCCATTAGACACATACTATATATATTCAATACCCACCCAATTAAATTATAACCACTATTTTCAGCTACCAATTAAACGAACTCTAAAGTCCATTAAAGGAACGCTATCAGCAGTAGGAACATTCCCCCAATAATTTTTCTTGGAAGCACGTATCACTTCCGACTGGTCAGCAGCGATGCTGATGCCATGAAACCTAACACTGTCCGTAAAGTAAAGATGAAAGATAAAAGTGGAGGAATAGTATGATATGTAGGATCAAGAAGTAAGAAAAAAAAAATTTTTACAACTACGTAGAAAAAAAAAAGTCAAAGACTATTGGGCTATAACCAGGGCGCCATTTGTTATGTAACCGTGTTTTGTACTTGGGCGAAGTGGCTTGTAGGCATGCTAGCGGGCCCTGGCCTAGCTCGTCGGTTGGGGGGGGTCACATGCACTTGCCTACCAGTTACATTAACAAAAAATTTCATTCATGCCTATATAGAAATGATAGGAGAAATATTGGAAGCAAGAGAGAAGATAGAGAAGAAAATGAAAAATCTGTCCCGTTAGTCAACTGTCCATCCGTCAAAGGTCAGTCCCTTTACCCAGTCGTCACTCCCATCTCCCCTCAGCTGCGCAAGCACAACACCCACACCAAATGTTTGAAGTCTAAGCCCTCATCCCTACAGATAAATATACTGGAAGGCTCACATTTTCATCTGCCAAGCATACATAGTTTTTTTATTAATTAAATCTTCTTATGTACAATCCTCTCAGTAGCTACTTAAAAATACGTATTATAACAACAATTTCAGTGTGTTTTAAAATAGAAGTAAACTCAGCATATTCCAACTATCGTACTTTAAATCGCATGTACAAGTGTATCTATGTGCACATCTATGTTAGTACATGTATTGGAGTTTTAACACTCTAATACAGTCATGTATATAAATATAAATATATATATATATCTATACTCGCATATGTGAAACTTATTATAATTGAATAACCAAAAACCACTCACCTGGTCACTCCAGCGATGTTGGTACCAGCATGCATTTGAGAGCCTGTGAGGATCATGTGGGATAACAAAAATATAAAATAAACATACATATGCACATAGCTACCTACATTGCTTGCTCAATTGCTGAATATTACTTAATGAAAGAAAGAAAAAAAGAACCACACACGATCACTTACTCGCGGTTGCGGGCGTCGAGTGGGTCATATAATTTAAGCAGTTACTTAACTTAAAGGCAAAAACTAGCAAGTGTAAGGGATTATATTAATAAAAAAAAAGAAAGGTAAAAAAGAAATACTACCAATCCGTGGCAAACAAAATATATGATTGTGAAGTAAAACAATGAATGTGTGCTAGAAAAAAAATATAAGAAAACTATTGCTTATACGAGTATATAATCGTAAAAATGGCAAAAAGCACGAAAAATAACAACAAAAGTTAATTGAGAGTAGCAAATGTGAACAGTGAAAATAATATAAGGAAAAGAGGTAAGCCACGTGTTATAAAATGAAATGGTAAACCTACGAATTTTTATGACTAAATTATAAAAAAAAAATATACGGCAATATAATCTAATTAAAAACAAGGTTAATTAAATTCAAGTGATCTCGCAGATATGACCAATGCTGCCCGCTGCTATGCTGCTGCTGTCGGCGTCGTTGGCAACCGTGCGCGCTGATGTCTCGGCGCTGCTGTTATCGACGGCATCGTTGGCGGTGGCGGCTGCGGTGCGGGCCAATGTCACCAAAAATTATCCCGCTAATGTCGCCAAAAATTCTCCCTGCTCTCCTCTCCTTGATCTCAATTTCAATTCTCAATTCCAATTTCTTTTTCTGGTGGTCTCTCTAGAGTCCTCTCCTTCTCCTAATTTATTGTATGTATTTCTACCGTAAATTTCCTCCTTCCTTTTGATTTGCCAGGTCATTAACCTCCAATGAATACTTCCACGTTCCGGAAATTCGGTTGTTCCTACCACTCTTCCTTCCAAAAGGGCATAGCTCCGAAATTTCCAGTTTTGGCCTCCTTACTAGGACCTGCCACCAACAATCTGGTAAAAGAAATATAAAAAAACATTAGTATAAAAAGTATATATGTATATGTATGTGGGTATATGCAGATCTGTATATAAGTGGATGCATGCATGTACGCGCATATGTGACATATGTACATGCACACACACATCTACATACACCGGGGGATTTGGAACGCGTAAGTACTGCGAAAGTTCATACAAACGTACACACGCACAAACCACATTTTAATTTTAAACTTCATGTACATATATATCTAGTTTTTAATTGAGTTCAGATATCTGCACGTATTCCAACTTTATTATAATTTAGGCATTATTTTAATTTATATTACTTACTTATTTTATCATATATTCATTTAGATTAGTATTATTATGGTTGTATTTTATATTTATTCATTTATTTATTTATTTTTTTTTTTTTTTTTGATTATTTCGATTTCTTCAGATTTTTAGTATAATTTTGATTTAATGTAAATTAGCTTATTTAACTTTTATTTTAATTGAATCAATCACAAAGCACGTTCTTATATGTATATATGTATGTATGTACATATGTACATATATGCATATATTTGACTTACCTGGTAGCAGGATTTAAAGCAGTGTTCTTTGCAGCTTCCGTTATCAAGAAAAAAGCATAAGTCAACGGAAAATTAACACTTTTTTTTTTCACTTTCTAACGCGGTATTTTCACAACACGTTCACTTCGCTAGAAGCCGACTTTTGGTATACTCCGCAACTTAAAATATTTGCCGACCGTGCCCCCGATGTTTTGCAAAACGATTTTCGCTACCGCTTTCACTCAAACTTTCACCCACACATTCATATGCCTTCACACACGGACATGCTCGCCCACATCGACATTCGTATCTACCTATACGCGGCTTATCTTCCTCATTATGTTACGCAACATTTAGGGACACATTGTTGAGACACTTTTGTTGCAGAGTTGTTAGACGTATCTTTACAACGTAAACGCTGTCGTTACATGCTGCAATACGCTACGGCCTCTAGCAACTGCGTTAAGTATTTCATTTAAGCTCTTTACAGGTGTACTTTCTGCTAAGGGATCAGATTTTTGGTTGGTACTCATCCAACTACTAGAACATTCTAAAGGACTGTTTAATCCACATGCAAGAAAAAGTACTTCAGTAAAAGTCTGGTTAAACGTGGCAATGCATACGATTCTCCTACGATTTTGACAGTAATTTTGCGCTTGCATTGCCACGTCTAACCGCATTTTAACTGATCCTGGAATCACTTTTGGAAATTTGTAGGTTTGATAGATTTTTCCAAAGCTACTTGTACTTTCCACGTCCATCAGCTACTTTACTACATTTAATCATTTAAACTTAACCTTTTGTTTTTGCCACTTAGCTACTCTTTGTTTAAACTTAATCCTTGTCCCAAGCATAGAATGCGAGTATGTGCATACGCATGTTTTTGTATCCAAAAACTTAACATAAACAATTTTAATTACCGAAATATTACCTATCAACCTTTTGTACACTTCCTCATCGAAATTCATCTCTCTACAAATTATTTCCTTCAAATTTGTATTTCTTGCATGGGGCTGTGGCGGCGTAGCTCTGCGGCAGAGGATTCTCAATTTTACAAGAATTGAGTAGATCACCACTAGGAACGATTAAAAACAATTTACCGCATTCTTTTTCGTTTCCTTCAAATACACTTTCAATTTTTTCATTTATTTAAACTTTTCACAAAAGTTAGCACAATATATCACACAATAAAGCTAAAATTTGTTATTCGCTCACAGTAATACACGCGTGTTTGACAATTCGCGAAAAATTAGGCAAGCATAACGGTGTTGTTCTTTTTTCATGTTGTATTAACAGTTTGTAACAATTTTTATTATTGTAAGGAATGTAAAGTGTGGTTGTTTTATTGCTCTTTAGTGTAATTGTACAGAACGCAAGAGTTTAACATAGGACTGTACTGGGTACTGTAGATAAACCTCCTGAGCGATCGCCAAAGACAATTAAGGTCGAGCGCTCAGAAGATCGGACTTTTATAGGTCAAGGCTAGACTCTAAGGATGCTTACATTCAGCTTACATCAGCTGTTTGAACGGTCGCAATTATGGATAACAGTCAAATGCATTCTCAGCCGTTGACTATCCGCAGTTATTGATAACAATCATTGTGCAATATTTCCATTAGTTGTACAATATTATGGCACTTATTTTAACATATTCGTACATAGAAATTATAATTTAAAGTAAATAAGTAAAAACATATACATATAATCATGGGAGGACGGAAATATACTTATAGACATAATGTGTACAATACATATGTATATATATGTATATATGTATGATGAATTTCATATCAAATCCAATATGCGTTGAACCCGACCCCCTCAGAATTTGATGAAATTTTGCATATAGGTACATCTTACCTACCCAAACACAACCTTATTTTTTGAAAATGGATTTTCGAAAAATTGTGGGCGTGGCAAGGTATCGAAATATTCGAAAATATTCGAAAAATTGAAATCGATGGAAGGTCAACATAATTTTAGAAACTATAAAGATGTTATTAAATTCGTTGTCTGTAATGGTAATATAGAAAACAGCGAGTGTTGCGTATCAATGTGTGGTCGGTGCTACGATAATTTAACGAACCTTAGAACGATGATGTTGGAATATTACGAAAAAAATTCGATTCAAGAAGTCATTTACATTTACTCTATTAGAAAAAAAAAAATCTGTATAACTTCCAAAGTATAGCTAGGTACCTTTTTTTGTCACACAATAATATCAAAATAAAAAAAGTTAACAAGAGATGCATTTACTTAAATAAATTTAAAAAAAAAAAGAAAAAACACCCCATTTTAGTTTTCAGATATGTTATATATATTAAATAGACCTTTCTAAAATAAAATTTTATTTTTCAAAATCGCTTGATCTTTGAAGTGTTTTTTCAGTTTAAAATTTTATTTTGGAAAATTTTTTTTTTTCAGTGTACTAACAAATTTTTACAGTGTATTTTTTTGAAAGCCTTTCTAATGGTATGAAGATCTTTGAAATCGGTAAAGCCATTCCGTAGTAATCACACTTTAAAAGTACCTATTATCGTAATTTTTCGAATATTTTCGAATATTTCGATACCTTGCCACGCCCACAATTTTTCGAAAATCCATTTTCTAAAAACAAGGTTGTGTTTGGGTAGGTAAGATGTACCTCTATGCAAAATTTCATCCAATTCTGAGGGGGTCGGGTTCAAAATGTACGTTTTTTTCAGCCTTTGAAATGAAATGCATCATATATACTTATGCTACAAGTTTAATTTTGTTAAATATACCAAAAAGGCTAATTGACTTTAACAAGTAAATGTCATGTTTGACACATCGTGTAATTTGCAAAAATTGTTGTTTTGTTTTGCACGTAAAACCCGATCGTGCGAATCCAACATGAATCGTGTTGTTTAAAAATGAGCATTATTTTCTGGGTGTGCTCGTCAAATAGCTTCGAAACCATCGTAACTGCTGTAATATTGCCATCATTATTTCTTGATCTAATGTTTTTTGTAAACGCAGGAATACTGCTCCACCCTCTTTTTTTCGTCAATATCAGCTTTCCATTTGTTTATCACCAAATTTATAACCGTTTCACAGCTGGGTTTTGTCTGAACCCATACCGATATTCTGAGAACAGTGTATTTTTTTTTTTCAAAATATTGCACCAGTTGCTCCTGCAAATTTTTCTCAATTACTCTACTTTCTATTAGCAATATATTGATGGGTCGAACATCTTCCGGCTTTCTTCCTTTTTGATTTTCTGTAGGAACAACTCAGGATTCCTTGCAATTTTCTGATAAAATTCCTTTCATGAACGATTAATTAATTAGAATGATAGTGAATTGTAATCATTCTTTTAATTCTTCTTTGTAATTGATTGTTTCAGGTCACTAAGCGTTATTGTTTTAAAATGGAAAGTTTTACTCGTCTTCTGTATCAAATTAGCAAATGGCGTTTCTGGTATAGTCTCACTAACGCATTAAATGCTGCCAACGAAAAAATTGTTAAATCGATTAGATAGTTCTTTTTTTCAGTTATCACGGTTCGATTAAAGTTCACTTTTTCTAAATATTTCTTCTCATTTTTCATCACCAATTTCTTTATTGTTTGCCACATTGAGTTGTGGTCCTTGTACTTCTAAAATTTATTCTCAATGTATTTATTATTCTCAAATTTTAGTTTTGCTGAGTAATCGTTCCTAACTATATTCAGATTGATTTATACATATTTTTTTTTCTTGCTTCTCATATCACTTAATGCAGTGTTAAACCCTTTACATCTGTTTTCATTGTTTGTATTTAGATTTATCAAAGACAGTCACTAAAAGTTCTCGCCTTTTTTTCAAAATAGTTACTGAAATGGATTTTATTTTTATTAATTTGATTGATTAATGGTTTTTTTTATTAAATTTAATTATCTTAAATGTCTTTATTTTTCTGCTGTTCACTGTTATTACCGATCTCAATACAAATCGTTTCATGATCGCTTTTTTTCTAGTCTGTTATTATTTTTGCATTTGCAATAGGCGTATTTGTTATAATATAATCAATTAGAGTTGCTGACGAACAAGAAATTCTTGTAGGTTCCTTCATTATTTGCTTAAATGCGTTATCGTCGAAAATTTGGTTTAACGGCCTCTTATACTTAGTATTTTCTAGCCAATTTATATTAAAATCTCCAAGCACTTTTCTAGTTCAGCCTTCATAAAATCGCAAATACACTTTCCGGTGAAAACTGTCTATCAGGCGATCTATACACTGCAGCAACACTCAACTTGCTACTATTCCGACGAATTTGCAACACTAGCCACCAAAGCATTTTCTCATGCGCGGTTACCTCTATAGAATTTACACTCATTACATTTTGCACATCTTTGATGCGCCTCCGTGTACACATATGCTTTGTGGTTAAAACCCCAGCATTTGAAGCATCGCACGACATCTAATCGTTCATGAACCACGCACCGATTCCATTCAATATTTAGCTTTTTAATTTTCATATCATTCTCAAAAGCATCTCCGTCAACTTCATCATACGCATTAAAAGATCGAGGGTTCTTGAAAGAATTGAATATTTTAGTGCACTTTATATACTTGAATTCAATGTCGTTTTGTTTTTTGATCGCTTCTTGTATAGTGCCACATTAGCATTTTGATGACAATCCGTATACTAAAATCTTCGGATAGCGCATGCCCGGAAGAACAACTTCATAGTTTTTACTTAGCTTTTTCGTTTGCTAAAATACTTCTTTCACCACTGTTAATACATTTTAAAGAAATAGCTCCATTCTGCCTGCTCGTAATTCCGTTTACCTTAATCTTTATGTTTGTTGGGTTTACATACGCTTTAACGTGAATTTTGTTTTTCACGCTCTTGGTTAGTTTTAGGCTTTAAAATCACCTGCGCACAACTTGTGTTTTTCTTTAATATTGCAGAATACGATTCTTTCTCAACACCGTCTTTGATATTATTAACAATGCTCTTAACATCGTCACATATTTTCATATTTTCTCTTTGATGTTCTCCTTTCAGCTTGGAAAGAATCATTCATTATGCCCCTTCATAAAACCGGTAGTAGGTCCTCTATAGAAAATTATTGCGGTATAGCTAAGCTTTCTGCTATTCCAAAACTATTTGAAGCTATTGTTGTTAACCATTTAACGTATTCCATATCCTCTACAATTTCTAGCACACAACACGGGTTCTCTAAAGGAAATCTACCGTTACAAACTTGCTCGAGCTGACAACTCATGTTTCAAATGTAGTCAGAGAATTTATGCACACCGATGTTATATACACCGATTTTAGCAAAGCATTCGACATAGTAAGTCACTCTTTACACATCCATAAACTCGATCTCTTCGGTTTTTTAACTAATCTTCTTCGTTGGATATCTTCTTACCTCAATGACAAAATACAACGAATTCTGTTTAAAAATATTTCTTCGAGCATTTTTCATGTGTAAGCTATGGCAACCATACCACCAACTTTAGAGACGGCAATGCTGCCACAAATGTCAGCAAAAGGGAAAGAGCGGAAGACATTGAGATAGAAATCACCGAACCGGACTCACGCCAACAACGAAAACAGTATTCTTGCGATTTAATTTTTCAATTTCTTTATTAAATACTTAAAATAACCTGTAACCTAAATTTAAATAAACATTCAAGTGAATTTTCTTAAATAAAACGAACTCGGGTTTTTTATCCTCTACAGTTCAAACTGGGATCAGAATCCACTTGGCATTTAATATACAGTTTTGGAGTTTTGTACGTGCAGGAGCATACATATGTATTTACATACGTACATACATGTGTTCACTCAATTTTCTAGCGCACAGCGATTGCGTATAGACAGCGAACGATCAACGGGAAAAAATCTGTGTGAACAAGTGCACAAGCATACATGCACAGATACATACATAAATACGAAAGGCGATTTGACAACGAGTAAGTGCTACTCAACGCAACAAAAAAAATCCTAAACGAAACGGCTATAGGCAAGTTGGCAACGATTCAACGGCTGGCACGCATAGCCCAGCCATAGCAAAAACAACGATTCTCAACGGAATGTCTATGAGCAAGAGCATATAGACAACGACGCATACGAGCAGCAACGAAGCAAACACTTAGCAACGACGCAAACGGAAAGCAACGAAAACTAATTTACCACAAAATGGCAAAAATTAACGAATTAAAAGTTGAGCAATTGAAGAAGATGCTACGTGAGAGGAATTTAGCCACGACGGGCACTCGTGGTCAGCTTATACAGCGTCTCAGCGAATACGAGGAATCGAACGAACGTCTACCTCAGGATAGCAATGTTACTGAGGAGGTAACGAAGACATCATCGATATGGCAATAGAAAAAAAGAAATTACACAGCTTGGAGAATTATTGACGCAACTTTTGCAATCACAAAGCATTGCTAATAATAGCAGCACATCGCAGGTCGCGCAGGCCATAAAAAACGACAACGCACAGGACGCTGCAAACGACGACCGCGCAGTAGCAGTAAACGAATGCGCAGCAGCACAAATTCAACAGCACGAGACCTGTTTAGCGAACAACGAGGTCGCAATAGCAACGCATTAATACGCAACCAAACACAATCGAGGCAACGAATATATTTCAACGAATATGCGTATATATTCGGCATGCATCAGTTAAAGAAAGAGCAATCATACACAACTACAACAGGAATAATGAAATCGAACAAACCATCGTTGACGTCGAAATGGCCATTTCATTTCTACCCAATGACGAGCAGGACCATGCAAGACACATGTGTAAGGAAATAATTGAGAAAGACATTAAAACAGTAAAGCAAGATACAGATAACAGCAGAAGAGTTATAGAGAACTTAAAGCGCAAACTAAAAACAAACAATATCATTTCAACGGGAGCAGATAAAGGCAACACAGCTGTATTAATAAATAAAGAAGAATACATTAGAAAAACGGAGAAGTTCTCAAAGGAAACGAATTGCAAAAAAATAACAATAGACCCAACGAAAGAGTACCAAGTCCAAATAAAAAGCGCTATGAAAAAAGCGAAACTTATAATAAAACCAAGCCAATACAAGACTTACTATCGGTCTCATCATCAGAGCAATTTATTTACGTAGTCAATAAAGTAATTATCAAATCGCAATGGCACCGAATAGCCGGCTTTCATTACGACGGATGGGCTATTCGAGTTCAAACGTATGCCATTCGGGCTTAAGAACCTCCCATCTATTTTAAATCGACTCATGGCAGAAATTCAGAAGAGTTTAGAGAAAAATGATATGCTACACTATATGGATGATATCCTTATTGTGGCAACTCTTTCGACGAGGTTTATGATAAACTCTCACGAATTCTTCATGTGTTACGATCGTGTGGACTTACATTAAACGTAAACAAATGTGAGCTCTTCAATAAAACAATAACCTTTTTGGGACATCAGCTACATGCCGCGGGTATCAATCCAGGTGCAGTTAAAACAAACGCTATCGCAAAATTTTCCAACACCAAAGAATATCACTGACTTGCGCTAGTTTTTAGGTCTCAGTGAATACTTCCGGAAAATCGTCGCCGGATATTCGATCATCTCCGAGCCGTTGCCGAATTTACATGGAGACAGCCGCAAGCAGACGCGTTCACGAAGTTAAAAGAATCGTTAACGTCGAAACCAACAATGGTAAACTACCGCATTGATACCGAACAGGAGTTGCATACAGACTCCAGCGCCATTGGACTTGCAAGAGTTTTAATGCAAGTCGAGAATGGGCAACTGCAACCGATCGCCAATTTAAGTCGCTTTGCTTCAGAAAACGAAAAAACGTTTCCATAGCTACGAGCTTGAAGCCTTAGCGGTTGTGAAATATTTAGAATGGTTCAAATACTACGTCTATGGTAAGAAAATCAGAGTCATAACCGACTGCAATGCCTTACGTACAACGATGGACAAACGAGATCTCATCCCACCGATCGCTCGTTGGGAGCTGCGAATCCAGGATTTCGACGTTGAAATCCTCCACCGATCAGCTCGCTGTATGACGCATGTGGACGCACTGAGTCGGACATCCTAAGAAGATGCTCGAGAAATGGATACCGCTGACCTAAAAATTTTCGAAAACAATTATCGCTAAACCCGATTGGCTGTTCAGTATCTACATAATTGCAAGATGACAAAATTAAGCACATCGTCGACGAGGTGTGTAATGGCACCAAATCAGAACACGCTGATTATGTAAACGAATTAGGCCGTTTATATCGGAAGTACAAAGGAAAGAGCCTATGGGTTGTTCCGAAGCAGTTAAGATACCATGTACTCCAGGACACGCAGGGCAAAGCGTATTCTCAATCTGTTTTGGTTCCCCCGCATGCGGAACTACGTAAAAAGCTATATAAAATCCTGCGTCGGTTGTTCCCTTAATTAATCGCCAGGAGGCCGACGAGAGGTTCAATATCATTACCACATCGCCAAGCCGATACCGATTACGACCATCCACATCGATCATTTGGGTCCGCTAACAAAGTCTTCAAAACGCAATGAGCACATACTGGTTATTGTCGATTCATTTACCAAGTCTACAATCATTCGCGCCGTTAAAAGCACGGCAAACGACTATGTAATCCAGGTATTGTCGGATGTCACAAGCTATCTTGGAATGCGACAACGTATCGTCTCCGATCGCGGAACGGCTTACACTTCGATAGCATTTCAAAAGTTTTGCCACGACAACAGCGTAAAACATGTCCTCAACGCAGTGCGTAAGCCATGTGCAACTGAGCACGTTGAGAGAATGAACCGCATCATCTTATCTATGCTACTACCTACCGCAGATGATGAAAAACGATGGAACGATAAACTGCGCCAAATTCAATGGGGCATCTCTATGAGTACACGCGGCGCGACATCTTACAGAACCAACTGATTCAAGCTCTTCAAGACCATCATGGTGACATGATTACCGACACGGAGCTACAACAGCTGCGAGCCGATTCTGCTAATATAATTAACGACATACGAGCACAAGCCAAGAAGTTAGCACAACATACACGTCCGAAGAACTACAACGAAGGTGACCTCGTTATAATCAAAAATGAGACTGTAAGCACCGGTACATCACGAAAGTTAGAACCTTGCTACACGGGTCCTTTCATGATTAGCAAAATTTTACCTAATGACCGCTATGTGGTCGAAGACTCACCAAATGACAAAATAACACAACGACACTATACGTCCGTATTTGCATCAGACCAGCGGAAATCGTGGTGCCAAATACCACCTGATGATCCAGACGAATCAGACGATGCGGTTTGAATTACGATGGACCCTAAATTCAATATCAATCTTCACATTAATGTTACAGTTAACAAAGCCACTCCGTAGTTTGTGTCAGGATTTTAACACTTCTTTTTATATTTCAGGATCACTTTTTTACGTAAAGAAAACTATACTCAACACTCTCAATAATTGATACATACAAACATATATTTTATTATTTGATCAGCTGATGAGCATTTGGTCTGTAGCTGAACAGGTTTAGATCTCGACACTTAACGAACTTCTGCCTTTCATGACTCGGCGCAGCATATATGAAAAAAAAAATTTATTTTATATATCCGTGCGTCATGCGGATGCGCCCCTCGCGTCGGTCGCTCGGGTATGGAGGGATGCAACCCCTTGGGATTATTATTATTATTATTAAGAAGAAAAATGTATGATGTATTTTGGAACGATTTTCCGTCGATCCTTGTCAAATTTGGTTTTGAAACAAACCGGTTTCGGCGTTGTGCCATCTTCAGTGTTATTTTTCGTTCTAAAAAAACAACAAAAAACAGAAAAATGTATCTTTCATTGAGTGATTTCTTTTGCAAAGCATATGTTATAGGAAAACAACTTCGGCTTTCATTTGTCGAAAGTAAGGATAGAGCCAGTGTGGCCGGCTAGCTGATTCATACAGAATTATGTGGTCCTTTTGCGTGGTGGCGGTCACTATATGCTTATGTTCCGCGATGATTATTCTAACTATCACCATGTCTATTACATCAAGTCCGAAGCAGACGTTGCGAGTTAATTAAAAAAAATTTTAAACCGGGTTGAGTCTGAAATCCAGAAGAGGGTGGAATGCATAAGATCAGATAATGGAATAGAGTTTTTTGAAAAAATTTGGCGAGAATTCTCAATGATTACAGGGTTTTGCATCAAAAGTCTGCACCATATAGGGCACAATGGCAGAAATGAAAGAGATATGGGATTCATAAAAGAAGCGCCAAGGAAAATGATACATGCGGAAGGTTAAGTTTAAAACTTTGGTGCGAGGCAGTTCAAAACGTTACATTTACTCTCAACCAAGCGAGCCAAATAAAAACTAATGTGATGACACCGTATGATCCGTGGTTTGGTCTTTCCCCAAACATTTTGAACCTTCGTATATATTTGGCGCTAATGCTTTTGTACATACTCCACCAAAGAAACGGTGACAGATAAACGCAAAGTCAAAGAAATGCGTACTCCTTGGATAAGAGGAGCATTGTTGAGGCTATCGGATCTTGTTACCGCACGAAAGGAAATTTGAAATTTCAAAAGATGTTATTATTCGCGATAGTTATTCCGCTCAAAGACGAAGCATTCTCGGGCACACACGTTTATGTACCAACGGAGGTTCAAAAATTTGAATCATTAATAAATCAGGCGATTATTTTATAGATGCACAATCACACGGAGCAGATCCAAGAGATACGGATTTTGTTAGACGTTACAATGGTCAGGTTAGGTTCATGTGGTTGCCGGTATACCGCCAGCATACTTAGGCCACTATGTTGGTCCCATTGAGATACGACAGAGATCTCAACCCTTTACTACTCCTCGAACCAGTTCGTGGAAACGACAAATTTTGATAGTTTAGTTATGTTCAGCTCAGCAGCAGCGCTTAGATCTTTTAAAAATCCGGAGCCAAAGAATTTTCGTCGTCTCCTGCGTAGTGCACGGCATTTACATAATAGGCGCTTAATCGTTTCAGGCTTCTTCTCGTCAAGGCAGCTTCAGCAAAAATCATTGTAGGGCACTCAAAGTCGTTCTGCGTGTCTCCCTATAACCAGGTGGCCTGTTATAATTCCCATAGTCACAGATAATTCTGACCTTCTCAAGAACAGGAGATCTCGCGGTTTCCTTATGCTCCACTCGGGCCACATAAGCTTTGCTGTATTGCACCTATCACAGCGTTTTTATCCCAGGCGTGATTGGTGCAGGAAGGAATCTCTTATCAAAGTTTGCAGGAAGCCAGTGTTATGCATAACCTCTTCCATGCCGTAGAAAGTGGTGCAGAAGTACCACATCTTGCAAGCTCGTCAGCTTTCTCATAGCGCAGACTGTCTACAGCTTCTTGTATAGCCCCTAATTCGGCTTGGAAGACACTAGAGCGGTCCGGGAGGCGAAAGAAGGACACCAGCCCGAGTTGCTCAGCGTATACTCCTCCTCCTACTTTGTTATCAATCCGTCGGTGTATAATCTAATTGAATTTTCATGACCCGGAACTCCCTCCGACCACGATTCTCGACTGGGTATCTCTGTGAGATATTTATTGTTGAAGGCAAACATTGATGTGCAATAATCGGTTTTGCTCGGAAGCTTATGGTTAACCAGAATGGTGGTGTGACCTCTCGATTGTATGTTCCAGAATTTTTGTTTCCGCAACCTTAAAGCAATATTCGCTGCGAATTGCTTACCCATCAGTTCTATGGGTAGTATGTTTATAATAGCGTTCATGAGGGTAGTACGTAGGGCCCCACTGATGCACAACAGTGCCGTTCTTTGTACTTTCTGCAGTGTAAGAAGTGCTGTTTTCTTTTCCAAGGCTGGCCACCAGACCGCCAGGCCGTAGAGAAGTATGGGTCTGACTACCGCTGTATACATACAGTGTGTCAGCTTTGGGCTTATGCCCCACTTTCGACCAATGGCCTCTTTACAGCTATATAAAGCTACTGTCGCCTTACGCGCCCTTTCCTGTATGTTGCTCGTCCAATTTAGCTTTTTATCAAGGATTACTCCAAGATATCTTGCGGATTCGCTTAAGTTAAGCGTATTGTTTCCAAACACCGGTGTTTTGAGTTCGGGTATCTTGTACTTCCTTGTGAAGAGTACTAGATCCTTCTTATTTGTGGTAATACGTTGTTAAACGCGCCCTCAATATTTAGAAATGCTATCAGCGTGTATTCTTTGAAGGCTAGCGACTTTTCTATTAGCGCTACAATTTTGTGTATGGCTGTTTCTGTGGACCTTCCTTCTGGGTATGCGGCTACAGTTGCGGTTACAGTTGCAGAGCGAACGCTGACGGGGCAAGGGAGGAAAACTGTGGGCCCTTGCGACGTATACTACATCTGCCATGTAAAGGAGCGCACATTTGGTGTCGGATTTGTGGTGGGAGAGTGACTTCGCCGTAAAATACTGTCGTTCACTCCGGTGGACGAACGTCTCGCCACTGTCCGCATAAAGGCGAGATTCTTCAACATCTCCCAATGCCAAGGTGAGAAAGGAGGGCATCTTTGGTTCCACAGTCTGTTAATTCAGTCTCCACGAGGATACGTCTGATATCGGATTGAGACTGATCGACTTCGCCGGGGCCCGAAACATGGTAGTCTGTAGTTCCAGGTTCCAGCAAAGGAACATACATCAGGCTACGTGGCTGTCTCCAGATGGTAAGACACGAAACCAAATCGACCATGTTGTGATAGACGGAAGGCACGCTTCCAGTGACCTAGATGTGCGCACGATCCGAGGAGCCAAGACCGACTCGACCGACCACTATCTTGTCGCAGCAAAGATACGCACGCGCCTCGGTCGTGCGCTAGGTAGATAGAGGCCAGTCCATATTGGTGCCCATTTATTTCCAGATTGACCACCGTGGTGTCCTTCTCACTATATTGTGGAAGAAAGAGATATTTAAGTTTAGATCTAATCAAGATACAGGTCCTTGGTTTTCCCATTGTAGCTCCACTTACCAATTAGAAGTTGGGTGTTTTCAGCCCGTATATACGATGGCCCACGCTCCAGGGTTCTTGGACGAATACGATGTCTGCTGCCCTTTTAGATGTAAGGCGGAGCAGCAGAGCAGCTGGAGCTGCCTTACAATGATGCAGGTTTATTTGTAGCACCCTCTCCATCGTGATCGCTTCCACCTGCACCTTCAATCAAAGTGGAGTTTGCTCCGTCATCTGACTCGCACAGCTCCTCCTCAGTATATCGCCGGAACATCTGTCCAACACCCAGCAATGATGTTGAGGAGGCATATTCACCAATCACATCCTCCATCGGATTGACATGGCCGATTTCGTACTTCATTTCAACGTCGGCTTTCTCCGGCTCAAGCTCTGCCAGCAGGCTTCTAGTCGCATTGACGTCACAATACGCGAGGAAGAAATTTATATGCATCAACCCTTACTCTATGAAGATAATAGAGTAAAGTTTGCAAGTTAAATAAAAGCATTTACGGTTTTAGACAGGCTTCCAAATGCTGGAATCGGAAATGTACACAAATGCTTGAAGCATTTAAACTAAAATCTTGAGAGGCAAATCCATGCGTTTATATAGGCAGTATAAATAATTTAAAGCTTATACTTACAATATTCATTGATTATGGTATAGTTGCAAGGTTTATATATAAATTACTCAAATCAAGCACTTGTTTTCCTTACCCACTCCAATCAAGCACTTAAAACAGGGAAAACAGGAAAAATAACAACAGCTCACCATATATGTGCAATGTGTAAAAATTCAGCATTCAAAGAGAGATAGGTTTAGTACAAATATACGTTGTCCGCATGCGCAGGTTTTACATGTAGTAGCATTTGTGAATACATGTGACAAACACGTAAAAGCTAGTTTGACAATCTGCTGTTGCGCCAAAAAATGAATTTGAAGAGGGTTTCTTCACTGTGGGTGGCTTATACCCTTTTTTGACGAAGTTTACTTATACAAAATAAATTGTGCTGATGAAGTATTACAGTTTTATTTTGTATCTACTTAGAAATCAAATAAACACGATTTCATTTATAATGATTACACCAGTTTACAAATTTTGACTTTCGTGAAAGTATCTCGGTAAAAAAGTAATTTCTAGGCTAATTTGGTGTCGCTGAATACGAAAATGACACTCATTTATTTAGCTTAAGAAGCATTTGCGAAATTTTGACAAAAAACATGTTTTTGAGTTATTTTTTTTGCATATTGTTAAAATTAACTACACAGATAGATTTCACTACCTTTAACATAAATTTACAACGATATATCCTATGTGCCCATTAAATTGGTAACAAGCGTTAATATCTTAAAAAAAGGCCAAGCTTTTTTAGAAATTCTTCAATTTCATAATGTTTTTTCTAGCTTTAAAAAATTTTAATCATAAACTTTTACACCCAGAATTTTGAAAGGAAAATAAAAAGCATAAATATGCTCAAATCGGGCGAAAAATGTGAAAGTTATGACGTGTCAAGTGATTGCAGACAATTTTCATTTATCAGTGTCAGCACATTTCCATTTCACCATATAATGCTACGGGAGCCATTGCCACTTGCATCCAACAAATGCGCCATGGGAAATCAAGGCCAATAGTGCGATTCTGTAACTCTTAACAACCCAAAAGTTGTTTGGTTACTTAACAACTTTTGCTGTTTGCGCTAACAAGTGTGTGATTCTGTAACTCTTCCTTAACAATGAAAAACAGCTGCCTATTAGGATTTATTTAAAATGCTTACGTGTGGCATCTCAGTCGAAGCAAATGTCAAATATAAGAAAAACACAAAGAGGAATGAAAGAAGGTAAATAATTGAGATTTTACGGTAACATACATTTTTTAACTTTTACTTTGTTTATGCCAGATGAAAATAAAATTCCCAAGATTTCAAACAGTATCGTGTTTGCAACAATGGGTGAATCTGGTGATACCGTGCAGTTTATCGAGTTCATTTCCAAAATATTGCTCTGTACAAAATGCGAAACAATTACAAGCTGTCTCCCAAGGAAGCAGCACACTTTACCCGCAATAATTTGGCAGATTACCTTCGCAGCAGAACAGCTTTCCAAGTGAATATGATGAAAGCTGGGTAAGCAATACATAGGACTGAATCTGCTTTTATTAGTAATATATTGTTTTTGTAGGTATGACGGGATTTCACAGAAATAAGCTCTGTACTTCCGCGATTACTTGGCTAATTCTGTGGAGGTAAATTATAGTGGACAAGGCTATGGAGCTACATATGTTCTGCCAAAGTATCTTTGATAGAGAATATAAAAAAAGACTAAGCAAAGATATCAAATTCTCGAACACTGTGTTAAGCAAATCCAAAACCGGCTTGTAATAAATCAAAAGAATTTCAAATTAGCTCTTCTGAATAAGGACGAAGTAACAGCATTGCCTGATATTAAAGCGAAAATCTAATGTAATTAGTATTAAATTAATTACGCTTGTTTGGTACTTTATATGAAATTTTATTAAGAGCAAAGCTATTACTATCACTTTCGGTAATTCGTTAACAGTTTACTTTTGGTGGCCAATCCAGTCTAATTCCACTACGTTAAGGGCGATAATGTCAATCAAGCTTCAAGGCTGTATACTGTTATGGGACGTGTATGCAGAGGTCGACGATGTAAATAATACAAGTATCGGTGTTTTTTGTTGAATTTCAAACTCTTGTAAAATCTGGATTTTTTTCCACATCTGCGGTGATACATGTATTAAGTTGACAAAGTCCACAATAGCATTTTCGTTTTGGTTCTTCTCCCATTTTAATATGTGATAAATCTTCTCTTGACACCATCTGAAGATCGCGCACAGACACTTTTTGAGAATCATCGATATATTTCTCCATTTCACGAGCACATTCGGAAGACATAGAAAAACGGAATGCATTTCGTATTTCCAAAACGAATGGGCGTCCGGCGCCAAGGCATCGTGCATCTACATCTTCTCAACCACTCGACATAAAATTGATTTTCTTCCGATCATCGCTGCAAGACAAACATAAAATATAGAATATACGAATTTCGAAAAATATGTGCCATTTTTGACACAAATTAATCTACCTTAGTCACTTAAAAGCACACGATCCGCTTAAAATAATAAAACAAAATTAAAATTGTTAGTAAACAACTCTAAACGACACGTTGGCAGCTAAACCACAAAAACAAACAGCGGAAAATGCTGTCAATGCTATTAGAGAATCACTAAACCACAAAAAAAAAGTTGCCAACTAAGGATAACAATGTGAAATGTGGTTTAAATTAGTTGCAGAATCGCACTACAGGGCCGGTCTCAGACAACGAGTTGTAAACAAGTTATGCAACCATTGCGCCGTTGCCAGGTAGCTGAGGTGAAATATACTCAACGAACACAGCGGGCAGGCAATCGAGTTCGGGACGGGCTACTTAATAGTTTAACGTACATAGTTATTAAGACCTTCTTAGATAAACTCAAATGTAATATCCCTTAACTAGTGTTGTTTCTTTAGGGCAGTTGGCCC
Organism: Philophylla caesio; assembly: GCA_963971545.1. NCBI lineage: Eukaryota > Metazoa > Arthropoda > Insecta > Diptera > Tephritidae > Philophylla > Philophylla caesio. The sequence goes on from OZ020604.1 coordinate 108,290,617, forward strand.
TTCATATTTTTTTGAGGGTAATCCTTAAAAGATCCTTAACTGGCGCCCGATCAGGGATCCAGTAGTGAAAAGGACAAAGAGTGTTTTAAGTAAAGAAACTAAAGAAAGTAAAAAAAAGTTAATAAAGTCCTGAATAAATAGCATATGAGCTAAGCAGAAATATACGAATAATAACTAAAGAAAGTGAAGAAAGTCAATAAAGTGAATAAAGCTTTGAATAAATAAAATACGAGCTAAACAGGGAAAAAACAGGGAAGGAAGTGAACCAAATCCTTAACCAGTAAGGAATAAAACAAAAACGATTAAATCAAAATTGTGAAAGTGTGTTTGCCGAAGTCAAATTTTGGTATTTTGTAAGTTGAAAACTTTTTTCTTCCTTTGAATCTTTATTTCCAAAATGGAGGAACTGAGAACCACTGTGACGAATTTGACTGGGATCGTCAATGCCCTTCTAGAAAAAATGAACACTCTAGAAAGGCGTGTGGCGCACATTGACGCAGTCAGGTCTATGGCAGCAGTACCACCAACAGGTGGCCCAATTGAACCTGTAGAGGAAGTGGAGGCTCATGTTCCCAGATCTGAAGCAGATATCAAGGATATAAGCAGGCATCCTGACTGTGTCAAGGAGCTGCAAGTTTTTGATGGAAACCCAGTACAATACGTTTCCTGGGTTCCTTCGGTGGATGTGATTCTTTCTAACTTCGAAGTCAAAAAAGAAAGACCTCACTATCGTGCAATCCTGCAATACGGAAATGTCTATAATGCTTCTCATTCAGCGTCCGAAAATCTTGCCGGAGGCCTACTCCGCCTGCTTAGAAACGTAGAACGTTGACTTCCGGAACTATTTGCTGCACTCCAGTGCTTCTAGCAATCACGTGGAGGTACCATTCAATAATATAGCAAACGTTTCATATCTGCCTGGGAGGAACAAACCTCTTCAATTACCCCCTAAACTCAATTGGCGATCTCAGGAATACCGTTCGCAATTCCCAAAGAATGATCGTACTATGCCACGGGAGGATAACCAAGCCAGTTATTCATGTGCTCCAAAATGTAGGTAGGTTCTGCCGTGCAGACGCGAAAGGTAAATTACATGAACAAACCCAACCCGTTTAAATGCAGTACACGGTCGGAAAATGTACCCCACAAGCAGCAACGACTCTATCATATCGTTCCTGAAGAAGGTGAAGTGCAAGACGATGTTCAGAAACGATGACGAGAAATCAGAGGATTTTCTTTCCTCTGGCCATCTAGCGTACCATACTTAGAGTACAAACTTCGCGATGGTCGCGTGCTAGTCCTCCTAGTCGACACCGGTGCGAATAAAAATTTTATTCAAGAAGCTGTCGCACAAAATTCCGGTAGATAAGACATTCAATGTGGTGTCCGTTGGGGTCCTGTGGGTCTAAAAAAGAAAGTACAGTTAAAGTTATTTGGAGGCGTAGGAATCGATAAAAGATTTGAGTTTTTCGTTCTACATACTCTTAGCGGATTTTCCGGTATCATCGGAGCGTGGAAGCTTCTATAAATGTCTTTAGGAATCAATTAAGTTTCAGGGAAGGAAATAATCCTCGATGTCTTAAGAAACCTCATCAAGGATACTGTAGATTTTATATCTCAATAGAATATCACAACAGTGCTGCACTAACCTCAATCCTGAAAGAATGTTTGAATCCAAATGTCATTAACGGCATTCAAATTCCTAAAAAGTTTCTTGCTCTACTGCAGGAAGTTTTTATCCAAAAGTTTAAACGATATCGAAAGAACTGATCGGATTAAATATTTGATATCGGATTACGCTATCGCTGAGAATTGTAGAGGATGTAACAATCATAGATAGTTTTTGAAATTATCGAGAACGAGCACAAGAGGACTCACAGGAATCCTCGTGAGAATAGGTTACAAACACTTGAGAGTTATTACGCCACCCCCATGGCTAGATAAATTAGAGATTATATTAAAAATTGTACTATTTGTAATTTGAATAAATATGATAAGCATCCATCGAAACCCTTTCTCCAGCCAACCCCTATCCCAAGTTATCCCTGCGAAATTTTACATATCGACATCTTTGATATTGACAAACAAAAGTTTCTTAGCGCAGTTGATAAATTTTTGAAATTCGCTAAATTATTCTCAATAAAAAATAAATCATCAATTCATTTGCGTAAGAACCCGACAAGCCTCTTGCACTACTTTTCCGTGCCTAAGATACTAGTCATGGACAATGAGAGGGGACTTCTAACTCCATTGGTTTTTAATTATATACGTTCACTAGGTACAGAAATTTACTAGACTCCAGCGCATCGCATCGAGGTCAATGGTCAAGTTGAGCGCGTACACTCTACATTGATGGAAATATACCTTTGTATTACAGATGAATTCAGTAGACTTACTCCAAAGGAGCGAGTTTCAATCGCTGTTGACCGCTACAACAACACCATTCATTTTGTTACAAAAAGGAAACCAACAGATATTTTTTTCATAGATCCAGCAAAATAAATTATCAGGGGTTGGTAAACTTTAGCGAAGGCATTTACGAAAATGTAAAAGCACTATTGCATTAGGAACAAGATGATAGAAATGCAAGAATTAATGCTCGCCGCACGACACCACGCAATTTCGATACCAGCAATAACCTTTATATTGCAACCAAACAAATAAAGGGCAAACACAAGCCTCTATACAAGCAGGAAGCAGTAGCAAAAAACAGCAATGTAACAATTGTTACCGAAAGTGGAAAAAAATTCCACAAAACCGACGTGGAAAACATCTAGCACTGGTCAGAAGGCTAGCTCATGCATAGAACCTCAAGCCCTAGCGGTCTGGGTACATATTTCTGTTGGTTCAATTCTAGCATTCTCGGTGGTCCGAGAAATAACAGTCAAAGTGGTTCAACTCCACCGTGGCGTGAAGTATATCGTGCCATGAGTAGGCCATTTGCAATTATTAACGCTTCTGGTTAAAAGGAATCTACGTGAGACTTCCAATGCCATCTGAGACAATGCCTATATTACAATGCAGAACTTAAATGGCAAAAGATACGAAAACGCGACAATACGCAAAGAAAAGAATAAAAAATTTAAGTTGCAAAAATATACTTTAAGACAAAAGTATCCTAGATTTAATTATAGCTACAAGTATTTCATAACTAAAGCAATAAACCAGCTATTACAGTTGGAGATAAAATTGTATATAAAAAAAGAAGGAAACGTTTCACATAACAAAACACTAACACTTACATAATTTTTAAGATACTTACCTTTTAACTAATTTTTACTAAGTCGAGAATTTCTTCGCATATAACCTAAACTAACCAAAATTATCGCACTTATAAATGTGCAAAATATTCTACTCTACACAACACTTACTGGGTCCCCTTCAATTCCTCTCTGCCTTATCCTCCCGAACTCCTCACACTAGCAATAAAATTAGGAAATAAGAGATAATTATGAACCTAGACTAGACTATTAGAATATAATAATATACACCCTTGATAAATTTTCGCACCCAAAATATAAATAATTACTATAATAAAAACGAACCTCAGAATTATTACTGCATTAAGAATTAATAATTTTATTATAAAAGGTAATATTGTATTGTTCTTTTAAAATCATTCAGAATTAGTAATTTTGTTTCGAGTTGTAATAATGGGTTGCTCCTTTAAATCATGTAGAATTACTATCGCATTAAGAATTATTAGTTTTGCTTCAAAAGGTAAAATTGTACTGTTTTTTTTAAACTATTAAAATTTTTATTGCATTAATAATTAATTGATTGTTTCGACATGTAAAATTGTAATGTTCTTTTAAAATCATTTTGAATATATTTCATTTCATTTCATTTATTTGTAAAATAGTCTATGAATACATAATTTATTCTTACAGACTAACAACGAGTGGTAGAAAATTATTCAAAAATAGAATATAGCGTATTCAAAAAGTCGTTTTTGCAGACTGAGAAATCTATATCTCTACTGCTTGCTATGCGATTAAGATCAATTAAAGCTCTTGTGATGGGAGCATTAAATGCATATACAGTTTTTATGGAACCAACATAAAATGTTTCAAAGTGACGTAAATTTCGTAATGGTGTATTAAAGCGAATGCGTTCAAGAAGGGAAGCACAATCTATACCCGCATTGATGATATCGAACACGAAAGATAATGAGAGTATCACTCTCCTACTCTCTAGCGATTTTAGATTTATTAGCATACATCTAGCGTGATATGGGGGAATCGGGTCGCTAAAATGTATTCTTCGTAAGGCATATCGAATAAACACCTTTTGAATTTTTTCTATGCGATTAATGTAGCAAGGATGATAGGGCCTCCAAACAAAAGAGGCGTACTCAAGTCTAGATCTGACAAGGGCTGTAAAAAGTAACATTAAAGTGTAAGGATCTGAGAATTCTGAACTATTTTGTCGCACGAAAGCCAGCATTGCGTACGACTTTGAAACTATAAAATTAATGTGATTGACGAAAGTAAATTTGCTATCGAAAATTACTCCTAAGTCCTTAATCTCGTGGACTGATTTAAGATAGATGTTTGAAATACTATACGACGTTTGTAAGACAGTATTACGCTTACTAAAAGTAACGTGATAGCACTTTTCGATATTCAGTGATAAGCGATTTGTCTCACACCAGGTGTGAATATTATTAAGTTCCGCTTGAAGCATCTGTGAATCCTCCGGTTTTTTTATTGTAGAGAAGACATTTAAGTCGTCAGCATATAGGAGAAATTTTGCGAAGGAGAAGCAACTACTTATATCATTAATGAATAAAATAAAAAATAGAGGTCCCAATACACTTCCTTGGGGCAGCCCGGAGGAAGCAAAAAAGGGATGCGATAACGTATTGTCCACGTTAACGACACACTGGCGATTATTTAGATATGATTTGATCCATTTCAGAAAGGTGGAGTGAAAACCAATAGCTGCAAGTTTATTGACTAAAATTGAGTGAGACACTCTGTCGAAAGCTTTGGAAAAATCGGTATAAACAACATCAGTCTGAAGACCATCTTGCAATAATCTGAAAAGACGGCTAGGTTAGACACAGTCGAACGATTTGATATAAACCCATGCTGATTTTGGCAAATAATGCTTTTAACTGCAAAATATAATTTATTATAGACAATACATTCGAAAAATTTCGAAAAGAAGAGAGCTTAGAAATGGGCCTACAATTCTTTACATCGTTTTTGTTACCACTTTTGAAGATAGGGGTGATATAAGCAATTTTCCAGTCGTCAATAAATACGCCTGAGGATAGCGATCTATTAAAGATTATACTTAAAGGATAAATGAGAGAATCGCAGCTTTTTATTAAGATTGAGGAAAGCCCGTCAACATCAGTTTGATTTGAAGGTTTAAGCCGTGCAATGCCGTTAATAATATCTAGTGCAGTCAAGGGTAGGGATCCGAAGTTTAAAGACGATTCTAAGGTGCTAGAAAAGTTCTCGCTAGGGTCAATACCTGAAGTAAAATTGGAATGGAAGAAATCAGCAAAGAGATTTGCGGCCTCAGTTGGTGAAGTTGCCGACTTCTCATTCAAAAATAAGTGCGAAGGAACACTAGAGCATGTTTTCTTTGAATTGATAAATCTCCAGAAAGCTTTGGGATTCGATTTTATGTTGGCTTCATAATTAAGAACGTAATTTCTGTATAAAAATTTATCAAGGCAATTATAGTTCTTGGCATAGTTTTTATATTGAAGAAAAAAAGAATAATTATTCGACTTTTTGAATTTCCGATAAAATTTATTTCTTAGATTTTTAAGTTTTCGTAATTTTGTAGTATGCCAAGGCAGTTTGTATACTTTCTTGCGAATAGTTGGTATATTATTATGGCACAATTCAGACACTTTAGATTTAAAGATATGAAAGCATGAAGACACGCTACGGTTAGAAAACAAACTATCCCAGTCTAAGCTTAAAAATTGCCTGTTTAGACTGGAAAAGTTCCATTATTTAAAGTTGTAACAAGTTGTTGTATTTTCACTTTTTAGGCTAAGAAACGTATAAAAATTTATATTCAAAACTAAGGGAACGTGATGCATATCAGGTTCCTTTAAAGGAAATATACACTCTGATAATTGATAGTTAATATTATTGCTAAGAAAGATTAAGTCCAAAAACCTCTGGAGCTTATTTGGAAAGTGATTAATTTGACTTATACCAATGCTTAAGAAATTATCAGTTAAATACATCTCACTACTCTTGTTTACGTTACTAGGAGCAAGATGAGAGGTATTTGTATAATTATACCATATGCTGAAGAAATTATCAATTAAATACATCTCACTACTCTTGTTTACGTTACTAGGAACAAGATCAGAGGTATTTGTAATATTAGACCATAATACATTATTTAAATTATAGTCACCTAAAACAAGAAGGTGATTATCTGGTTTACTTAGAGATAAAACATTATCTACATGTGCTTTATATAGCTCATCTGAGCTATTCGGCGGAATAAATAAAGCGCAGATGTAGAGCAATTCTCGAGAGCATTGAACACACACACAAAGTTGGTCAAGCAACGAATTATTATTGCTCAGTTCGTAGAATGATGCCTTATATTTTCGCTGGATCGCAATTAGGACACCACCACCTCTAACACATCCAGTTTTGGCTGCATCTCGGTCTTTACGGAATACTTCAAAAAGATTTGAGTCAAAGAATTCATGACTATAGAATTTGTCATTTAGCCAAGTTTCTATGACAACAAAGATATCGTAATCCAGTTGCGAGCTCATAAGACGTATTGCTTTAGATTTTGTCCTTAGGCCTGAGACATTTTGGAAGTACATTCTTATGTGCTTGTGGTCTGCATTATGAAACGTTAGGTTTTTGTCTGCGAATCGCTGTTTTTTGGAAAAAACTTAAATTGACGAACACCAACATTCACAGGCCATAAGTCAGGATTCAGAAGTTTTTCGTAATGCAAATTAGACACGCCCAATTTGAAGTTAATTTTCTTAAAATTGTCTAAAGATACATCTTTTTTAATTAAAGGTGAGCATAAGAGAAATTGACGATCAATGTGTGCATGTTTAGCTACATAATCAATAATGTTATCAGCTGTTACGTTAGGTGCAAACGAAGAAAGATGTAGCCATTTCCTTCGAATAGGTACGTTGAGCTCCGTGTTAGCACTCGCGCCAACAAAAATCAAAGGTTGTTTTTGCTTTTTATTTGCACTACCACCTTTTACGTCACTTTGCGATAAATGCATTAGTGGTGGTGTCGAAGAGCAGGCAGCCTCAGAACTATAGGCAGGAATAACAGTAGATGCAGCAACCGAGTTGAGCGGTGCAGCCGATGTTTTCTTATTAATACTCTTTGCTCCACTTTTGTTTTTTGGCAATGAAGAGAGATGGAGAAGCACTTATAGGAGCAGCAGCAGCAAATGAAGTAGACGAGGAAGATGAAAGGGCAGCAGTTACTGTTGAATTAATTATTACGGCAATAGGATTAAGCTAATAGTTTGTAATCTTATTAATATAATCTGCCTCTGTGCAACCGCACGTGCATTCGTCCTATTCAATCTCTCCCGTTCAAACCGTTCGGGATGGGTACGGTTCTATAGTCAACGGATACTTCAAATTAGTCCACACAATCGAATTGAGACCCTACGAAAAAATGTTCCATCGCTTAGAGGATGACGCCACCAAAATAAACGAGACCGATGCCATAAAAAACGTCATCGCATATCAGCTGGGGAAAATTCGCTATCAACTCGACGAGCTAAGTGACCCAAAGCTCAAAAGGTCCAGGCGTTCTATCAATTGGATCGGGTCTGCTTGGAAATGGATTGCCGGCTCACCTGATGCATCGGACTAGGATGAAGTGATGCGCAGTGAAAACGCTTTGGTTTCTTACAAAATTATGCAGTACAAGGTAAACTCTGAAATATTGAAGAAGATTCAGAAGTTATTGCAGACTTTCAACGGAATGGTAACGGTCACAAACGACATCTTGGGTCGCAACCACCTAGCAAAGTTTTCACAGGATTTAGAGCGCAAGGTAATGATTCTAAAGAAAGACGTCAGGAGATACAGTAAGAGTTAAATCGATTATTTTCTTCATTCTGATCATATATGTATGTCAATGTCTGTGTCGATGATTTTTAGATATCACAAACAACCGTTATGCGAACAAAGTTATTATACGCTTGTGTACAAATACGCTCGGGTATAAAAATCACTTGACACGTCATAAATTTCACAATTTTCGCCCGAATTGAGCAAATTTATGCTTTATATATTCCTTATAAAACTCTCTTTGATTACAGGGTGTAAAATTTTATGAATAAAATTGTTAAAAGCTAGGAAAAATATAATGAAATTGAAGAATTTTAAAAAAAGGTTGAAAAATGGACTTGTTTTAATGTATTTTGATTTTCATCTGATTTTCCGACAGGGTATAAGTTTGATGTATTTTGGAACCATTTTCCGTCATCCTTTGTCAAATTTGGTTTTGTGACATACCGGTTTCGGCGTTGTTCGGCGTTCGAGAACGGACGGAAAATCGTTCCAACATAAATCAGACTTGTTTTAAGATATTAACGCTTGTTATACAAAGAATACCAATTTAATGGGCATATATGATATGTCGTTGTATAGAGGAAGTCATTATCTTTAAATTCATTTATGTTAAAGTTGACTGAAATCAATATGTCTAGTTAATTTTGACAATAAGCAAAAAAAAATCTAAAAAATATGTTTTTTGTCAAAATTTCGCAAACGCTTCTTAAGAAAAATTAATGAGTATCATTTTCGGATTGAGCGACCCGCAATTAGCCTAGAAATTACTTTTTTACCGAGGTACATTTTTCTTGAAAACTAGTGTTATCAATTTTTATATGAGAATATTTAATTCATGTGTATATAAAATCAGTTTTAACTAAGTAAAAATTTACTCATTGATTATTCAACTAAAGAGACAAAAATCTATAGTGGCAAAAATTGTACATTAACCCTTTACAATATTCGCAATGTTATTTATTTCCAAATTTTTGAATATGAGTCTCCTAAAACCACTTACATTAACTAATTTTATGGCTAAGACATTTTGTGAATTTATTTCTAATGTAAACCTCCTTTTCGGAAGATTTTTCGCTATCAAAAAACAAACTAATATCGAGATAATGCTACGAGCGATGGCATTTCATCGCCTAGCAATTGGTCTTGGCAGATTGGGCAAAAGAAAATAGCATTTTTGATGCCACAAGTCCAGCGATATAGCGAACAATATTGTCAACATAGTGTAATGAAACTCTTGTAATGCACTTGTAACGAAACACTTACGCATGCAAAGCTATATTTTTTGCTTTATCTTTTGGTTTTTTTACATAAAAACATCTGTGCGACATTTCTGCAATTTATTGTATTCAAAAATTTCACAAAATAAGGGATAATTCAAAAACTTTCTAAGCGTACCGCCACAGGATTTTCTTTGAATTCAAGAGTCATTTTTATACCCGAGCGGTACTTGTACACAATGGTATTATAACTTTGTTCGCATAACGGTTGTTTGAAACAGCAAAATATAATCAAGATAGATATATACATATATCTATATACTAAAATGATCAGATTGAAAATAACTTGAGTAAAAATTGAGATATCTCAATGGAATTTGGTACATAGAAAGCTCTTTGGACAGGGAAGGTATTTAAAAGATGTTAATAACCACGCCCACCTCCCATATAACGGAACTTTTTGAAAAATGCAAAAACTCCGTTTTTTCGGTATCCATTAAAGGAAATTGAGTGAAATTCGGTATTTTAAGCGATTTTGATCTAAGAAATTAGGTATTTATGAAATTTTGAAAAATGGGCATTGTCACGCCCACTTTCAAACAAATTTCTGTATCTCAATAGCGGTATATAGTATCACAAAACTTGGTTGACATATTTTCCTGATATCACTATTATTATAGTAGAAAATTTTTGAAATCGGATCATAACCACGCTTACCTCTCATATAAGGGAAGTTTTGGAATATGAAAAAACTCCGTTTTTTCGGTATCTATGTATTACAGCAAATTGAGTGAAATTCGGTATTTGGAGCGATTTTGAACTAAGAAATTAGGTATTTATGAAATTTTGAGAAATGGGCATTTCCACGCCCTCTTTGAAAAAAAATATTGGAAACAATTTTGAAATTTGCAAAACTTCGTTTTTTTCTTTATCTATTGGAACATATTAACTAAAAATTTATATTTAAAGAGATAGTTAAACTCTATTTTTATGAAATTTTCAAAAATGGGAATTACCACGCCTTCAATAAACTGGCCTCGAGCTCAATAAATTTGTGAATTATTAATCATTTATAAGGCCAATAAATAACAAAAATTTATATATGCAAGGATAAGCACACCTTAAATGCATTTTAAAAATTGGTAAAATAACTAAAATAAACAGAATTGCATAAAACACAAAAAACAACCACACAAGCAACTTTAAATAGCGGCAGATCAGTTGCTCTTGTTTGTAGTTGGTTTGTTTAAGGAAGATGGAATAAACACAACAGTCTACTCGGTAAGAGTAGCACAGCATGTAGCGTGTTGCCTCTGCAACTCCGAGCTCCAGTGTTCAAAGCCTGGGAGAAGTGGTTATGAAGAATAAATTTAAATAGTTTAATAAAAAGAAGTCTGATGAGGAAATGTGGTGATTTCCGAAATAGTACTATAACTTCTACCATTAAAAGCTTCTTCTACTTTTATAAACTGGCCTTGAGCTCAATAAAATTGTCAATTATTAACATTTATTAGGCCAACAGAAAAGTTATTTTTGTAATATTACATCAAAAAGAAAATTTTATATATCGCTTTTAAAATTATACTTCAATAAATTTTTTATTCATATATAACATTCATATATCAGAATATTCAAAAATTAAATTCTTAGAAAATAAAAATATAAGTTCATAACTACAATGTCTGTATGTCAATAACGGTGTAAGGTATCGTCAGAAAATTTGGTGAACAAATTTTCTTGATATCACCAGCAGCCACGTCAAAAAGTTTTGAAACAAAGAAACGGGTTTTTTTTGAAATTTTTAAAAATGACCGCCCATACAGACATACCTTGCGAGAGTATAAAATATCGTCCCGAATTTAACTTTCCATACTTGTTTTCTTTTGTCATAAAAGGTGAAAACGTTTCCAGGTTTTCTAAAAACCAATTACATTCCACAGATTTTCAATATCTCTGGCATTCCGCAAAAATATATAGCGGTACATACCTCGGAAGAGACACACCTGCCCCATAGCACTGGAAAATCGCGTGATTTATTACCTACCTTCCTTTTTTTAAGAAAGTCTAACCCCCACCTGCAACTACATATGTACATACATCATTCAACTACTTTGCGTTAAAAATCCACCCTTAACACCGATAGAAACGCACGGAGTCCAGCACAGATATAAGTTATTAAAGAGCCTTATATTTATTTCAAAATGTTTGAACCGAAACCCATTATTTTGAATAGACGTGATTCTATGACTTGTGATCCGATAATAACATTCTCACAATCTATCATCTGAGTATTTTTGGGGAAATCTCACAAACATATCTCCTTTCTTGATAAAAAAGTAATTGACTAGACCGCCGGCAGCCAAATCGAAACATGCAAAAAACTAAGAAATGGTACCATTCTAATAAAAACAAAAGACCTAGTGCAAGCAAACAAATTAATAAAACTTAATTCACTATGACCAACAATTGAAATTGACATCACCGAACACCTAACTCTAAATTACACCAAAGGCGTTATCTACTCAAATGACTTGAGAGGCATAGACGAAAGCGAAATTCTAACTGAACTAAAATACCAAAACGTATCAGAAGTTAGAAAAATTCTCAGAAAAACAACCAATGGTGAACTATCAGAAACCGGTTTAATAATAATCACCTTTGCCGCACTTACACTTCCTCCTGAATTTAATTATTTTTTTTATTTATTTATTTATTTATTTATTTGTAAAATAGTCTATGAATACATAATTTATTCTTACAGACTAACAACGGGTGGTAGAAAATTATTCAAAAATAGAATATAGCTTATTCAAAAAGTCGTTTTTGCAGACTGAGAAATCTATATCTCTACTGCTTGCTATGCGATTAAGATCAATTAAAGCTCTTGTGATGGGAGCATTAAATGCATATACAGTTTTTATGGAACCAACATAAAATGTTTCAAAGTGACGTAAATTTCGTAATGGTGTATTAAAGCGAATGCGTTCAAGAAGGGAAGCACAATCTATACCCGCATTGATGATATCGAACACGAAAGATAATGAGAGTATCACTCTCCTACTCTCTAGCGATTTTAGATTTATTAGCATACATCTAGCGTGATATGGGGGAATCGGGTCGCTAAAATGTATTCTTCGTAAGGCATATCGAATAAACACCTTTTGAATTTTTTCTATGCGATTAATGTAGCAAGGATGATAGGGCCTCCAAACAAAAGAGGCGTACTCAAGTCTAGATCTGACAAGGGCTGTAAAAAGTAACATTAAAGTGTAAGGATCTGAGAATTCTGAACTATTTTGTCGCACGAAAGCCAGCATTGCGTACGACTTTGAAACTATAAAATTAATGTGATTGACGAAAGTAAATTTGCTATCGAAAATTACTCCTAAGTCCTTAATCTCGTGGACTGATTTAAGATAGATGTTTGAAATACTATACGACGTTTGTAAGACAGTATTACGCTTACTAAAAGTAACGTGATAGCACTTTTCGATATTCAGTGATAAGCGATTTGTCTCACACCAGGTGTGAAGATTATTAAGCTCCGCTTGAAGCATCTGTGAATCCTCCGGTTTTTTTTATTGTAGAGAAGATTTTTAAGTCGTCAGCATATAGGAGAAATTTTGCGAAGGAGAAGCAACTACTTATATCATTAATGAATAAAATAAAAAATAGAGGTCCCAATACACTTCCTTGGGGCACCCCGGAGGAAGCAAAAAAGGGATGCGATAACGTATTGTCCACGTTAACGACACACTGGCGATTATTTAGATATGATTTGATCCATTTCAGAAAGGTGGAGTGAAAACCAATAGCTGCAAGTTTATTGACTAAAATTGAGTGAGACACTCTGTCGAAAGCTTTGGAAAAATCGGTATAAACAACATCAGTCTGAAGACCATCTTGCAATAATCTGAAAAGACGGCTAGGTTAGACACAGTCGAACGATTTGATATAAACCCATGCTGATTTTGGCAAATAATGCTTTTAACTGCAAAATATAATTTATTATAGACAATACATTCGAAAAATTTCGAAAAGAAGAGAGCTTAGAAATGGGCCTACAATTCTTTACATCGTTTTTGTTACCACTTTTGAAGATAGGGGTGATATAAGCAATTTTCCAGTCGTCAATAAATACGCCTGAGGATAGCGATCTATTAAAGATTATACTTAAAGGATAAATGAGAGAATCGCAGCTTTTTATTAAGATTGAGGAAAGCCCGTCAACATCAGTTTGATTTGAAGGTTTAAGCCGTGCAATGCCGTTAATAATATCTAGTGCAGTCAAGGGTAGGGATCCGAAGTTTAAAGACGATTCTAAGGTGCTAGAAAAGTTCTCGCTAGGGTCAATACCTGAAGTAAAATTGGAATGGAAGAAATCAGCAAAGAGATTTGCGGCCTCAGTTGGTGAAGTTGCCGACTTCTCATTCAAAAATAAGTGCGAAGGAACACTAGAGCATGTTTTCTTTGAATTGATAAATCTCCAGAAAGCTTTGGGATTCGATTTTATGTTGGCTTCATAATTAAGAACGTAATTTCTGTATAAAAATTTATCAAGGCAATTATAGTTCTTGGCATAGTTTTTATATTGAAGAAAAAAAGAATAATTATTCGACTTTTTGAATTTCCGATAAAATTTATTTCTTAGATTTTTAAGTTTTCGTAATTTTGTAGTATGCCAAGGCAGTTTGTATACTTTCTTGCGAATAGTTGGTATATTATTATGGCACAATTCAGACACTTTAGATTTAAAGATATGAAAGCATGAAGACACGCTACGGTTAGAAAACAAACTATCCCAGTCTAAGCTTAAAAATTGCCTGTTTAGACTGGAAAAGTTCCATTATTTAAAGTTGTAACAAGTTGTTGTATTTTCACTTTTTAGGCTAAGAAACGTATAAAAATTTATATTCAAAACTAAGGGAACGTGATGCATATCAGGTTCCTTTAAAGGAAATATACACATTATGATAATTGATAGTTAATATTATTGCTAAGAAAGATTAAGTCCAAAAACCTCTGGAGCTTATTTGGAAAGTGATTAATTTGACTTATACCAATGCTTAAGAAATTATCAGTTAAATACATCTCACTACTCTTGTTTACGTTACTAGGAGCAAGATGAGAGGTATTTGTATAATTATACCATATGCTGAAGAAATTATCAATTAAATACATCTCACTACTCTTGTTTACGTTACTAGGAACAAGATCAGAGGTATTTGTAATATTAGACCATAATACATTATTTAAATTATAGTCACCTAAAACAAGAAGGTGATTATCTGGTTTACTTAGAGATAAAACATTATCTACATGTGCTTTATATAGCTCATCTGAGCTATTCGGCGGAATAAATGAAGCGCAGATGTAGAGCAATTCTCGAGAGCATTGAACACACACACAAAGTTGGTCAAGCAACGAATTATTATTGCTCAGTTCATAGAATGATGCCTTATATTTTCGCTGGATCGCAATTAGGACACCACCACCTCTAACACATCCAGTTTTGGCTGCATCTCGGTCTTTACGGAATACTTCAAAAAGATTTGAGTCAAAGAATTCATGACTATAGAATTTGTCATTTAGCCAAGTTTCTATGACAACAAAGATATCGTAATCCAGTTGCGAGCTCATAAGACGTATTGCTTTAGATTTTGTCCTTAGGCCTGAGACATTTTGGAAGTACATTCTTATGTGCTTGTGGTCTGCATTATGAAACGTTAGGTTTTTGTCTGCGAATCGCTGTTTTTTGGAAAAAACTTAAATTGACGAACACCAACATTCACAGGCCATAAGTCAGGATTCAGAAGTTTTTCGTAATGCAAATTAGACACGCCCAATTTGAAGTTAATTTTCTTAAAATTGTCTAAAGATACATCTTTTTTAATTAAAGGTGAGCATAAGAGAAATTGACGATCAATGTGTGCATGTTTAGCTACATAATCAATAATGTTATCAGCTGTTACGTTAGGTGCAAACGAAGAAAGATGTAGCCATTTCCTTCGAATAGGTACGTTGAGCTCCGTGTTAGCACTCGCGCCAACAAAAATCAAAGGTTGTTTTTGCTTTTTATTTGCACTACCACCTTTTACGTCACTTTGCGATAAATGCATTAGTGGTGGTGTCGAAGAGCAGGCAGCCTCAGAACTATAGGCAGGAATAACAGTAGATGCAGCAACCGAGTTGAGCGGTGCAGCCGATGTTTTCTTATTAATACTCTTTGCTCCACTTTTGTTTTTTGGCAATGAAGAGAGATGGAGAAGCACTTATAGGAGCAGCAGCAGCAAATGAAGTAGACGAGGAAGATGAAAGGGCAGCAGTTACTGTTGAATTAATTATTACGGCAATAGGATTAAGCTAATAGTTTGTAATCTTATTAATATAATCTGCCTCTGTGCAACCGCACGTGCATTCGTCCTATTCAATCTCTCCCGTTCAAACCGTTCGGGATGGGTACGGTTCTATAGTCAACGGATACTTCAAATTAGTCCACACAATCGAATTGAGACCCTACGAAAAAATGTTCCATCGCTTAGAGGATGACGCCACCAAAATAAACGAGACCGATGCCATAAAAAACGTCATCGCATATCAGCTGGGGAAAATTCGCTCTCAACTCGACGAGCTAAGTGACCCAAAGCTCAAAAGGTCCAGGCGTTCTATCAATTGGATCGGGTCTGCTTGGAAATGGATTGCCGGCTCACCTGATGCATCGGACTAGGATGAAGTGATGCGCAGTGAAAACGCTTTGGTTTCTTACAAAATTATGCAGTACAAGGTAAACTCTGAAATATTGAAGAAGATTCAGAAGTTATTGCAGACTTTCAACGGAATGGTAACGGTCACAAACGACATCTTGGGTCGCAACCACCTAGCAAAGTTTTCACAGGATTTAGAGCGCAAGGTAATGATTCTAAAGAAAGACGTCAGGAGATACAGTAAGAGTTAAATCGATTATTTTCTTCATTCTGATCATATATATATGTCAATGTCTGTGTCGATGATTTTTAGATATCACAAACAACCGTTATGCGAACAAAGTTATTATACGCTTGTGTACAAATACGCTCGGGTATAAAAATCACTTGACACGTCATAAATTTCACAGTTTTCGCCCGAATTGAGCAAATTTATGCTTTATATATTCCTTATAAAACTCTCTTTGATTACAGGGTGTAAAATTTTATGAATAAAATTGTTAAAAGCTAGGAAAAATATAATGAAATTGAAGAATTTTAAAAAAAGGTTGAAAAATGGACTTGTTTTAATGTATTTTGATTTTCATCTGATTTTCCGACAGGGTATAAGTTTGATGTATTTTGGAACCATTTTCCGTCATCCCTTGTCAAATTTGGTTTTGTGACATACCGGTTTCGGCGTTGTTCGGCGTTCGAGAACGGACGGAAAATCGTTCCAACATAAATCAGACTTGTTTTAAGATATTAACGCTTGTTATACAAAGAATACCAATTTAATGGTCATATATGATATGTCGTTGTATAGAGGAAGTCATTATCTTTAAATTCATTTATGTTAAAGTTGACTAAAATCAATATGTCTAGTTAATTTTGACAATAAGCAAAAAAAAATCTAAAAAATATGTTTTTTGTCAAAATTTCGCAAACGCTTCTTAAGAAAAATTAATGAGTATCGTTTTCGGATTGAGCGACCCCCAATTAGCCTAGAAATTACTTTTTTACCGAGGTACATTTTTCTTGAAAACTAGTGTTATCAATTTTTATATGAGAATATTTAATTCATGTGTATATAAAATCAGTTTTAACTAAGTAAAAATTTACTCATTGATTATTCAACTAAAGAGACAAAAATCTATAGTGGCAAAAATTGTACATTAACCCTTTACAATATTCGCAATGTTATTTATTTCGAAATTTTTGAATATTAGTCTCCTAAAACCACTTACATTAACTAATTTTATGGCTAAGACATTTTGTGAATTTATTTCTAATGTAAACCTCCTTTTCGGAAGATTTTTCGCTATCAAAAAACAAACTAATATCGAGATAATGCTACGAGCGATGGCATTTCATCGCCTAGCAATTGGTCTTGGCAGATTGGGCAAAAGAAAATAGCATTTTTGATGCCACAAGTCCAGCGATATAGCGAACAATATTGTCAACATAGTGTAATGAAACTCTTGTAATGCACTTGTAACGAAACACTTACGCATGCAAAGCTATATTTTTTGCTTTATCTTTTGGTTTTTTTACATAAAAACATCTGTGCGACATTTCTGCAATTTATTGTATTCAAAAATTTCACAAAATAAGGGATAATTCAAAAACTTTCTAAGCGTACCGCCACAGGATTTTCTTTTGAATTCAAGAGTCATTTTTATACCCGAGCGGTACTTGTACACAATGGTATTATAACTTTGTTCGCATAACGGTTGTTTGAAACAGCAAAATATAATCAAGATAGATATATACATATATCTATATACTAAAATGATCAGATTGAAAATAACTTGAGTAAAAATTGAGATATCTCAATGGAATTTGGTACATAGAAAGCTCTTTGGACAGGGAAGGTATTTAAAAGATGTTAATAACCACGCCCACCTCCCATATAACGGAACTTTTTGAAAAATGCAAAAACTCCGTTTTTTCGGTATCCATTAAAGGAAATTGAGTGAAATTCGGTATTTTAAGCGATTTTGATCTAAGAAATTAGGTATTTATGAAATTTTGAAAAATGGGCATTGTCACGCCCACTTTCAAACAAATTTCTGTATCTCAATAGCGGTATATAGTATCACAAAACTTGGTTGACATATTTTCCTGATATCACTATTATTATAGTAGAAAATTTTTGAAATCGGATCATAACCACGCTTACCTCTCATATAAGGGAAGTTTTGGAATATGAAAAAACTCCGTTTTTTCGGTATCTATGTATTACAGCAAATTGAGTGAAATTCGGTATTTGGAGCGATTTTGAACTAAGAAATTAGGTATTTATGAAATTTTTAGAAATGGGCGTTTCCACGCCCTCTTTGAAAAAAAATATTGGAAACAATTTTGAAATTTGCAAAACTTCGTTTTTTTCTTTATCTATTGGAACATATTAACTAAAAATTTATATTTAAAGAGATAGTTAAACTCTATTTTTATGAAATTTTCAAAAATGGGAATTACCACGCCTTCAATAAACTGGCCTCGAGCTAAATAAATTTGTGAATTATTAATCATTTATAAGGCCAATAAATAACAAAAATTTATATATGCAAGGATAAGCACACCTTAAATGCATTTTAAAAATTGGTAAAATAACTAAAATAAACAGAATTGCATAAAACACAAAAAACAACCACACAAGCAACTTTAAATAGCGGCAGATCAGTTGCTCTTGTTTGTAGTTGGTTTGTTTAAGGAAGATGGAATAAACACAACAGTCTACTCGGTAAGAGTAGCACAGCATGTAGCGTGTTGCCTCTGCAACTCCGAGCTCCAGTGTTCAAAGCCTGGGAGAAGTGGTTATGAAGAATAAATTTAAATAGTTTAATAAAAAGAAGTCTGATGAGGAAATGTGGTGATTTCCGAAATAGTACTATAACTTCTACCATTAAAAGCTTCTTCTACTTTTATAAACTGGCCTTGAGCTCAATAAAATTGTCAATTATTAACATTTATTAGGCCAACAGAAAAGTTATTTTTGTAATATTACATCAAAAAGAAAATTTTATATATCACTTTTAAAATTATACTTCAATAAATTTTTTATTCATATATAACATTCATATATCAGAATATTCAAAAATTAAATTCTTAGAAAATAAAAATATAAGTTCATAACTACAATGTCTGTATGTCAATAACGGTGTAAGGTATCGTCAGAAAATTTGGTGAACAAATTTTCTTGATATCACCAGCAGCCACGTCAAAAAGTTTTGAAACAAAGAAACGGGGTTTTTTTGAAATTTTTAAAAATGACCGCCCATACAGACATACCTTGCGAGAGTATAAAATATCGTCCCGAATTTAACTTTCCATACTTGTTTTCTTTTGTCATAAAAGGTGAAAACGTTTCCAGGTTTTCTAAAAACCAATTACATTCCACAGATTTTCAATATCTCTGGCATTCCGCAAAAATATATAGCGGTACATACCTCGGAAGAGACACACCTGCCCCATAGCACTGGAAAATCGCGTGATTTATTACCTACCTTGCTTTTTTTAAGAAAGTCTAACCACCACCTGCAACTACATATGTACATACATCATTCAACTACCTTGCGTTAAAAATCCACCCTCAACGCCGATAGAAACGCACGGAGTCCAGCACAGATATAAGTTATTAAAGAGCCTTATATTTATTTCAAAATGTTTGAACCGAAACCCATTATTTTGAATAGACGTGATTCTATGACTTGTGATCCGATAATAACATTCTCACAATCTATCATCTGAGTATTTTTGGGGAAATCTCACAAACATATCTCCTTTCTTGATAAAAAAGTAATTGACTAGACCGCCGGCAGCCAAATCGAAACATGCAAAAAACTAAGAAATGGTACCATTCTAATAAAAACAAAAGACCTAGTGCAAGCAAACAAATTAATAAAACTTAATTCACTATGACCAACAATTGAAATTGACATCACCGAACACCTAACTCTAAATTACACCAAAGGCGTTATCTACTCAAATGACTTGAGAGGCATAGACGAAAGCGAAATTCTAACTGAACTAAAATACCAAAACGTATCAGAAGTTAGAAAAATTCTCAGAAAAACAACCAATGGTGAACTATCAGAAACCGGTTTAATAATAATCACCTTTGCCGCACTTACACTTCCTCCTGAATTTAATTATTTTTTTCATTTATTTATTTATTTATTTATTTGTAAAATAGTCTATGAATACATAATTTATTCTTACAGACTAACAACGGGTGGTAGAAAATTATTCAAAAATAGAATATAGCTTATTCAAAAAGTCGTTTTTGCAGACTGAGAAATCTATATCTCTACTGCTTGCTATGCGATTAAGATCAATTAAAGCTCTTGTGATGGGAGCATTAAATGCATATACAGTTTTTATGGAACCAACATAAAATGTTTCAAAGTGACGTAAATTTCGTAATGGTGTATTAAAGCGAATGCGTTCAAGAAGGGAAGCACAATCTATACCCGCATTGATGATATCGAACACGAAAGATAATGAGAGTATCACTCTCCTACTCTCTAGCGATTTTAGATTTATTAGCATACATCTAGCGTGATATGGGGGAATCGGGTCGCTAAAATGTATTCTTCGTAAGGCATATCGAATAAACACCTTTTGAATTTTTTCTATGCGATTAATGTAGCAAGGATGATAGGGCCTCCAAACAAAAGAGGCGTACTCAAGTCTAGATCTGACAAGGGCTGTAAAAAGTAACATTAAAGTGTAAGGATCTGAGAATTCTGAACTATTTTGTCGCACGAAAGCCAGCATTGCGTACGACTTTGAAACTATAAAATTAATGTGATTGACGAAAGTAAATTTGCTATCGAAAATTACTCCTAAGTCCTTAATCTCGTGGACTGATTTAAGATAGATGTTTGAAATACCATACGACGTTTGTAAGACAGTATTACGCTTACTAAAAGTAACGTGATAGCACTTTTCGATATTCAGTGATAAGCGATTTGTCTCACACCAGGTGTGAAGATTATTAAGCTCCGCTTGAAGCATCTGTGAATCCTCCGGTTTTTTTTATTGTAGAGAAGATTTTTAAGTCGTCAGCATATAGGAGAAATTTTGCGAAGGAGAAGCAACTACTTATATCATTAATGAATAAAATAAAAAATAGAGGTCCCAATACACTTCCTTGGGGCACCCCGGAGGAAGCAAAAAAGGGATGCGATAACGTATTGTCCACGTTAACGACACACTGGCGATTATTTAGATATGATTTGATCCATTTCAGAAAGGTGGAGTGAAAACCAATAGCTGCAAGTTTATTGACTAAAATTGAGTGAGACACTCTGTCGAAAGCTTTGGAAAAATCGGTATAAACAACATCAGTCTGAAGACCATCTTGCAATAATCTGAAAAGACGGCTAGGTTAGACACAGTCGAACGATTTGATATAAACCCATGCTGATTTTGGCAAATAATGCTTTTAACTGCAAAATATAATTTATTATAGACAATACATTCGAAAAATTTCGAAAAGAAGAGAGCTTAGAAATGGGCCTACAATTCTTTACATCGTTTTTGTTACCACTTTTGAAGATAGGGGTGATATAAGCAATTTTCCAGTCGTCAATAAATACGCCTGAGGATAGCGATCTATTAAAGATTATACTTAAAGGATAAATGAGAGAATCGCAGCTTTTTATTAAGATTGAGGAAAGCCCGTCAACATCAGTTTAATTTGAAGGTTTAAGCCGTGCAATGCCGTTAATAATATCTAGTGCAGTCAAGGGTAGGGATCCGAAGTTTAAAGACGATTCTAAGGTGCTAGAAAAGTTCTCGCTAGGGTCAATACCTGAAGTAAAATTGGAATGGAAGAAATCAGCAAAGAGATTTGCGGCCTCAGTTGGGGAAGTTGCCGACTTCTCATTCAAAAATAAGTGCGAAGGAACACTAGAGCATGTTTTTCTTTGAATTGATAAATCTCCAGAAAGCTTTGGGATTCGATTTTATGTTGGCTTCATAATTAAGAACGTAATTTCTGTATAAAAATTTATCAAGGCAATTATAGTTCTTGGCATAGTTTTTATATTGAAGAAAAAAATAATAATTATTCGACTTTTTGAATTTCCGATAAAATTTATTTCTTAGATTTTTAAGTTTTCGTAATTGTATAGTATGTCAAGGCAGTTTGTATACTTTCTTGCGAATAGTTGGTATATTATTATGGCACAATTCAGACACTTTAGATTTAAAGATATGAAAGCATGAAGACACGCTACGGTTAGAAAACAAACTATCCCAGTCTAAGCTTAAAAATTGCCTGTTTAGACTGGAAAAGTTGCATAATTTAAAGTTGTAACAAGTGGTTGTATTTTCACTTTTTAGGCTAAGAAACGTATAAAAATTTATATTCAAAACTAAGGGAACATGATGCATATCAGGTTCCTTTAAAGGAAATATACACTCTGATAATTGATAGTTAATATTATTGCTAAGAAAGATTTAGTCCAAAAACCTCCGGAGCTTATTTGGAAAGTGATTAATTTGACTTATACCAATGCTTAAGAAATTATCAATTAAATACATCTCACTACTCTTGTTTACGTTACTAGGAACAAGATCAGAGGTATTTGTAATATTAGACCATAATACATTATTTAAATTATAGTCACCTAAAACAAGAAGGTGATTATCTGGTTTACTTAGAGATAAAACATTATCTACATGTGCTTTATATAGCTCATCTGAGCTATTCGGCGGAATATATGAAGCGCAGATGTAGAGCAATTCTCGAGAGCTTTGAACACACACACAAAGTTGGTCAAGCAACGAATTATTATTGCTCAGTTCGTAGAATGATGCCTTATATTTTCGCTGGATCGCAATTAGGACACCACCACCTCTAACACATCCAGTTTTGGCTGCATCTCGGTCTTTACGGAATACTTCAAAAAGATTTGAGTCAAAGAATTCATGACTATAGAATTTGTCATTTAGCCAAGTTTCTATGACAACAAAGACATCGTAATCCAGTTGCGAGCTCATAAGACGTATTGCTTTAGATTTTGTCCTTAGGCCTGAGACATTTTGGAAGTATATTCTTATGTGCTTGTGGTCTGCATTATGAAACGTTAGGTTTTTGTCTGCGAATCGCTGTTTTTTGGAAAAAACTTAACTTGACGAACACCAACATTCACAGGCCATAAGTCAGGATTCAGAAGTTTTTCGTAATGCAAATTAGACACGCCCAATTTGAAGTTAATTTTCTTAAAATTGTCTAAAGATACATCTTTTTTAATTAAAGGTGAGCATAAGAGAAATTGACGATCAATGTGTGCATGTGTAGCTACATAATCAATAATGTTATCAGCTGTTACGTTAGGTGCAAACGAAGAAAGATGTAGCCATTTCATTCGAATAGGTACGTTGAGCTCCGTGTTAGCACTCGCGCCAACAAAAATCAAAGGTTGTTTTTGCTTTTTCTTTGCACTACCACCTTTTACGTCACTTTGCGATAAATGCATTAGTGGTGGTGTCGAAGAGCAGGCAGCCTCAGAACTATAGGCAGGAATAACAGTAGATGCAGCAACCGAGTTGAGCGGTGCAGCCGATGTTTTCTTATTAATACTCTTTGCTCCTCTTTTGTTTATGGCAATGAAGAGAGATGGAGAAGCACTTATAGGAGCAGCAGCAACAGCAGCAAAGAAGTAGACGAGGAAGATGAAAGGGCAGCAGTTACTGTTGAATTAAGAAAGGGCGAGGTCGATTGAGTAATAAGATTAGTTTTCTCTTGATTATCGTTAGCAGTCGCGTGCATGTTCACGCCCGAAATGACAGCAGTAACATCACAACTATACAATTGGCTGCGCACTGTCTGCAGTTCAAGCTTAAGGTCGTCAACTTTTTTAAAAAGAATTATTGATTGGGTACGAGAAAGTCAATATCAGACCATACATACCCCTACCGCTACGCTGCAATAACTGCCAACGACACGGGCACATGGGCAAAATATGCAGAAATGACAAAATCTGCTCAAATTGCTCTAAAAACTATCACACAAATAGCGAACTCAATGAAATATGCGACCACCTCAAATGCTGTATTAATTGCAAAGAGACCCAAACTTACCCGCTTGACCACAACAGTTTTGACAAGAAATGTCCAATTTTTATCAAAGAGAAGGAAATCCAAGCCATCATTACTCTCGATAAAGTAGACAGGAAAAAAGCAATAACTGCTTATAGAGAAAGAAACTAATGTAATGGGCTAACGTACTCAGAAATCACTCGGAATATGTCCAACCTAAATCCTACCACACCTCTAAACATACCACACAATCAACCAACCGCAAACCTCAACCAAATGTCAACCTACAATGCTCCCGCTCCACCGCGAAGAGGACTGATCAACTACGCCCCATCACTCTCAGAAGACCAAACACCCACACAACCACCACATAAAGAAGACAACAAAACGCACACTCTCGCCACGCAATTGCTATCGGACACTAAAATAAGAATACTACCTAAAAACACATCAAAAAGAACAATAACAAAACTAAAGAAAGACAAAAACACTCTGAAAACCCACTCAAAACCAACAAAATCACAACAACAATCCCCGGGGGTTCCCCGCGAAGCAATTCAAAAGGTAATACCGTAAACCGCTTCATCATTCAATCGACTTATATGCTACTAAACAACGGTTGCCCCACTCACTTCACGACCCATAACACTTTCACTCACATAGACCTAACTTTCTGCTCTCCCTGCCTATCACTACAATCAAAATGGAAAGTTGAAGACGACCTCTCGGGTAGTGACCACTTCTCGATAGTAGTATCTTTATTCCCACAAAATAACCGGCAACCAATATACAACAAACCCAAGTTCAAACTCAGCCAAGCCATCTGGCATAAGTTCTCAACCGCAGCAACACGCCTCAATAACATACACCCCCCATCAGCCAACATAAATAAAGAAACCGCAGTAATAAACAAAATTATCTTACAGTCAGCACATTCCTCAATCCCTCAAACCGTGCCACATCAAACTCACCGCACTGTACCATGGTGGAACGCCAAATTAGGTAAACTTAAAAAAGAAAAAAACAAGCATTGGAACGCGTTCAAAAGAAATGTCACACAAGAAAACCTCCTTAACTTTAAAAGGACCAATGCATTACTCAAACGGGAAATCAAAATCGAAAAGAAAAAATCAATGAGTGACTTCACATCCAGCATTAACCCCTCCACGTCAGTTAATAAAATCTGGGACAATATCAGACACTTTTGTGGAAACAAGGTTTCTCATGGCATCCATGTTGTCAAAACGAAATCAAATCGTTAATGTTGCAACGTTATAAAATTTCCGTTTTCGTTAATTTTAATGTGCCTAAAAGTATGCAGCTTCTGTTTGCGCCTGTTGGCGCTTCTGCTTGCAACGAGTGAATTTCCAGCGTTTTTCTTAACGTTTTAACGTTAACGCCAGCATTTCGTTTCGGTTAAAAACGTAATGAAATTTATTATGATAATTGCTTTAACGATAATATTTTAAAATGTTTCAACCGAAACAAGAGAAAACATTTCGGACCGGTTAAATTTAACGTTAAAATGCATCCTTGACATATATACATTCCCATTACTGGACTCAGACGCGCTAAGACAGTACAGTGCGGTGCAAAAATATAGCAGCGACCCAAAATACAGCGCGGAGCATAAATATAGCACCGACTCCGAATAAAGTGTGCTAATATAATATAATAAATTCCTGCCACAAAATTTTACGCACAATTCTCAAATATCTCACTCAATTTGCTCTCCAACTTTCATACCCTTAAATACTAATTCGAAATGGCAGAAGACAAGCAGGAAAAGCTCCAAACTCTCCAAACTGTTGCCGGAGTAAAGACATGGTCCAAATCCCAATCGGAAGAAGAGGAACAAGGATAAATTGGCAAGAAACTCCTCTACGAAACCTCAAAACTGGACCGATATTGCGAAAAGTGCTGGAATCTCAACGAAGCTGATCACACAGAAGCCGGTCTGAAAACATATGTGGATCAACTCAATTAACACATAGCTCGTGTGGAGGCAGCGGACGAAGCAGTGCAGATGAGCACCATGGACGAGAAAACTAAACATGCGCACAACTCAACGTATGAGGCTTCAATTGACTCAGGCATGAACACAAAACTGAGGATAAATGAGTTACTCAGAGAATTTCACCAGAACTCGGAAATTCCACAAAATAATGGATCTGTCATAGCCATTTCCCAACCCCACACCGACACTCAGAACTACCTCAAAGTACCAGCGTGTGACACGGATGTTTTTTATGGAGGATACGAAGATTGGCCTTCATTCCGTGATATGTTCACAGCAGTGTACATAAATCACCCTAAATTATCTCAAGCTCAAAAGCTTTACCACTTGAGGCAAAAAACTCGTGGAAAAGCAGCCCTCCTCATTAAAAATTACGCACTTAATGATCTCAATTTAAATCTCGCTTGGGACGCACTCAAATTCCGCTACGAAAATTGTAGGATTGTTGTTGACAATCAGATTAAAACCCTATTTAGCATTTAGCCCGTACTCTCAGAAAACGGCGAAAAAATTCTTCAAACGACAATTAACAATTGTCTATCCACGCTCAAAGCAAATGGTATTTCCACAGATAGCTGGGACCCCATGCTCATTTACCTCTGCTCCTCAAAGCTCCCAGACGAAACCCTCGCGTTATGGGAACAATCTCTTAACTCAAGAAAAGAGTTACCCCTCTGGTCCGAAATGGACCAGTTTCTCACCACTCGATACGAAGTTGTGGAAAGGCTTAGCACATACAGGCCGACTAAACCCAAACTTCCTCAATCCACCTTCCCGCCACGAGCAACCTCAGTAGCTCATCAAGTGTTCAACTCAAGAACCAAATCCCACACATTCCACACAGAACCAAGAAGGTCAGTCTCATGCAAATTATGCAACTCTAATCACTCCATGATGAGTTGCGTGAAGAACTTGCCGTCCCTGATCGGAATAAGTTCGTCAAAGAATACAACTATTGTAAAAATTGTTTGGCATACTTTCACGCAGAAAAAGATTGTAAAAGCAATTTCACATGTGTATATTGCCAGAAACGACCCCACACCCTTTTGCATATCCCAGCATAATCCCAAACCCCAAATAGTAGAAACCCCTCAAAAAACTACGTCACATCTCACGTGACTGTTGACTACGAAAGGCCATGTACCTCAATTCAACCTGCTGCAGAAAATGCAGCTCCAAGCAATGAGAAGGTACTCTCGCATTTCTCAAGTAGTAGAGAAAAAACCTTTCTCCCCACCGAAAATATTTCAATACTTCACCAAGGAGAAACAGTTCAAGTTCGGATTCTCATTGACCAAGGATCTCAAAAGACTTTTGTAACCTCACGCGTACAAAAGATTCTTGATCTACCCACCACAAAAACCAATTTTGAAATATTGGGAATGGGTGGACTAACAATTCAAAATGCGAACAAAATATGCTCAGTCACGATATGTTTGTCAGATCTCACGATAAAAATTGCAACTCACGCGATTATAATCCCCGAATTAACAGATTTCTTACCCTCATTCAAAGCGACATACTTCGATCTCAAGGAATACGCCTTACTGCCCCTAGCAGATCCTAACTGCTTCGTACCCACCAGAATAGACATGATGATTGGTAGCGACCTAATCCCCAGAATACTCATTCCAGGTCTCAAAAGCAACGTTGGCGGAAGCTTAATAGCCCAAAACTCCATCTTTGGGTGGATATTAAGCGGGCCAATAATGGAACAAATTTCGATATTCTCCACCCAGGTCGTCGAAAACTCAGGAGATTCCCTCGGGGAATTACTCAAAAGATTCTGGGAACAAGAGGAAGTGCCAACAACTCCCACCCATACAGACGATGATGAGTTTTGTGAGGAACTATATAAAGCCACGACCATGAGAAGAGAAGATGGTCGATATGTTGTGAAACTCCCATTTAAGTCCTCATTTCCCCACTCAGACGCATTAGGCCATTCTAGGCTAGCGGCTCAGCAGCAACTTCTCAGCATTGAGCGAAATATTGGGAGAAAAGCTGAGCTTAAAAACACCTATTCAAAAGTCCTGGAGGAATATATAAACCTAGGTCACATGGAGTCCTCCAGTTCTCGCGAAATCATAAAAGATGGCAAATATTTCTCATTTTATTTGCCACATCACGCTGTGATAAAACGCGATAGTAAAACTACAAAAGTCCGAGTAGTTTTCAAAGGGCTCCAAATTATCGCACTCCGGTCTCTTCCTCAACGACGTGCTTCACACAGGTCCTACTCTCCAAAATGACCTAATGCTCACAATCCTCAGGTGGCCTCTATATAAGTATGTATTTAATGGCGACATCGAAAAAATGTATCGCCAGATATATGTCCACAAGGAAGACCAGGATTTCCAACGTATCCTCTTCCGCAGATCCCTCGAAAGTCCGATAGAAGACTTTAAACTAAAAACAGTAACATTTGGCGTAAACTGTGCTCCCTACCTGGCCATAAGAACACTTCACCAATTGGCCGAAGACTCCAAACAAAACTTCCCACGTAGTTCAGATATTTTAGTCAACGAAACATATGTTGACGATATTCTCTCAGGCGGACATGACTTAGACTCCGCTAGCGAATCGATATCACAAACTATCGATGTCCTAAAATCAGCAGGATTTCCTCTAAAAAAGATTACTGCAAATCACAAGTCTCTGCTGAAAGAAATACCCCTGTTTAAGCCGCCGCTTAAACAATTAGGCGGCCGTGCGCGTAAAAAACCAACCGGCCGTGCGATCAAGCCGTTCGGCTTTCGGAGTAGCCCGAACGCGAAGGCGCATAGCCGCCCATCCCAACGGCAGCCCGCCACCGGCATCGATTTGGTTGGGCAGTTAACAAACTACACCCGGAAACCGCACACGCGCCAGAAGTCAACCCATTTATATTTTTAATTTATTGTATGCAACCATTTGTAATTCTTGTACATACATATGTAGATACATAGGTATATTACATACTTTGTGAACTTAAAACAATTGAAATTAAACATAAGTGAATGGAAGATTATTAAAACTAAAAACAAAAAGTGTAAAATTAAATCAACATTTCAAAAGGAAAGTGGTGAGTGCGAAAGGCGACCAAGCGGGTTAATTATTGGTCCTTCGAGCCAACCTTGGCCCAAGCCCTTTTGGGAAATATCACAAATACTCGTTCGTTCACAAAAAAAAAAAAAACAAAAAAAAAAAAGTGTGCAAGCGTGCTAAAAACAAAAAATCGTTCGTTCGCAACTCTGTGCACACAAAACATAAATTTCTCAAAAAAAAGTGTTATTGAGTGCTACAAAAGTGATACAAAAAAAAAAACTACAAAAAAAAAAAAGTGTGCAAGCGTACTAAAACCAAAAAAAATCGTTCGATCGCAAGTCTGTGCACACAAAACATAAATTTCTCAAAAAAAAGTGTTATTTAGTGCTACAAAAGTGATACAAAAAAAAAACAAGATTATCAAACCATATTTTTTCAAACGCGTTGTTTGCAAAATTTGATAACGCAGATTAAAACAACAAAATCAGCGGCAACAACGGCAACAGCTTTAAGTGGCAACAGCAGCAGCATTTGCAACGACAACATTTGCGGCAACGTCAGCAACATCGCCAGCATTTGCGGCAACAACAGCATTAAAAGCGTCAACGACCAACATAAAGGGACGTACACAACCACATTCATATAATACAAAAAAAAAAGGAAGTTGTAAGTAGGCAAATTTTTAATTTTCTTTAAAAATTTTAAACAATAAAATATCCTTCATTCCCTTGAAGGTTATATTGTTTTAAACAAAACTGCCAGTGAGTGCTTATGCACACATGTACATACATATGAACGTAGGCACATGCATGTATGTATAAAAAGTCATAAAGGGCATTTTCCGTCAAGCCAAAACTGGTTTTAATAAAATTGCGGATATTTTCTTACCGCGAAAACCTTCATTTCGGTAATTTGCCGCTATTAATCAATATACAAAAAAAATTGGGGAAAATAATCCGTTTTTACCCAAAAAGCGGTATATACATACATATATATTAATTTACCGCCAATTTATACATATATAAATATATATACATACATACATATACGCGTGAGTTAACGACGTTAGTACTAACATACATATATATGTATGTATACACCACATACATATATACACTGCATACATATATGTATACATAATTATTGTTTACAAACAATAATGCCGATAATCAACCTTTTTTTTCCTTGTATGATAACAATATCAAAACAACAGAACTTGTCTAAACATGATTTACCACGAACTGCAACGGACAAAACTTATAACAATAGAAATGGACTATCACTAAAACAAAACCAAATAGCTACCTATGTACTAGTAAACAGATAACGACCGACGCATCTCAGTACTATAAATAGCTTTAAGATTCATGTAAACAAGTCAGTCTAAAGATTATGAATAAAGAGTGCACATTTCAGTGTAACCCAAAAAAATATTCTTTTTACTCAAAATATCGAGTAACGATATTGACTGGGCGCTCAACCGTTTTTAAGCCACTTTTATAATTAAATGCGAAAATTATAAAAAAACTAATTCCACGGGAAATAAGATTTCCAGCACTAACATTTGAAAAAAGTGCATAAATAATTAATGAAAAAGGAAAACTTTATCACGAAAAAAAAGCGACAACTCATCTTTGACTCAGCACGTTTATCATCGGACGCAGAAATGAGCGCACAGGAGATAGCAAACCTGAGGGCACAAATAGCTGCCTTGACCACAACCTTGACTGAAATCCAAGAGAGGATGAACTCAGCCATGAAAGAATACGCAAAGCAGGAAGCGGTAAGAACATTCATACTCGGCCTAAACAGCAAATACACCAGCGGCACCCTCTACAGCCACAATCCAAAGGACTTGGAAACCGCTTACGCTATCGCAAGCACTATACACCACGACAACGTGAACTTACAGTTCGACTTTCCGCAATATAATCACAGACATTACAAAGCTTCGCCAAGCAGAAGACACGAAGAACAACAAAGGTACTGACCTAACATGCAGGTGCAATACAACCAAACTGCACCCAGGCAAGAGAACCAACCAATGGAAATAGATCCGTCACAAAAATACATGAGATCCACAAATTATAATAGGAATCATTCCGCACCACAAAACAACTATGACCGCCAGAGGCAAGGACTACCTCCAAATAATCCATTTCGCGGGGATCCACAGAAAAGGGAAAGAAATCCTTCATCTCGTAATGTACCACAGAAGATACAACGTGTCAATCAAACACGTGACGAAGAACTAACATCGCTTGCAGCAGAATACGAAAATGAGGAATACGAAACAGGGAGTGTTTTTTTTAGGCGATTGAACGATTTGCCGTGTTTGCAACGCCACTGCAGGGATACAGGCAAACTTATCAACATCCTAATCGATACCGGAGCAACGAACAATTATATTAGCAGAAAATGCAATATAGGTAAGCCAATTGAAATCAAGCCAGTAAAAGTGAAAACCCTTCATGGTTACTCAATAACTAAATAAAAAAAATTGTAACATTCATTAACAAAGAAATTAACAAACTTTTAAAAAATGAAATAATTCAACCCAGCAAAAGTCCGTACAACTCTCCCATTTGGACAGTCGCTAAAAAAGGTACCGATGAACAAGGGAAACCTAAGCGCAGAATGGTCGTAGACTTTTAGAAGCTAAACGCTCAAACTATCACATATAGATACCCCATACCTGATGTGGCTATACAGAATTTAGGTAATGCAAAGGTATTTACTACTTTAGATTTAGAGTCTGGCTTCCATCAGATCCTTATTAATGAATCTGACAGAGATTATTATCGAGTTATTATCGAAAATTCATACAGAATTTCGCAGCCATAGTCAAGCCACTTACTACGTTTCTTAGAGGAGATATCGGCGGCATATCTAAGAATCAAAGTGCAAAAATAAAAATTAGCTTAGACGAACGTGCACTAGAAGCACTGAACAAAATAAAAGAGGAACTGCCAGCCCAAGTTGAACTCTTCCAACCAAATTTTAACACACCTTTCGAATTAACCACAGATGCTAGTAATTACGCTATCGGAGCCGTATTATCTCAAAATCAAAAACCTATATCATTTATTTCCCGAACACTCAGCGAAACAGAACAGAATTACTCCACGAATGAGAAAGAGTTACTCGCAATTGTGTGGTCACTACAGAAACTACGTAATTACTTGTATGGTATAGCTGATTTAACAATTTACACTGACCATCAATCTTTAATCTTCTCTATATCAGAAAAAAACCCCAATACAAAATTAAAAAGATGGAAAAATTTTATTGAAGAATACGGCGCAAAACTCGTTTACAAACCCGGACATCAGAACGTTGTCGCTGACGCACTTTCTCGCCAGCAAATAAACAACACTGTAAACTCTGACGACTCCCAACATTCAGCACAAAGCTCCCCAACACAAAAACTCAAACGAGCAAAGCAACCACTAAACGCATTTAGGAACCAAATTATTGTAAGACAGTCAGATCAGAATCCCATCGAAATATCCTCACAAAACATATTTTCTAACAGCCGACATACGATTTTTTTTAACACCTAAACTGAAATGTAAGACAGACTAAAAAATATAATTAGACCAAAGGTAACTAATGCCACGCAAATAGACGAGGAAATATTATTTCACGTCGAAAATGACATTATCGACACATTTCCAACCGTATCGATCGTACTAGCGCAAAAATTGGTTGACGACATCACCGAAACCGAACAACAAGAACAAATCATACAAGACACACACAGCCGTGCTCACAGAAACTATAAAAATAACGCACAGGAAACTTCGCTCAGATATTACTGGCCCAACATACGTGACGCTTGTAAAAAGGAAGTACAGGACTACGAAATTTGCCTCACAAACAAATATGAACGCCGACCAAATAAACAACCAATAGGTTCAGCACCAGTGCCGAGCAAGGTAGGCGAATACATACACTTAGACTTATTTTTTATGAGCAATAATACGTACATTAGTTCAACCGACAAGTACTTAAAATTCTGCTATTTGAGACAAATACCATCAAAGAAAGACACATACAAATACATCGACGAGATACTATCACAAATATACCCTAATGCAAAGTTTGTAATGACTGATAACGAGTCAACATTTACTGGCATATGTGCACAACAAATATACAAGCGATTACAAATAACGCATACCAAAACTCCAGCCTGTCATTCAACCACAAACGGTCAAGTTGAACGGACGCATAGCACCATAATTGAACTCGCAAAAGTTTTGGCACACCAACACAGTTCGGCACCGGATGAACAAATATTTGAAGCAGTCCGACAGTACAACAAAACTATCCATTCGGTAACCAACGAGAAACCCGAGGACGTGTTTTTTAATCAAAGGAGGTATCCTGACATCAAAGAGCGTATTCAACAAAACCAAGAGAGAGTTTTGCGATACCACAACCGCAATCGCAAACAACTGAACTACAAAGAAGGAGACGTAATATATTCAAAGACGCATAGACGGAACAAAAATGTAAAAAAATACGTGAAACATATAGTCAAAAAAGACAACGGCGACACAGCAACAACAAATAAAAGAGTAATTATCCATAAGGACAATATTAGAGCAAAGGCATGTACGGAATAGTGTTTACCTTACTTTTCTCTATCGCACTTTGCGCCAATATAATAGATTTAACTAATAGGAAATATGTTCTAGTGGAAACCGACCCTGTTTACATTTATCAGGATACAGCTTACTTGTATCACATATCTAACCTTTCAAAAATACTAGCAACATCGTATAATCTGAAAACTCAACTCATTCCAAATATTTATAGACCAAAAAGATCACTAAACTTTCTTGGCTCCGTGTTAAAGTTCATCACTGGCACTCCAGACCACGATGACCTTGTAGAAATCAAAACTTCACTTAATATGATAATAGAAAATAATAATAAGCAAAGAGCAATTAACTCACAGTTCGAAAGAATACTCGAAACCCTTGATCCCAAAGCAATAACCGAAAACATTGTTATATCAGAAGTTTATAATGAACTCCAATCAATAACAAACACTATAAATTTTGCGAAAACTAATAATTTTTATTCTGGCACATTAAATTTGAAAGATGTGTACGATTTAATAAACCACGAAAAACTAGATCTTCCAATAATTAATATATTAGAAAATGCCGACATTCATATCTGTTACCTACAAGAAGCAATTATAACAATATACAAATATCCCATCCTAGAAACTAAATGTAGCCTATTTAATGTATATCCTTTAGCATATAAGCATGGTAAAATTAATTTAGACCCTAAGATCGCAAAATGTAACAACTATCAAAGAATATCCAAATGTAGAAATTATATGAGTAACTTTATTTGTAAGTCCGAACCCTCCGACAATTGTACTATAAAAATATTAGAAGACAAATCAGCTCAATGCGAAACAATCCACGAAAATAATGAACCACTCCGCATCCTAGAGAATGGATACATTCTTACAGATTACCAGCACACTTGGAACAACATGCATATATCAGGCCCTAAATTAATACGCTTTAATGAACCTACAACCATCGATAATATCACATATTACAATCATCAACGACAACTTAGAGAAATCATACACAACCAGAATACCGAACAACTTGAAGTACTCCGCATCCTTTCTTCAAACTCAATCTACAAAGTCAGCAACATCCAAAAACTCTCAACATTTTTGATACCTATTGAGGAAAACCCAGTATATTTTACGTTCTTCATCATAATGGGTTTCCTTACTTTAGTAGTCATCACTTATGGTATGGTACATCTCTGCCTATTCTATGAAAATAGAAGAATGCTTCACAGACAAAGACAAATTGACGAATTATACGAAATCGAAATGAACCGTCTTCAACACCAACTCGTAGCAGCACCATAGCGGGGACGCTCCGTTTTAAGAGGGAGGAGAGTTAAGGACGTTAGTACTTACATACATATATATGTATGTATACACCACATACATGTGGGAATAGATTCTGACATGGTGGCAACACCAGACAAAACTGGACGAACTCAACGACCGGACGAACTACATGAGCGAACGACGAGGACACGACAGAAAAGAAGTGACGACAGAGTTGAGTCTTAAGTTGTAAACCGGACGAAATAAGTCGAAATCCGCGCTCATAAACATGTACCTATTCATAATTTAATAACATATAAGATTATCCTCATTTAATTTTATAAACTTTAATAGTAATTGTTAAATCGTTCAATAAACAATGAAATTGAAAGTGGTTGATATTTGAATATGCAATAGACGGTATAATATGATAATTAAATGTACAGTGCGTACGCGTAAGTATCCACAAGTGGGGGCTCAACCGGGATACGAGTAGTGAAAAGCGCAAAATTTTAATACGCAAAAATAAAATTTTCTTTAAAAAAATCGAGAACGTACGAGTAAAATTAAGTGCGGTGGTGTGTAAATTATGCATACATTTGGTAATATGCACGCAAGTTAATGTGTGCATATGTATAAAAAACACTTCTCCGAATTTGAAGCAACGCAAATTTGGCAGTCGCGGAATTTTTTTTTTAAATCGAAGTGACGCCAAATCAGCGTCGTAACGGCATTTTAAAAGTGCAGTCGCTAAAAACGTTCAAAATCAAAGTGACGCCAATTCAACGTCGTGAACGACAATTCAAAGTGCGGCCGCGCAGAAAAGTTAAACGAAAAGAACGAAAAGACGCATAAGCAGAACTGTATGCTAAAGCGCAAACGCAAATGCACAAGAATATGCAGAGACAATAAAAGCAGTGAGTGCAACAAGTGTAAGGCAAAATAAAGGCAATGCGTAAACACTAAGGCAAGAGTGAAATGACGACAATCAAAACAAAAGTGCCGAACAGCGAAAAAGTAATTATAAAAAGCACAAAATCAAAGCAGAGACAACAGAGAAGGCAGGTGTAAATTTGAGTACGAAACAAATTCAACAAATGTGTAAGCACATATACAAGAATGAAATAAAGATATGTAACATGTAAAACGGAAAGTTCGAAACAGCGACAACAGAAGCAGTAAAATTAAAAAGAAAAACGAGCCAGTGACGAGACAAATAGTATCAACAAATGGAAGAGTAAAGCAACGACAATAGGAATGTTATGTAAGTAGGCAGACACGAGAAATATGATTAAACAGCTCCAGCGAAAGTGAAGCAGATATAGTAATCGTGATGAAAATAAAGGTTTAGCAAAGGATCTACAAAGAGCTTACGCAACATCTAAAGTGCGCAAGTAGAAGACAGACAAGCGGTTCACCCCAGCAGAGAGGAGTAACGTAGTAGTAAGAAATATTCTAATAAGAAATTGTATTCGTAACATTTAAATTATCTTTAAAAACAAAAACATTAACTGATATTGGAAATTATATGATAATAAGTTTTGACAAAATGGAAGTTGAACAAATAACAGCAATTACAGTTGACGAGTTAAGGGCGAAATTGAGAGAACTCAATTTGAATGCGAACGGACTGAAAAAGGACTTGCAAAGTAGACTAATATTACATTTTAACAACAATCAGACGAGTGAACAAACTGATGATACCAGTGAAGACGAACGTTCCTATACGACGGTTGCTAATGCAGAGACAGAAGCATCACGAACACATAGAGCAGAAAGGGTTGCTTTCACACTTCGCGATATTAAAGACAGTGTATCCGCTTTTACAGGTGATAATTCAATTGACGTTAATCATTGGATTGTTGAATTTGAGGACGTTGCTGACACAGTGGGCTGGAATGAGCTGCAAAAGTTTGTTTATGCAAAACAACTGTTGAATGGGGCTGCTAAAATATTTGCGCGTGGGTTAGTAGGTATAAGAGATTGGAGTTCTTTTAAAAATGCACTAATTGATGAGTTTGGGGAATAAATATGTGTCGCAGAAATTCACCGTGCATTAAGAAATAGGCGTAAGCAATTCAAAGAAAGTTTAAACGAATATTTGTATGTGCTAATTGAAATGGGTAAACCTATAGCACTTGACGATCAAAGTATTATTTCTTATTTTGTGGATGGAATTCCAGATGCGAGGGCGAATAAAACTATGTTGTATCAGGCAAAGAATCTTAGGGAATTAAAAGAACAACTGCGTGTGTATGAAAAGGTGAAAGGGCCTCATTATTCGTTAAATAAGTCGAGTGTACCTCAAACTACTTTCAAAAGTGCAGGTGACGTTAAAGATAATCAAAATATTGCGAATAAGGTTTGCTATAAATGTAATAAAGAGGGACATATAGCAAAATACTGTCAAAAAGAGAATATGGTAAAGTGCTTTAAATGCAAACAAGCCGGACATTTTTCATATGAGTGTAAGGAAAAGGGAAAATATGTTAAAAGAGAGCCAATAAGCGTAATAGAAGATGGAAAAGCAGGAAATATTGCAAAGAAGCAAAACTCACAACATTGGGTTGTTTCAATGCCGAAATTGCTGTTGGTGAAGTGTGGTTGGAGGTTTTATTTCACGTAGTCAGAGAAAAAGACATACCATATGCTGCGATTATAGGATGCGATGTCCTAAAGAAATTTGAGCTTGTCGTGAAGGGGGATGAAATCCAGTTTAAGCCATTGGTTAAGCCTGTAGCTGCGGTTACGGTGGAAGGTAAAAGCGTCGAGAGGGTTATAAAGCCATGTGCGACAGATGATGCTGCGGTATCAGTCGTACCTGTTACTGCGGTAACAGGTAGCAATAGCAATATCACTGCTGTAGACGAGGACCAAAACATTAGGAAAATGGGGAATAATAGTTCCGGAATATACGAGTCTTGGTTGACAGATTTTGAAACGTTGTGTTTAACAAAGGATTTAAACGGTACATTGATAATATATATGGACGATATTGTTATCCCAGCCAAAGACGAAGTCGAGGGTATACAAAAGCTAAAGGTGGTTCTGGGACGTGCAAGCGAAAGGTGGTTGAAGATTAAATGGTCAAAATGCCAATTCTTAAAGAGACAAATACAATTCTTGGGCTATATTATAGAAAACGGAAGGATATTACCATCAAGTGATAAAACGAGGGCTGTTGAAAAGTTCCCCATACCGTCATGTAGAAAGGAAATTCAACGGTTCCTAGGGCTGACATCATTTTTCAGACGCTTTGTAAAAGACTTTGCAGTGGTAGCCAACCCACTGACTGATTTATTGAAAAAGGATGCAAAGTTTGCACTGACTGACGAACATTTAGTAGCTATTCTAGAGTTGAAAAATGCGTTGATCAACGCACCAGCATTAAAAATTTATAATCCGACTGCATATACAGAAGTTCATGCAGACGCATCTAAGTATGGTTATGGTGCAGTATTATTGCAAAAAGACGGGGAAGATCAGCAATTGCATCCAGTAGAGTACATGAGCCGGAAAACGACATCGACGGAAGAAAAATACAGTTCTTACGAACTTGAAGTCTTGGCAGTTATTGAGGCTGTAAAGAAATGGCGTATTTACCTCAGGGATATGAAATTGAAAATCGTTACAAACTGTAACGCCTTCGCACAGACAATGAGTAAACGTGACGTGACAGATAGAATAATGAGGTGGGCAATGTATCTCCAGGAATACGACTATACCGTAGAACACAGAGCAGGATCGCGCATGAAACATGTCGACGCACTCAGCCGTGTATTTTGTTTAATAATAGAAGATTCGTTAAAGTTTAGATTACGAGAAGCGCAGGCAGAAGACGAGTGGATTAGGGCTGTTAAAAGGGTATTGGCTAAAGAACAGTACGATGACTATTTTTTGAAAAACGACGTTCTATACAAAGATCCAATTAAGGAACTTTTAGTGGTACCTTCCTCAATGGAAGACGAAATTATACGTCTAGCGCATAACCAAGATCATTTTGCAACTAAAAAGACACAGGACATAGTAGAAAAATTGTATTTTATTCCAAACCTAAGCACTAAAATAAGTAAAATCATAGAAAGTTGTGTAGAATGCATAATATTTCAAACGAAAGAAGGGAAAAAGGAGGAGTTTTTAAACCCAGTTGACAAAGGTTGCGAACCCGTAGGCACTTACCACATAGACCATGTAGGACCACTGGAAGAAACGCGTAAGAAGTACAACCACATACTCGTCATAGTAGATGGATTTACGAAATTTGTTTGGTTATACCCAACAAAATCCACAGGTTCAGAAGAGGTCATAGATAGTCTAAGGAAGCAATCCGCGTTTTTTGGTAATCCAAGAAGGGTTATTACAGATAGAGGAAGTGCGTTTACTTCAACGGCGTTTAAAACATATTGTGAGCAAGAAAAAATACAACATTTACAGATAGCGACAGGGGTTCCACGAGGAAACGGGCAAGTGGAAAGGGTTCACAAGATAGTAATCCCCATGATTTCAAAACTATGCCACAGCGATCCAGCTCACTGGTATAGCCATGTCGACAAAGTTCAGCAAATTATCAATAGCACTGCTCCAAGAAGTACGAAAGCATCACCTTTCAAAATTCTTACGGGGTTAGAAATGCGCAGAAATAATTACCCGGATTTGAGAAAAATCTTCGACGAATTACACATAGAAGAGTTAAACATAAAAAGAGACACAGTTAGAGAACACGCACAAGCAAACAGGCAACGAGGAAGGACCGAACAAGACAAGTACAGTATGTGAATTTATTAAGCCATGGGGTCCGTCATTCGAGTCGAATAACACATCAGGACGGCCGAATGTGAGAATAGATTCTGACATGGTGGCAACACCAGACAAAACTGGACGAACTCAACGACCGGACGAACTACATGAGCGAACGACGAGGACACGACAGAAAAGAAGTGACGACAGAGTTGAGTCTTAAGTTGTAAACCGGACGAAATAAGTCGAAATCCGCGCTCATAAACATGTACCTATTCATAATTTAATAACATATAAGATTATCTTAATTTAATTTTATAAACTTTAATAATAATTGTTAAATCGTTCAATAAACAATGAAATTGAAAGTGGTTGATGTTTGAATATGCAATATACGATATAATATGATAATTAAATGTACAGTGCGTACGCGTAAGTATCCACATACATATATACACTGCATACATATACATATGTATACATTTCATTTCATTTCATTTATAGCTTTAAGATTCTTGTAAACAAGTCAGTCTAAAGATTATGAATAAAGAGTGCACATTTCAGTGTAACCCAAAAAAATATTCTTTTTACTCAAAATATCAAGTAACGATATTAACACGTGCATGGTACATAATTAAAAAATATTCCGTTGCAGTTTTAAATGCCTACTGTCCCACTGTACATAATAAAATATCAGTAGATTACTCTCCCTACTTACCAATTTCTGCCGTTGTTCGCAAAGGTCGTTGAACTTAGCCAAAGTGCCGAAAAACATAAGGGCATTTTTTCCATATGCCAATTACATATCCGCGCCTACGCACATATGTATATTCACTCTTGCTTATTACATTATCTGCTAATATTCGCTTAGCACCCAACACTTTGTAACGAAGAGAGTGGCTATAATTTTTCAAATAATTCAGCCACCACTAAGCCAACGCTCTTTCTCCGATCTTGGCTTCTCTTTTTTAACCACTTCGCTTTACTCGGCCGCACTCACCGAGCTAAGAGAGTGCAAACAAAGCGCGCTTACGACTCACCAAGTGCAGCATCCACAACTCACCTCAGCGTTGAGCCGCATACATACATACATACACTTCGACTTTTCAACATAAATAAATATTCACAGCTGAGCCATTACTCTGGCTTCGTATGTAATCTACATACACTCATACGTACGTGTTTGCTTACTTGCGTGCAAATATTTCTACATACGTACATATGATATTAGCATATACATGCATGCGAACAACGTAAATTGACATCGAAATTCCAAAGAATATTCTAATATTTAGATACAAAGAGGCAACCCATTAGGGAATTTTTCGCAACCTAAAAGTGAAATTTAGCAATAGCTTTCAGGTGTTCAATATTATACAATTACATAATTACATACATACCTACGTATATTTCAACTACGTATACTTAAAATATCGAGTAACGATATTAACTCGTGCATGGTACATAACTAAAAAATATTCCGTTGCAGTTTTAAATGCCTACTGTCCCACTGTACATAATAAAATATCAGCAGATTACTCTCCCTACTTACTAATTTCTGCCGTTGTTCGCAAAGGTCGTTGAACTTAGCCAAAGTGCCGAAAAACATAAGGGCATTTTTTCCATATGCCAATTACATATCCGCGCCTACGCACATATGTATATTCACTCTTGTCTATTACATTATCTGCTAATATTCGCTTAGCACCCAACACTTTGTAACGAAGAGAGTGGCTATAATTTTTCAAATAATTCAGCCACCACTAAGCCAACGCTCTTTCTCCGATCTTGGCTTCTCTTTTTTAACCACTTCGCTTTACTCGGCCGCACTCACCGAGCTAAGAGAGTGCAAACAAAGCGCGCTCACGACTCACGAAGTGCAGTAACCACAACTCACCTCAGCGATGAGCGGCTTTTGCGTGTATATATTTGCACTCTTCCGCATACATACATACATACACTTCGACTTTTCAACATAAATAAATATTCACAGCTGAGCCATTACTCTGGCTTCGTATGTAATCTACATACACTCATACGTACGTGTTTGCTTACTTGCGTGCAAATATTTCTACATACGTACATATGATATTAGCATATACATGCATGCGAACAACGTAAATTGACACCGAAATTCCAAAGGATATTCTAATATTTAGATACAAAGAGGCAACCCATTAGGGAATTTTTCGCAACCTAAAAGTGAAATTTAGCAATAGCTTTCAGGTGTTCAATATTATACAATTACATAATTACATACATACATACGTATATTTCAACTACGTATATAATTTATGTATGTATATATCTTTAAACAAACATACGTATATTTTCACTACGTATATATAAGTGAAAGTGTTTGCGTTCTTTATGGTGTTACATAAAATAAAAATCCCAATTCGTGGATTTTAGTTTGGCAGTCCGGTTTCCAAGCATCCAAGTTTAATATATACAAAAAAAAAAAGCAAACACCGCCACAAAACCTTACTCAGTTGGAGGTTCTCTGTGGCACTAAGTGCAAATTTTTCTAATAATTAAGGTTATTTTTCTACAAACTCACACGCAATTTTATCGGTTACATATTTCTTACGAGTAATTTTTTCTCGGCTTATCCCAAATGCCACTTGGACACAGTCCACCAAAAATGTCAGACATTGAGACACGGTCAAAAACCGCTGCGATAGAAGCCAGCGTGAAAACCAAAACTAAAACTTTTGACTCCTCCGCGCAAAAGTTTATAGCGGATAGTGACAGTCTCATGAGGTACTGTGCTCGACTCAGTGATGCGCCATTTCAAGACCACACAGAATCGTATCTCATGATAAAATACAAACCAATAGATGATTGTTGGGCACGGCTTCAATCGGTTTATGATATGGTTTTTTCAAAAACAGATGATATTCTTCCGGATAATTTCAAGAATGCTGTTGAAGGCAAATACTATGCTTGCCTTGAACAATATGAGGTGACCAAAGCAAGAATTGCTTATCAACTCACGTTGATGAGAGCAATTGCTGAGCCGAGACCACCATCCCGCGTGGAACACCCCTCGGCGGAGGCAAACGTTTGCATTCAAGTCCCACCTTGTGACAGGGACCCATTTTATGGTGGTTATGAAGAATGGCCCGCTTTTCGTGACATGTTTACAGCGGTATACATCAACCACCCGAAGCTCTCCCGTGCTCAGAAATTGTATCACCTTCGATACAAAACCCAAGGAAAAGTCGGCTCAATTGTAAAGCTGCAAACCTCGATAAACAACTGTCTGTCGATTCTTCATTCCCAAGATGTTAAGACAGACACCTGGGATCCCATCTTGGTATACATATACTCATCAAAGCTGCCCGAAAACACATTGTCACTTTGGGAACAATCTCTCTCGTCCCGAAGATATTTACCCACATGGTCTCAAATGGATGACTTCCTTACTTCAAGATACGAAGTAGTCGAAAGATTGAATCGGCTTCATCCAAGCCAAAGTAAAACAAAACCTATCACTCATCAAAATGCAACGCTTTCGTGGCAGAAACGACGAGAGAACTATCCTGCGCCTACTGCAACTCTCCTCATCTGATTAGAGTCTGCCAACAGTTCAAACGAATTTCGGTTCCGAACCGTATACAATTCGTAAACCAAAGCAAGTTGTGCAAAAACTGTCTTGCTAATTCTCACAGTACTAATGAATGCCCGAGCAAGTGGTCGTGTACACATTGCCAACAACTTTTAATTTTTAATCAACATTTCAA
Source organism: Philophylla caesio (assembly GCA_963971545.1). Lineage (NCBI taxonomy): Eukaryota > Metazoa > Arthropoda > Insecta > Diptera > Tephritidae > Philophylla > Philophylla caesio. The sequence goes on from OZ020604.1 coordinate 108,334,036, forward strand.
AAGGAAAGTGGTGAGTGCGAAAGGCGACCAAGCGGGTTAATTAATGGTCCTTCGAGCCAACCTTGGCCCAAGCCCTTTTGGCAAATATCACAAATATAAAGCACTCGTTCGTTCGCAAAAAAAAAAAACAAAATAAAAAAAAGTGTGCAAGCGTGCTAAAAACAAAAAAAAATCGTCGTTCGCAACTCTGTAAACAGAAAACATAAATTTCTCAAAAAAAAGTGTTATTTAGTGCTACAAAAAAAAAACAAAAAAACTACAAAAAAAAAAAGTGTGCAAGCGTACTAAATTTGAAAAAAATCGATCGTTCGCAAGTCTGTGCACACAAAACATAAATTTCTCAAAAAAAAAAGTGTTATTTAGTGCTACAAAAGTGATACAAAAAAAAAACAAGATTATCAAACCATATTTTTTCAAACGCGTTGTTTGCAAAATTTGATAACGCAGATTAAAACAACAAAATCAGCGGCAACAACGGCAACAGCTTTAAGTGGCATCAGCAGCAGCATTTGCAACGACAACATTTGCGGCAACGTCAGCAACATCGCCAGCATTTGCGGCAACAACAGCATTAAAAGCGTCAACGACCAACATAAGGGACGTACACAACCACATTCATATACATACATATAGATACAAAAAAAAAGGAAGTTGTAAGTAGGCAAATTTTTAATTTTCCTTAAAAATTTTAAACAATAAAATATCCTTCATTTTCTTGAAGGTTATATTGTTTTAAACAAAACTGCCAGTGAGTGCTTATGCACACATGTACATACATATGTACGTAGGCACATGCATGTATGTATAAAAAGTCATAAAGGGCATTTTCCGTCAAGCCAAAACTGGTTTTAATAAAATTGCGGATATTTTCTTACCGCGAAAATCTTCATTTTGGTAATTTGCCGCTATTAATAAATATACAAAAAAAATTGGGGAAAATAATCCGTTTTTACCCAAAAAGCGGTATATACATATATATTAATTTACCGCCAATTTATACATATATAAATACATATATATACATACATACATATACGCGTGCATGGTACATAATTAAAAAATATTCCGTTGCAGTTTTAAATGCCTACTGTCCCACTGTACATAATAAAATATCAGCAGATTACTCTCCCTACTTACCAATTTCTGCCGTTGTTCGCAAAGGTCGTTGAACTTAGCCAAAGTACCGAAAAACATAAGGGCATTTTTTCCATATGCCAATTACATATCTGCGCCTACGCACATATGTATATTCACTCTTGCTTATTACATTATCTGCTAATATTCGCTTAGCACCCAACACTTTGTAACGAAGAGAGTGGCTATAATTTTTCAAATAATTCAGCCACCACTAAGCCAACGCTCTTTCTCCGATCTTGGCTTCTCTTTTTTAACCACTTCGCTTTACTCGGCCGCACTCACCGAGCTAAGAGAGTGCAAACAAAGCGCGCTTACGACTCACCAAGTGCAGCATCCACAACTCACCTCAGCGTTGAGCCGCGTACATACATACATACACTTCGACTTTTCAACATAAATAAATATTCACAGCTGAGCCATTACTCTGGCTTCGTATGTAATCTACATACACTCATGCGTACGTGTTTGCTTACTTGCGTGCAAATATTTCTACATACGTACATATGATATTAGCATATACATGCATGCGAACAACGTAAATTGACACCGAAATTCCAAAGGATATTCTAATATTTAGATACAAAGAGGCAACCCATTAGGGAATTTTTCGCAACCTAAAAGTGAAATTTAGCAATAGCTTTCAGGTGTTCAATATTATACAATTACATAATTACATACATACATACGTATATTTCAACTACGTATATAATTTATGTATGTATATATCTTTAAACAAACATACGTATATTTTCACTACGTATATATAAGTGAAAGTGTTTGCGTTCTTTATGGTGTTACATAAAATAAAAATCCCAATTCGTGGATTTTAGTTTGGCAGTCCGGTTTCCAAGCATCCAAGTTTAATATATACAAAAAAAAAAGCAAACACCGCCACAAAACCTTACTCAGTTGGAGGTTCTCTGTGGCACTAAGTGCAAATTTTTCTAATAATTAAGGTTATTTTTCTACAAACTCACACGCAATTTTATCGGTTACATATTTCTTACGAGTAATTTTTTCTCGGCTTATCCCAAATGCCACTTGGACACAGTCCACCAAAAATGTCAGACATTGAGACACGGTCAAAAACCGCTGCGATAGAAGCCAGCGTGAAAACCAAAACTAAAACTTTTGACTCCTCCGCGCAAAAGTTTATAGCGGATAGTGACAGTCTCATGAGGTACTGTGCTCGACTCAGTGATGCGCCATTTCAAGACCACACAGAATCGTATCTCATGATAAAATACAAACCAATAGATGATTGTTGGGCACGGCTTCAATCGGTTTATGATATGGTTTTTTCAAAAACAGATGATATTCTTCCGGATAATTTCAAGAATGCTGTTGAAGGCAAATACTATGCTTGCCTTGAACAATATGAGGTGACCAAAGCAAGAATTGCTTATCAACTCACGTTGATGAGAGCAATTGCTGAGCCGAGACCACCATCCCGCGTGGAACACCCCTCGGCGGAGGCAAACGTTTGCATTCAAGTCCCACCTTGTGACAGGGACCCATTTTATGGTGGTTATGAAGAATGGCCCGCTTTTCGTGACATGTTTACAGCGGTATACATCAACCACCCGAAGCTCTCCCGTGCTCAGAAATTGTATCACCTTCGATACAAAACCCAAGGAAAAGTCGGCTCAATTGTAAAGCTGCAAACCTCGATAAACAACTGTCTGTCGATTCTTCATTCCCAAGATGTTAAGACAGACACCTGGGATCCCATCTTGGTATACATATACTCATCAAAGCTGCCCGAAAACACATTGTCACTTTGGGAACAATCTCTCTCGTCCCGAAGATATTTACCCACATGGTCTCAAATGGATGACTTCCTTACTTCAAGATACGAAGTAGTCGAAAGATTGAATCGGCTTCATCCAAGCCAAAGTAAAACAAAACCTATCACTCATCAAAATGCAACGCTTTCGTGGCAGAAACGACGAGAGAACTATCCTGCGCCTACTGCAACTCTCCTCATCTGATTAGAGTCTGCCAACAGTTCAAACGAATTTCGGTTCCGAACCGTATACAATTCGTAAACCAAAGCAAGTTGTGCAAAAACTGTCTTGCTAATTCTCACAGTACTAATGAATGCCCGAGCAAGTGGTCGTGTACACATTGCCAACAACTTTTAATTTTTAATCAACATTTCAAAAGGAAAGTGGTGAGTGCGAAAGGCGACCAAGCGGGTTAATTAATGGTCCTTCGAGCCAACCTTGGCCCAAGCCCTTTTGGCAAATATCACAAATATAAAGCACTCGTTCGTTCGCAAAAAAAAAAACAAAATAAAAAAAAGTGTGCAAGCGTGCTAAAAACAAAAAAAAATCGTCGTTCGCAACTCTGTAAACAGAAAACATAAATTTCTCAAAAAAAAGTGTTATTTAGTGCTACAAAAAAAAAACAAAAAAACTACAAAAAAAAAAAGTGTGCAAGCGTACTAAATTTGAAAAAAATCGATCGTTCGCAAGTCTGTGCACACAAAACATAAATTTCTCAAAAAAGAAAGTGTTATTTAGTGCTACAAAAGTGATACAAAAAAAAAACAAGATTATCAAACCATATTTTTTCAAACGCGTTGTTTGCAAAATTTGATAACGCAGATTAAAACAACAAAATCAGCGGCAACAACGGCAACAGCTTTAAGTGGCATCAGCAGCAGCATTTGCAACGACAACATTTGCGGCAACGTCAGCAACATCGCCAGCATTTGCGGCAACAACAGCATTAAAAGCGTCAACGACCAACATAAGGGACGTACACAACCACATTCATATACATACATACAGATACAAAAAAAAAGGAAGTTGTAAGTAGGCAAATTTTTAATTTTCCTTAAAAATTTTAAACAATAAAATATCCTTCATTTTCTTGAAGGTTATATTGTTTTAAACAAAACTGCCAGTGAGTGCTTATGCACACATGTACATACATATGTACGTAGGCACATGCATGTATGTATAAAAAGTCATAAAGGGCATTTTCCGTCAAGCCAAAACTGGTTTTAATAAAATTGCGGATATTTTCTTACCGCGAAAATCTTCATTTTGGTAATTTGCCGCTATTAATAAATATACAAAAAAAATTGGGGAAAATAATCCGTTTTTACCCAAAAAGCGGTATATACATATATATTAATTTACCGCCAATTTATACATATATAAATACATATATATACATACATACATATACGCGTGCATGGTACATAATTAAAAAATATTCCGTTGCAGTTTTAAATGCCTACTGTCCCACTGTACATAATAAAATATCAGCAGATTACTCTCCCTACTTACCAATTTCTGCCGTTGTTCGCAAAGGTCGTTGAACTTAGCCAAAGTACCGAAAAACATAAGGGCATTTTTTCCATATGCCAATTACATATCTGCGCCTACGCACATATGTATATTCACTCTTGCTTATTACATTATCTGCTAATATTCGCTTAGCACCCAACACTTTGTAACGAAGAGAGTGGCTATAATTTTTCAAATAATTCAGCCACCACTAAGCCAACGCTCTTTCTCCGATCTTGGCTTCTCTTTTTTAACCACTTCGCTTTACTCGGCCGCACTCACCGAGCTAAGAGAGTGCAAACAAAGCGCGCTTACGACTCACCAAGTGCAGCATCCACAACTCACCTCAGCGTTGAGCCGCGTACATACATACATACACTTCGACTTTTCAACATAAATAAATATTCACAGCTGAGCCATTACTCTGGCTTCGTATGTAATCTACATACACTCATACGTACGTGTTTGCTTACTTGCGTGCAAATATTTCTACATACGTACATATGATATTAGCATATACATGCATGCGAACAACGTAAATTGACACCGAAATTCCAAAGGATATTCTAATATTTAGATACAAAGAGGCAACCCATTAGGGAATTTTTCGCAACCTAAAAGTGAAATTTAGCAATAGCTTTCAGGTGTTCAATATTATACAATTACATAATTACATACATACATACGTATATTTCAACTACGTATATAATTTATGTATATATATATCTTTAAACAAACATACGTATATTTCCACTACGTATATATAAGTGAAAGTGTTTGCGTTCTTTATGGTGTTACATAAAATAAAAATCCCAATTCGTGGATTTTAGTTTGGCAGTCCGGTTTCCAAGCATCCAAGTGTAATATATACAAAAAAAAAACGCAAACACCGCCACAAAACCTTACTCAGTTGGAGGTTCTCTGTGGCACTAAGTGCAAATTTTTCTACAAACTCACACGCAATTTTATCGGTTACATATTTCTTACGAGTAATTTTTTCTCGGCTTATCCCAAATGCCACTTGAACACAGTCCACCAAAAATGTCAGACATTGAGACACGGTCAAAAACCGCTGCGATAGAAGCCAGCGTGAAAACCAAAACTAAAACTTTTGACTCCTCCGCGCAAAAGTTTATAGCGGATAGTGACAGTCTCATAAGGTACTGTGCACGACTCAGTGATGCGCCATTTCAAGACCACACAGAATCGTATCTCATGATAAAATACAAACCAATAGATGATTGTTGGGCACGGCTTCAATCGGTTTATGATATGGTTTTTTCAAAAACAGATGATATTCTTCCGGATAATTTCAAGAATGCTGTTGAAGGCAAATACTATGCTTGCCTTGAACAATATGAGGTGACCAAAGCAAGAATTGCTTATCAACTCACGTTGATGAGAGCAATTGCTGAGCCGAGACCACCATCCCGCGTGGAACACCCCTCGGCGGAGGCAAACGTTTGCATTCAAGTCCCACCTTGTGACAGGGACCCATTTTATGGTGGTTATGAAGAATGGCCCGCTTTTCGTGACATGTTTACAGCGGTATACATCAACCACCCGAAGCTCTCCCGTGCTCAGAAATTGTATCACCTTCGATACAAAACCCAAGGAAAAGTCGGCTCAATTGTAAAGCTGCAAACCTCGATAAACAACTGTCTGTCGATTCTTCATTCCCAAGATGTTAAGACAGACACCTGGGATCCCATCTTGGTATACATATACTCATCAAAGCTGCCCGAAAACACATTGTCACTTTGGGAACAATCTCTCTCGTCCCGAAGAGATTTACCCACATGGTCTCAAATGGATGACTTCCTTACTTCAGGATACGAAGTAGTCGAAAGATTGAATCGGCTTCATCCAAGCCAAAGTAAAACAAAACCTATCACTCATCAAAATGCAACGCTTTCGTGGCAGAAACGACGAGAGAACTATCCTGCGCCTACTGCAACTCTCCTCATCTGATAAGAGTCTGCCAACAGTTCAAACGAATTTCGGTTCCGAACCGTATACAATTCGTAAACCAAAGCAAGTTGTGCAAAAACTGTCTTGCTAATTCTCACAGTACTAATGAATGCCCGAGCAAGTGGTCGTGTACACATTGCCAACAACTTTTAATTTTTAATCAACATTTCAAAAGGAAAGTGGTGAGTGCGAAAGGCGACCAAGCGGGTTAATTAATGGTCCTTCGAGCCAACCTTGGCCCAAGCCCTTTTGGCAAATATCACAAATACAAAGCACTCGTTCGTTCGCAAAAAAAAAAAAACAAAAAAAAAAAAAAGTGTGCAAGCGTGCTAAAAACAAAAAAAAATCGTCGTTCGCAACTCTGTGCACAGAAAACATAAATTTCTCAAAAAAAAGTGTTATTTAGTGCTACAAAAGTGATACAAAAAAAAACAAAAAAAACTACAAAAAAAAAAAAAGTGTGCAAGCGTTCTAAAACCGAAAAAAATCGATCGTTCGCAAGTCTGTGCACACAAAACATAAATTTCTCAAAAAAAAAGTGTTATTTAGTGCTAAAGTGATAAAAAAAAAAACAAGATTATCAAACCATATTTTTTCAAACGCGTTGTTTGCAAAATTTGATAACGCAGATTAAAACAACAAAATCAGCGGCAACAACGACAACAGCTTTAAGTGGCAACAGCAGCAGCATTTGCAACGACAACATTTGCGGCAACGTCAGCAACATCGCCAGCATTTGCGGCAACAACAGCATTAAAAGCGTCAACGACCAACATAAGGGACGTACACAACCACATTCATATACATACATATAGATACAAAAAAAAAAGAAGTTGTAAGTAGGCAAATTTTTAATTTTCTTTAAAAATTTTAAACAATAAAATATCCTTCATTCTCTTGAAGGTTATATTGTTTTAAACAAAACTGCCAGTGAGTGCTTATGCACACATGTACATACATATGTACGTAGGCACATGCATGTATGTATAAAAAGTCATAAAGGGCATTTTCCGTCAAGCCAAAACTGGTTTTAATAAAATTGCGGATATTTTCTTACCGCGAAAATCTTCATTTCGGTAATTTGCCGCTATTAATAAATATACAAAAAAAATTGGGGAAAATAATCCGTTTTTACCCAAAAAGCGGTATATACATATATATTAATTTACCGCCAATTTATACATATATAAATACATATATATACATACATACATATACGCGTGCATGGTACATAATTAAAAAATATTCCGTTGCAGTTTTAAATGCCTACTGTCCCACTGTACATAATAAAATATCAGCAGATTACTCTCCCTACTTACCAATTTCTGCCGTTGTTCGCAAAGGTCGTTGAACTTAGCCAAAGTACCGAAAAACATAAGGGCATTTTTTCCATATGCCAATTACATATCTGCGCCTACGCACATATGTATATTCACTCTTGCTTATTACATTATCTGCTAATATTCGCTTAGCACCCAACACTTTGTAACGAAGAGAGTGGCTATAATTTTTCAAATAATTCAGCCACCACTAAGCCAACGCTCTTTCTCCGATCTTGGCTTCTCTTTTTTAACCACTTCGCTTTACTCGGCCGCACTCACCGAGCTAAGAGAGTGCAAACAAAGCGCGCTTACGACTCACCAAGTGCAGCATCCACAACTCACCTCAGCGTTGAGCCGCGTACATACATACATACACTTCGACTTTTCAACATAAATAAATATTCACAGCTGAGCCATTACTCTGGCTTCGTATGTAATCTACATGCACTCATACGTACGTGTTTGCTTACTTGCGTGCAAATATTTCTACATACGTACATATGATATTAGCATATACATGCATGCGAACAACGTAAATTGACACCGAAATTCCAAAGGATATTCTAATATTTAGATACAAAGAGGCAACCCATTAGGGAATTTTTCGCAACCTAAAAGTGAAATTTAGCAATAGCTTTCAGGTGTTCAATATTATACAATTACATAATTACATACATACATACGTATATTTCAACTACGTATATAATTTATGTATGTATATATCTTTAAACAAACATACGTATATTTTCACTACGTATATATAAGTGAAAGTGTTTGCGTTCTTTATGGTGTTACATAAAATAAAAATCCCAATTCGTGGATTTTAGTTTGGCAGTCCGGTTTCCAAGCATCCAAGTGTAATATATACAAAAAAAAAAGCAAACACCGCCACAAAACCTTACTCAGTTGGAGGTTCTCTGTGGCACTAAGTGCAAATTTTTCTAATAATTAAGGTTATTTTTCTACAAACTCACACGCAATTTTATCGGTTACATATTTCTTACGAGTAATTTTTTCTCGGCTTATCCCAAATGCCACTTGGACACAGTCCACCAAAAATGTCAGACATTGAGACACGGTCAAAAACCGCTGCGATAGAAGCCAGCGTGAAAACCAAAACTAAAACTTTTGACTCCTCCGCGCAAAAGTTTATAGCGGATAGTGACAGTCTCATGAGGTACTGTGCTCGACTCAGTGATGCGCCATTTCAAGACCACACAGAATCGTATCTCATGATAAAATACAAACCAATAGATGATTGTTGGGCACGGCTTCAATCGGTTTATGATATGGTTTTTTCAAAAACAGATGATATTCTTCCGGATAATTTCAAGAATGCTGTTGAAGGCAAATACTATGCTTGCCTTGAACAATATGAGGTGACCAAAGCAAGAATTGCTTATCAACTCACGTTGATGAGAGCAATTGCTGAGCCGAGACCACCATCCCGCGTGGAACACCCCTCGGCGGAGGCAAACGTTTGCATTCAAGTCCCACCTTGTGACAGGGACCCATTTTATGGTGGTTATGAAGAATGGCCCGCTTTTCGTGACATGTTTACAGCGGTATACATCAACCACCCGAAGCTCTCCCGTGCTCAGAAATTGTATCACCTTCGATACAAAACCCAAGGAAAAGTCGGCTCAATTGTAAAGCTGCAAACCTCGATAAACAACTGTCTGTCGATTCTTCATTCCCAAGATGTTAAGACAGACACCTGGGATCCCATCTTGGTATACATATACTCATCAAAGCTGCCCGAAAACACATTGTCACTTTGGGAACAATCTCTCTCGTCCCGAAGATATTTACCCACATGGTCTCAAATGGATGACTTCCTTACTTCAAGATACGAAGTAGTCGAAAGATTGAATCGGCTTCATCCAAGCCAAAGTAAAACAAAACCTATCACTCATCAAAATGCAACGCTTTCGTGGCAGAAACGACGAGAGAACTATCCTGCGCCTACTGCAACTCTCCTCATCTGATTAGAGTCTGCCAACAGTTCAAACGAATTTCGGTTCCGAACCGTATACAATTCGTAAACCAAAGCAAGTTGTGCAAAAACTGTCTTGCTAATTCTCACAGTACTAATGAATGCCCGAGCAAGTGGTCGTGTACACATTGCCAACAACTTTTAATTTTTAATCAACATTTCAAAAGGAAAGTGGTGAGTGCGAAAGGCGACCAAGCGGGTTAATTAATGGTCCTTCGAGCCAACCTTGGCCCAAGCCCTTTTGGCAAATATCACAAATATAAAGCACTCGTTCGTTCGCAAAAAAAAAAACAAAATAAAAAAAAGTGTGCAAGCGTGCTAAAAACAAAAAAAAATCGTCGTTCGCAACTCTGTAAACAGAAAACATAAATTTCTCAAAAAAAAGTGTTATTTAGTGCTACAAAAAAAAAACAAAAAAACTACAAAAAAAAAAAGTGTGCAAGCGTACTAAATTTGAAAAAAATCGATCGTTCGCAAGTCTGTGCACACAAAACATAAATTTCTCAAAAAAGAAAGTGTTATTTAGTGCTACAAAAGTGATACAAAAAAAAAACAAGATTATCAAACCATATTTTTTCAAACGCGTTGTTTGCAAAATTTGATAACGCAGATTAAAACAACAAAATTAGCGGCAACAACGGCAACAGCTTTAAGTGGCATCAGCAGCAGCATTTGCAACGACAACATTTGCGGCAACGTCAGCAACATCGCCAGCATTTGCGGCAACAACAGCATTAAAAGCGTCAACGACCAACATAAGGGACGTACACAACCACATTCATATACATACATATAGATACAAAAAAAAAGGAAGTTGTAAGTAGGCAAATTTTTAATTTTCCTTAAAAATTTTAAACAATAAAATATCCTTCATTTTCTTGAAGGTTATATTGTTTTAAACAAAACTGCCAGTGAGTGCTTATGCACACATGTACATACATATGTACGTAGGCACATGCATGTATGTATAAAAAGTCATAAAGGGCATTTTCCGTCAAGCCAAAACTGGTTTTAATAAAATTGCGGATATTTTCTTACCGCGAAAATCTTCATTTTGGTAATTTGCCGCTATTAATAAATATACAAAAAAAATTGGGGAAAATAATCCGTTTTTACCCAAAAAGCGGTATATACATATATATTAATTTACCGCCAATTTATACATATATAAATACATATATATACATACATACATATACGCGTGCATGGTACATAATTAAAAAATATTCCGTTGCAGTTTTAAATGCCTACTGTCCCACTGTACATAATAAAATATCAGCAGATTACTCTCCCTACTTACCAATTTCTGCCGTTGTTCGCAAAGGTCGTTGAACTTAGCCAAAGTACCGAAAAACATAAGGGCATTTTTTCCATATGCCAATTACATATCTGCGCCTACGCACATATGTATATTCACTCTTGCTTATTACATTATCTGCTAATATTCGCTTAGCACCCAACACTTTGTAACGAAGAGAGTGGCTATAATTTTTCAAATAATTCAGCCACCACTAAGCCAACGCTCTTTCTCCGATCTTGGCTTCTCTTTTTTAACCACTTCGCTTTACTCGGCCGCACTCACCGAGCTAAGAGAGTGCAAACAAAGCGCGCTTACGACTCACCAAGTGCAGCATCCACAACTCACCTCAGCGTTGAGCCGCGTACATACATACATACACTTCGACTTTTCAACATAAATAAATATTCACAGCTGAGCCATTACTCTGGCTTCGTATGTAATCTACATACACTCATACGTACGTGTTTGCTTACTTGCGTGCAAATATTTCTACATACGTACATATGATATTAGCATATACATGCATGCGAACAACGTAAATTGACACCGAAATTCCAAAGGATATTCTAATATTTAGATACAAAGAGGCAACCCATTAGGGAATTTTTCGCAACCTAAAAGTGAAATTTAGCAATAGCTTTCAGGTGTTCAATATTATACAATTACATAATTACATACATACATACGTATATTTCAACTACGTATATAATTTATGTATATATATATCTTTAAACAAACATACGTATATTTCCACTACGTATATATAAGTGAAAGTGTTTGCGTTCTTTATGGTGTTACATAAAATAAAAATCCCAATTCGTGGATTTTAGTTTGGCAGTCCGGTTTCCAAGCATCCAAGTGTAATATATACAAAAAAAAAACGCAAACACCGCCACAAAACCTTACTCAGTTGGAGGTTCTCTGTGGCACTAAGTGCAAATTTTTCTACAAACTCACACGCAATTTTATCGGTTACATATTTCTTACGAGTAATTTTTTCTCGGCTTATCCCAAATGCCACTTGAACACAGTCCACCAAAAATGTCAGACATTGAGACACGGTCAAAAACCGCTGCGATAGAAGCCAGCGTGAAAACCAAAACTAAAACTTTTGACTCCTCCGCGCAAAAGTTTATAGCGGATAGTGACAGTCTCATAAGGTACTGTGCACGACTCAGTGATGCGCCATTTCAAGACCACACAGAATCGTATCTCATGATAAAATACAAACCAATAGATGATTGTTGGGCACGGCTTCAATCGGTTTATGATATGGTTTTTTCAAAAACAGATGATATTCTTCCGGATAATTTCAAGAATGCTGTTGAAGGCAAATACTATGCTTGCCTTGAACAATATGAGGTGACCAAAGCAAGAATTGCTTATCAACTCACGTTGATGAGAGCAATTGCTGAGCCGAGACCACCATCCCGCGTGGAACACCCCTCGGCGGAGGCAAACGTTTGCATTCAAGTCCCACCTTGTGACAGGGACCCATTTTATGGTGGTTATGAAGAATGGCCCGCTTTTCGTGACATGTTTACAGCGGTATACATCAACCACCCGAAGCTCTCCCGTGCTCAGAAATTGTATCACCTTCGATACAAAACCCAAGGAAAAGTCGGCTCAATTGTAAAGCTGCAAACCTCGATAAACAACTGTCTGTCGATTCTTCATTCCCAAGATGTTAAGACAGACACCTGGGATCCCATCTTGGTATACATATACTCATCAAAGCTGCCCGAAAACACATTGTCACTTTGGGAACAATCTCTCTCGTCCCGAAGAGATTTACCCACATGGTCTCAAATGGATGACTTCCTTACTTCAGGATACGAAGTAGTCGAAAGATTGAATCGGCTTCATCCAAGCCAAAGTAAAACAAAACCTATCACTCATCAAAATGCAACGCTTTCGTGGCAGAAACGACGAGAGAACTATCCTGCGCCTACTGCAACTCTCCTCATCTGATAAGAGTCTGCCAACAGTTCAAACGAATTTCGGTTCCGAACCGTATACAATTCGTAAACCAAAGCAAGTTGTGCAAAAACTGTCTTGCTAATTCTCACAGTACTAATGAATGCCCGAGCAAGTGGTCGTGTACACATTGCCAACAACTTTTAATTTTTAATCAACATTTCAAAAGGAAAGTGGTGAGTGCGAAAGGCGACCAAGCGGGTTAATTAATGGTCCTTCGAGCCAACCTTGGCCCAAGCCCTTTTGGCAAATATCACAAATACAAAGCACTCGTTCGTTCGCAAAAAAAAAAAAACAAAAAAAAAAAAAAGTGTGCAAGCGTGCTAAAAACAAAAAAAAATCGTCGTTCGCAACTCTGTGCACAGAAAACATAAATTTCTCAAAAAAAAGTGTTATTTAGTGCTACAAAAGTGATACAAAAAAAAACAAAAAAAACTACAAAAAAAAAAAAAGTGTGCAAGCGTTCTAAAACCGAAAAAAATCGATCGTTCGCAAGTCTGTGCACACAAAACATAAATTTCTCAAAAAAAAAGTGTTATTTAGTGCTAAAGTGATAAAAAAAAAACAAGATTATCAAACCATATTTTTTCAAACGCGTTGTTTGCAAAATTTGATAACGCAGATTAAAACAACAAAATCAGCGGCAACAACGACAACAGCTTTAAGTGGCAACAGCAGCAGCATTTGCAACGACAACATTTGCGGCAACGTCAGCAACATCGCCAGCATTTGCGGCAACAACAGCATTAAAAGCGTCAACGACCAACATAAGGGACGTACACAACCACATTCATATACATACATATAGATACAAAAAAAAAAGAAGTTGTAAGTAGGCAAATTTTTAATTTTCTTTAAAAATTTTAAACAATAAAATATCCTTCATTCTCTTGAAGGTTATATTGTTTTAAACAAAACTGCCAGTGAGTGCTTATGCACACATGTACATACATATGTACGTAGGCACATGCATGTATGTATAAAAAGTCATAAAGGGCATTTTCCGTCAAGCCAAAACTGGTTTTAATAAAATTGCGGATATTTTCTTACCGCGAAAATCTTCATTTCGGTAATTTGCCGCTATTAATAAATATACAAAAAAAATTGGGGAAAATAATCCGTTTTTACCCAAAAAGCGGTATATACATATATATTAATTTACCGCCAATTTATACATATATAAATACATATATATACATACATACATATACGCGTGCATGGTACATAATTAAAAAATATTCCGTTGCAGTTTTAAATGCCTACTGTCCCACTGTACATAATAAAATATCAGCAGATTACTCTCCCTACTTACCAATTTCTGCCGTTGTTCGCAAAGGTCGTTGAACTTAGCCAAAGTGCCGAAAAACATGTGCGCCTACGCACATATGTATATTCACTCTTGCTTATTACATTATCTGCTCATATTCGCTTAGCACCCAACACTTTGTAACGAAGAGAGTGGCTATAATTTTTCAAATAATTCAGCCACCACTAAGCCAACGCTCTTTCTCCGATCTTGGCTTCTCTTTTTTAACCACTTCGCTTTACTCGGCCGCACTCACCGAGCTAAGAGAGTGCAAACAAAGCGCGCTTACGACTCACCAAGTGCAGCATCCACAACTCACCTCAGCGTTGAGCCGCATACATACATACATACACTTCGACTTTTCAACATAAATAAATATTCACAGCTGAGCCATTACTCTGGCTTCGTATGTAATCTACATACACTCATACGTACGTGTTTGCTTACTTGCGTGCAAATATTTCTACATACGTACATATGATATTAGCATATACATGCATGCGAACAACGTAAATTGACACCGAAATTCCAAAGGATATTCTAATATTTAGATACAAAGAGGCAACCCATTAGAGAATTTTTCGCAACCTAAAAGTGAAATTTAGCAATAGCTTTCAGGTGTTCAATATTATACAATTACATAATTACATACATACATACGTATATTTCAACTACGTATATATTTTATGTATATATATATCTTTAAACAAACATACGTATATTTCCACTACGTATATATAAGTGAAAGATGGATTTTAGTTTGGCAGTCCGGTTTCCAAGCATCCAAGTTTAATATATAAAAAAAAAAAAACGCAAACACCGCCACAAAACCTTACTCAGTTCGAAGTTCTCTGTGGCACTAAGTGCAAATTTTTTTAATAATTAAGGGTATTTTTCTACAAACTCACACGCAATTTTATCGGTTACATATTTCTTACGAGTAATTTTTTCTCGGCTTATCCCAAATGCCACTTGGACACAGTCCACCAAAAATGTCAGACATTGAGACACGGTCAAAAACCGCTGCGATAGAAGCCAGCGTGAAAACCAAAACTAAAACTTTTGACCCCTCCGCGCAAAAAATTATAGCGGATAGTGACAGTCTCATGAGGTACTGTGCACGACTCAGTGATGCGCCAATTCAAGACCACACAGAATCGTATCTCATGATAAAATACAAACCAATAGATGATTGTTGGGCACGGCTTCAATCGGTTTATGATATGGTTTTTTCAAAAACAGATAATATTCTTCCGGATAATTTCAAGAATGCTGTTGAAGGCAAATACTATGCTTGCCTTGAACAATATGAGGTGACCAAAGCAAGAATTGCTGATCAACTCACGTTGATGAGAGCAATTGCTGAGCCGAGACCACCATCCCGCGTGGAACACCCCTCGGCGGAGGCAAACGTTTGCATTCAAGTCCCACCTTGTGACAGGGACACATTTTATGGTGGTTATGACATGTTCACAGCGGTATACATCAACCACCTGAAGCTCTCCCGTGCTCAGAAATTGTATCACCTTCGATACAAAACCCAAGGAAAAGCCGGCTCAATTGTAAAGCTGCAAACCTCGATAAACAACTGTCTGTCGATTCTTCATTCCCAAGATGTTAAGACAGACACCTGGGATCCCATCTTGGTATACATATACTCATCAAAGCTGCCCGAAAACACATTGTCACTTTGGGAACAATCTCTCTCGTCCCGAAGAGATTTACCCACTTGGTCTCAAATGGATGACTTCCTTACTTCAAGATACGAAGTAGTCGAAAGATTGAATCGGCTTCATCCAAGCCAAAGTAAAACAAAACCTATCACTCATCAAAATGCAACGCTTTCGTGGCAGAAACGACGAGAGAACTATCCTGCGCCTACTGCAACTCTCCTCATCTGATTAGAGTCTGCCAACAGTTCAAACGAATTTCGGTTCCGAACTGTATACAATTCGTAAACCAAAGCAAGTTGTGCCAAAACTGTCTTGCTAATTCTCACAATGAATGCCCGAGAAAGTGGTCGTGTACACATTGCCAACAACTTTTAATTTTTAATCAACATTTCAAAAGGAAAGTGGTGAGTGCGAAAGGCGACCAAGCGGGTTAATTAATGGTCCTTCGAGCCAACCTTGGCCCAAGCCCTTTTGGCAAATATCACAAATACAAAGCACTCGTTCGTTCGCAAAAAAAAAAAAAACAAAAAAAAAAAAAAGTGTGCAAGCGTGCTAAAAACAAAAAAAAATCGTCGTTCGCAACTCTGTGCACAGAAAACATAAATTTCTCAAAAAAAAGTGTTATTTAGTGCTACAAAAGTGATACAAAAAAAAAAAACAAAAAAAAACTACAAAAAAAAAAAAGTGTGCAAGCGTACTAAAATAAAAAAAAAATCGATCGTTCGCAAGTCTGTGCACACAAAACATAAATTTCTCAAAAAAGAAAGTGTTATTTAGTGCTACAAAAGTGATACAAAAAAAAAACAAGATTATCAAACCATATTTTTTCAAACGCGTTGTTTGCAAAATTTGATAACGCAGATTAAAACAACAAAATCAGCGGCAACAACGGCAACAGCTTTAAGTGGCAACAGCAGCAGCATTTGCAACGACAACATTTGCGGCAACGTCAGCAACATCGCCAGCATTTGCGGCAACAACAGCATTAAAAGCGTCAACGACCAACATAAGGGACGTACACAACCACATTCATATACATACATATAGATACAAAAAAAAAGGAAGTTGTAAGTAGGCAAATTTTTAATTTTCTTTAAAAATTTTAAACAATAAAATATCCTTCATTCTCTTGAAGGTTATATTGTTTTAAACAAAACTGCCAGTGAGTGCTTATGCACACATGTACATACATATGTATGTACGTATGCATGTACATATGTATAAAAAGTCATAAAGGGCATTTTCCGTCAAGCCAAAACTGGTTTTAATAAAATTGCGGATATTTTCTTACCGCGAAAATCTTAATTTCGGTAATTTGCCGCTATTAATAAATATACAAAAAAAATTGGGGAAAATAATCCGTTTTTACCCAAAAAGCGGTATATACATATATATTAATTTAACGCCAATTTATACATATATAAATATATACATATACATACATACATATACGCGTGCATGGTACATAATTAAAAAATATTCCGTTGCAGTTTTAAATGCCTACTGTCCCACTGTACATAATAAAATATCAGCAGATTACTCTCCCTATTTACCAATTTCTGCCGTTGTTCGAAAAGGTCGTTGAACTTAGCCAAAGTGCCGAAAAACATAAGGGCATTTTTTCCATATGCCAATTACATATCCGCGCCTACGCACATACATATGTATATTCACTCTTGCTTATTACATTATCTGCTAATATTCGCTTAGCACCCAACACTTTGTAACGAAGAGAGTGGCTATAATTTTTCAAATAATTCAGCCACCACTAAGCCAACGCTCTTTCTCCGATCTTGGCTTCTCTTTTTTAACCACTTCGCTTTACTCGGCCGCACTCACCGAGCTAAGAGAGTGCAAACAAAGCGCGCTTACGACTCACCAAGTGCAGCATCCACAACTCACCTCAGCGTTGAGCCGCGTACATACATACATACACTTCGACTTTTCAACATAAATAAATATTCACAGCTGAGCCATTACTCTGGCTTCGTATGTAATCTACATACACTCATACGTACGTGTGTGCTTACTTGCGTGCAAATATTTCTACATACGTACATATGATATTAGCATATACATGCATGCGAACAACGTAAATTGACACCGAAATTCCAAAGGATATTCTAATATTTAGATACAAAGAGGCAACCCATTAGTAAATTTTTCGCAACCTAAAAGTGAAATTTAGCAATAGCTTTCAGGTGTTCAATATTATACAATTACATAATTACATACATACATACGTATATTTCAACTACGTATATAATTTATGTATATATATATCTTTAAACAAACATACGTATATTTCCACTACGTATATATAAGTGAAAGATGGATTTTAGTTTGGCAGTCCGGTTTCCAAGCATCCAAGTTTAATATATACAAAAAAAAAAAACGCAAACACCGCCACAAAACCTTACTCAGTTCGAAGTTCTCTGTGGCACTAAGTGCAAATTTTTTTAATAATTAAGGGTATTTTTCTACAAACTCACACGCAATTTTATCGGTTACATATTTCTTACGAGTAATTTTTTCTCGGCTTATCCCAAATGCCACTTGGACACAGTCCACCAAAAATGTCAGACATTGAGACACGGTCAAAAACCGCTGCGATAGAAGCCAGCGTGAAAACCAAAACTAAAACTTTTGACCCCTCCGCGCAAAAAATTATAGCGGATAGTGACAGTCTCATGAGGTACTGTGCACGACTCAGTGATGCGCCAATTCAAGACCACACAGAATCGTATCTCATGATAAAATACAAACCAATAGATGATTGTTGGGCACGGCTTCAATCGGTTTATGATATGGTTTTTTCAAAAACAGATAATATTCTTCCGGATAATTTCAAGAATGCTGTTGAAGGCAAATACTATGCTTGCCTTGAACAATATGAGGTGACCAAAGCAAGAATTGCTGATCAACTCACGTTGATGAGAGCAATTGCTGAGCCGAGACCACCATCCCGCGTGGAACACCCCTCGGCGGAGGCAAACGTTTGCATTCAAGTCCCACCTTGTGACAGGGACACATTTTATGGTGGTAATGAAGAATGGCCGCCTTTTCGTGACATGTTCACAGCGGTATACATCAACCACCTGAAGCTCTCCCGTGCTCAAAAATTGTATCACCTTCGATACAAAACCCAAGGAAAAGCCGGCTCAATTGTAAAGCTGCAAACCTCGATAAACAACTGTCTGTCGATTCTTCATTCCCAAGATGTTAAGACAGACACCTGGGATCCCATCTTGGTATACATATACTCATCAAAGCTGCCCGAAAACACATTGTCACTTTGGGAACAATCTCTCTCGTCCCGAAGAGATTTACCCACATGGTCTCAAATGGATGACTTCCTTACTTCAAGATACGAAGTAGTCGAAAGATTTAATCGGCTTCATCCAAGCCAAAGTAAAACAAAACCTATCACTCATCAAAATGCAACGCTTTCGTGGCAGAAACGACGAGAGAACTATCCTGCGCCTACTACAACTCTCCTCATCTGATTAGAGTCTGCCAACAGTTCAAACGAATTTCGGTTCCGAACTGTATACAATTCGTAAACCAAAGCAAGTTGTGCAAAAACTGTCTTGCTAATTCTCACAGTACTAATGTATGCCCGAGCAAGTGGTCGTGTACACATTGCCAACAACTTTTAATTTTTAATCAACATTTCAAAAGGAAAGTGGTGAGTGCGAAAGGCGACCAAGCGGGTTAATTAATGGTCCTTCGAGCCAACCTTGGCCCAAGCCCTTTTGGCAAATATCACAAATACAAAGCACTCGTTCGTTCGCAAAAAAAAAAAAAAAAAAAAAAAAAAAAAGTGTGCAAGCGTGCTAAAAACAAAAAAAAATCGTCGTTCGCAACTCTGTGCACAGAAAACATAAATTTCTCAAAAAAAAGTGTTATTTAGTGCTACAAAAGTGATACAAAAAAAAAACAAAAAAAACTACAAAAAAAAAAAAGTGTGCAAGCGTACTAAAATAAAAAAAAATCGATCGTTCGCAAGTCTGTGCACACAAAACATAAATTTCTAAAAAAAAAGTGTTATTTAGTGCTACAAAAGTGATACAAAAAAAAAAAAAGATTATCAAACCATATTTTTTCAAACGCGTTGTTTGCAAAATTTGATAACGCAGATTAAAACAACAAAATCAGCGGCAACAACGGCAACAGCTTTAAGTGGCAACAGTAGCAGCATTTGCAACGACAACATTTGCGGCAACGTCAGCAACATCGCCAGCATTTGTGGCAACAACAGCATTAAAAGCGTCAACGACCAACATAAGGGACGTACACAACCACATTCATATACATACATATAGATACAAAAAAAAAGGAAGTTGTAAGTAGGCAAATTTTTAATTTTCTTTAAAAATTTTAAACAATAAAATATCCTTCATTCTCTTGAAGGTTATATTGTTTTAAACAAAACTGCCAGTGAGTGCTTATCCACACATGTACATACATATGTACGTAGGCACATGCATGTATGTATAAAAAGTCATAAAGGGCATTTTCCGTCAAGCCAAAACTGGTTTTAATAAAATTGCGGATATTTTCTTACCGCGAAAATCTTCATTTCGGTAATTTGCCGCTATTAATAAATATACAAAAAAAATTGGGGAAAATAATCCGTTTTTACCCAAAAAGCGGTATATACATATATATTAATTTATATATATATATAATTTTGGCGCGTACACTATATAGCTCAGTGTTTGGCCGAGCTTCTCCTACCATTTGTGGTGTGCGTCTTTATATTATTCCACAAATGGAGGGACCTACAGTTTTGTGCCGACTCCGAGCGGCAGATGTATTTTATGAGAAGCTTTTTCATGGCAGAAATACCCTCGGAGGTTTGCCATTGCTTCCGAGGGGTGACCGCTATTAGAAAAAACTTTTTCTATTATTAAGATTTTGTTTGCCCTGACTGAGATTCGAACCTCGAACTTACCGGCATACCAAGTTATGGCACGCACCGCTACCAACTCGATCACAGCGCCAATTTATACATATATAAATATATATACATACATACATATACGCGTGCATG
Source organism: Philophylla caesio (assembly GCA_963971545.1). Classification (NCBI taxonomy): domain Eukaryota; kingdom Metazoa; phylum Arthropoda; class Insecta; order Diptera; family Tephritidae; genus Philophylla; species Philophylla caesio. The sequence goes on from OZ020604.1 coordinate 108,355,073, forward strand.
GTACATAATTAAAAAATATTCCGTTGCAGTTTTAAATGCCTACTGTCCCACTGTACATAATAAAATATCAGCAGATTACTCTCCCTATTTACCAATTTCTGCCGTTGTTCGCAAAGGTTGTTGAACTTAGCCAAAGTGCCGAAAAACATAAGGGCATTTTTTCCATATGCCAATTACATATCCGCGCCTACGCACATTTGTATATTCACTCTTGCTTATTACATTATCTGCTAATATTCGCTTAGCACCCAACACTTTGTAACGAAGAGAGTGGCTATAATTTTTCAAATAATTCAGCCACCACTAAGCCAACGCTCTTTCTCCGATCTTGGCTTCTCTTTTTTAACCACTTCGCTTTACTCGGCCGCACTCACCGAGCTAAGAGAGTGCAAACAAAGCGCGCTTACGACTCACCAAGTGCAGCATCCACAACTCACCTCAGCGTTGAGCCGCATACATACATACATACACTTCGACTTTTCAACATAAATAAATATTCACAGCTGAGCCATTACTCTGGTTTCGTATGTAATCTACATACACTCATACGTACGTGTTTGCTTACTTGCGTGCAAATATTTCTACATACGTACATATGATATTAGCATATACATGCATGCGAACAACGTAAATTGACACCGAAATTCCAAAGGATATTCTAATATTTAGATGCAAAGAGGCAACACATTAGGGAATTTTTCGCAACCTAAAAGTGAAATTTAGCAATAGCTTTCAGGTGCTCAATATTATACAATTACATAATTACATACATACATACGTATTATTCAACTACGTATATAATATATGTATATATATATCTTTAAACAAACATACGTATATTTCCACTACGTATATATAAGTCAAGGTGTTTGCGTTCTTTATGGTGTTACATAAAATAAAAATCCAAATTCGTGGATTTTAGTTTGGCAGTCCGGTTTCCAAGCATCCAAGTTTAATATATACAAAAAAAAAAACGCAAACACCGCCACAAAACCTTACTCAGTTCGAGGTTCTCTGTGGCACTAAGTGCAATATTTTCTGATAATTAAGGGTTTTTTTCCACAAACTCACCCGCAATTTTATCGGTTACATATTTCTTACGAGTAATTTTTTCTCGGCTTATCCCAAATGCCACTTGGACACAGTCCACCAAAAATGTCAGACATTGAGACACGGTCAAAAACTGCTGTGATAGAAGCCAGCGTGAAAACCAAAACTAAAACTTTTGACCCCTCCGCGCAAAAGTTTATAGCGGATAGTGACAGTCTCATGAGGTACTGTGCACGACTCAGTGATGCGCCAATTCAAGACCACACAGAATCGTATCTCATGATAAAATACAAACCAATAGATGATTGTTGGGCACGGCTTCAATCGGTTTATGATATGGTTTTTTCAAAAACAGATGATATTCTTCCGGATAATTTCAAGAATGCTGTTGAAGGCAAATACTATGCTTGCCTTGAACAATATGAGGTGACCAAAGCAAGAATTGCTGATCAACTCACGTTGATGAGAGCAATTGCTGAGCCGAGACCACCATCCCGCGTGGAACACCCCTCGGCGGAGGCAAACGTTTGCATTCAAGTCCCACCTTGTGACAGGGACACATTTTATGGTGGTTATGAAGAATGGCCCGCTTTTCGTGACATGTTCGCAGCGGTATACATCAACCACCCGAAGCTCTCCCGTGCTCAGAAATTGTATCACCTTCGATACAAAACCCAAGGAAAAGCCGGCTCAATTGTAAAGCTGCAAACCTCGATAAACAACTGTCTGTCGATTCTTCATTCCCAAGATGTTAAGACAGACACCTGGGATCCCATCTTGGTATACATATACTCATCAAAGCTGCGCGAAAACACATTGTCACTTTGGGAACAATCTCTCTCGTCCCGAAGAGATTTACCCACATGGTCTCAAATGGATGACTTCCTTACTTCAGGATACGAAGTAGTCAAAAGATTGAATCGGCTTCATCCAAGCCAAAGTAAAACAAAACCTATCACTCATCAAAATGCAACGCTTTCGTGGCAGAAACGACGAGAGAACTATCCTGCGCCTACTGCAACTCTCCTCATCTGATTAGAGTCTGCCAACAGTTCAAACGAATTTCGGTTCCGAACCGTATACAATTCGTAAACCAAAGTAAGTTGTGCAAAAACTGTCTTGCTAATTCTCACAGTACTAATTAATGCCCGAGCAAGTGGTCGTGTACACATTGCCAACAACGGCATCACTCACTGTTGCACGTCAATCCAAAGCCACAAGCTCCCCGCTCTATTCCGCGAACCTTTGGTGCCTCTGCGCAGCACACTACTGCCACCTCGACATCTCCCGCTCGAAAGGTGCAGTCAAGCTCCAATTCCAGCGAGCTGCCGTGCTGTTCCAAACAGGCACACATACAATCATTGCATGCAGCCAATGACAGCAAAATTCTCCTTTCAACTGCTATGGTCGCAGTGGAACACGAAGGGGAATTGTTTCAACTTAGACCCTTAATTGACCAAGGCTCACAAAGGACTTTTATTTCCTCTAAAGTTCAAAAACTGTTGAAACTTCCATTCGAACATTCCAGCTTCGAAATATCTGGCATGGGTGGACACGTCGTCCAAAACTCATCCAAACTTTGTCCTCTTACACTGGTTGCATCGAAAACCAAGCAAAGGATAAAAGTTCAGGCTATTGTGTTACCACAATTAACGAGGCATATTCCAAAATTCTCCATTAGCCATGAACACTGGCAGCAGTTCAAAATCCTTGAGCTCGCTGACCCCAATTGCCACATACCAGCACAGACTGATATGGTCATTGGCAGCGATATTCTTCCACACATCCTGCTGGAAGGTATAGAAAAGATTTGCGATGCCATACTTGCGCAAAAGACAATATTTGGCTGGATTCTTAGTGGTCAAATAACGGAAAAGGTTGTGTCATTCTCGACACAAGTAGAAGAATGCTCGAACGCAGACCTCAGTTCACAACTGAGAAAGTTTTTGGAAGAAGAAGAAATTCCACAGCCTCCGCAAATATCTCTGGAGGATCGGGCATGTGAGAATATGTATGCAACAACAACGACACGTGCTCCAAACGGTCGATACATTCCATTCAAGGAAGATTTCCCCCAAAAACTCTTTCTTGGCCATTCTCGGTCTGCTGCCCTCCAGCAATTATTTAGCATGGAGCGATCGCTGCAAAAGAAAGGGGACTTGAGCACACTGTACAACGATGTGTTGCAGGAATATCTCGACCTCGGTCATATAGACTACACTAAGCCTTGTGAAATCGTATCCGACGGCAAACATTTCTCCTTCTACTTACCGCACCATGCAGTCGTGCAACCAGATAAGGAGACCACCAAAACTCGTGTGGTGTTCAACGCCTCCAAAACATCCGGATCAGGAAAGTCCCTGAATGACGTCCTGCACACCGGTCCCACACTCCAGCCAGATCTCATGCTACTCATTCTGCAGTGGCGCATGCACAGATTCGTGTTCAATGGAGATATTGAGAAAATGGCCCGCTTTCGTGACATGTTCACAGCGGTATACATCAACCACCCGAAGCTCTCCCGTGCTCAGAAATTGTATCACCTTCGATACAAAACCCAAGGAAAAGCCGGCTCAATTGTAAAGCTGCAAACCTCGATAAACAACTGTCTGTCGATTCTTCATTCCCAAGATGTTAAGACAGACACCTGGGATCCCATCTTGGTATACATATACTCATCAAAGCTGCCCGAAAACACATTGTCACTTTGGGAACAATCTCTCTCGTCCCGAAGAGATTTACCCACATGGTCTCAAATGGATGACTTCCTTACTTCAGGATACGAAGTAGTCAAAAGATTGAATCGGCTTCATCCAAGCCAAAGTAAAACAAAACCTATCACTCATCAAAATGCAACGCTTTCGTGGCAGAAACGACGAGAGAACTATCCTGCGCCTACTGCAACTCTCCTCATCTGATTAGAGTCTGCCAACAGTTCAAACGAATTTCGGTTCCGAACCGTATACAATTCGTAAACCAAAGTAAGTTGTGCAAAAACTGTCTTGCTAATTCTCACAGTACTAATTAATGCCCGAGCAAGTGGTCGTGTACACATTGCCAACAACGGCATCACTCACTGTTGCACGTCAATCCAAAGCCACAAGCTCCCCGCTCTATTCCGCGAACCTTTGGTGCCTCTGCGCAGCACACTACTGCCACCTCGACATCTCCCGCTCGAAAGGTGCAGTCAAGCTCCAATTCCAGCGAGCTGCCGTGCTGTTCCAAACAGGCACACATACAATCATTGCATGCAGCCAATGACAGCAAAATTCTCCTTTCAACTGCTATGGTCGCAGTGGAACACGAAGGGGAATTGTTTCAACTTAGACCCTTAATTGACCAAGGCTCACAAAGGACTTTTATTTCCTCTAAAGTTCAAAAACTGTTGAAACTTCCATTCGAACATTCCAGCTTCGAAATATCTGGCATGGGTGGACACGTCGTCCAAAACTCATCCAAACTTTGTCCTCTTACACTGGTTGCATCGAAAACCAAGCAAAGGATAAAAGTTCAGGCTATTGTGTTACCACAATTAACGAGGCATATTCCAAAATTCTCCATTAGCCATGAACACTGGCAGCAGTTCAAAATCCTTGAGCTCGCTGACCCCAATTGCCACATACCAGCACAGACTGATATGGTCATTGGCAGCGATATTCTTCCACACATCCTGCTGGAAGGTATAGAAAAGATTTGCGATGCCATACTTGCGCAAAAGACAATATTTGGCTGGATTCTTAGTGGTCAAATAACGGAAAAGGTTGTGTCATTCTCGACACAAGTAGAAGAATGCTCGAACGCAGACCTCAGTTCACAACTGAGAAAGTTTTTGGAAGAAGAAGAAATTCCACAGCCTCCGCAAATATCTCTGGAGGATCGGGCATGTGAGAATATGTATGCAACAACAACGACACGTGCTCCAAACGGTCGATACATTCCATTCAAGGAAGATTTCCCCCAAAAACTCTTTCTTGGCCATTCTCGGTCTGCTGCCCTCCAGCAATTATTTAGCATGGAGCGATCGCTGCAAAAGAAAGGGGACTTGAGCACACTGTACAACGATGTGTTGCAGGAATATCTCGACCTCGGTCATATAGACTACACTAAGCCTTGTGAAATCGTATCCGACGGCAAACATTTCTCCTTCTACTTACCGCACCATGCAGTCGTGCAACCAGATAAGGAGACCACCAAAACTCGTGTGGTGTTCAACGCCTCCAAAACATCCGGATCAGGAAAGTCCCTGAATGACGTCCTGCACACCGGTCCCACACTCCAGCCAGATCTCATGCTACTCATTCTGCAGTGGCGCATGCACAGATTCGTGTTCAATGGAGATATTGAGAAAATGGCCCGCTTTCGTGACATGTTCACAGCGGTATACATCAACCACCCGAAGCTCTCCCGTGCTCAGAAATTGTATCACCTTCGATACAAAACCCAAGGAAAAGCCGGCTCAATTGTAAAGCTGCAAACCTCGATAAACAACTGTCTGTCGATTCTTCATTCCCAAGATGTTAAGACAGACACCTGGGATCCCATCTTGGTATACATATACTCATCAAAGCTGCCCGAAAACACATTGTCACTTTGGGAACAATCTCTCTCGTCCCGAAGAGATTTACCCACATGGTCTCAAATGGATGACTTCCTTACTTCAGGATACGAAGTAGTCAAAAGATTGAATCGGCTTCATCCAAGCCAAAGTAAAACAAAACCTATCACTCATCAAAATGCAACGCTTTCGTGGCAGAAACGACGAGAGAACTATCCTGCGCCTACTGCAACTCTCCTCATCTGATTAGAGTCTGCCAACAGTTCAAACGAATTTCGGTTCCGAACCGTATACAATTCGTAAACCAAAGTAAGTTGTGCAAAAACTGTCTTGCTAATTCTCACAGTACTAATTAATGCCCGAGCAAGTGGTCGTGTACACATTGCCAACAACGGCATCACTCACTGTTGCACGTCAATCCAAAGCCACAAGCTCCCCGCTCTATTCCGCGAACCTTTGGTGCCTCTGCGCAGCACACTACTGCCACCTCGACATCTCCCGCTCGAAAGGTGCAGTCAAGCTCCAATTCCAGCGAGCTGCCGTGCTGTTCCAAACAGGCACACATACAATCATTGCATGCAGCCAATGACAGCAAAATTCTCCTTTCAACTGCTATGGTCGCAGTGGAACACGAAGGGGAATTGTTTCAACTTAGACCCTTAATTGACCAAGGCTCACAAAGGACTTTTATTTCCTCTAAAGTTCAAAAACTGTTGAAACTTCCATTCGAACATTCCAGCTTCGAAATATCTGGCATGGGTGGACACGTCGTCCAAAACTCATCCAAACTTTGTCCTCTTACACTGGTTGCATCGAAAACCAAGCAAAGGATAAAAGTTCAGGCTATTGTGTTACCACAATTAACGAGGCATATTCCAAAATTCTCCATTAGCCATGAACACTGGCAGCAGTTCAAAATCCTTGAGCTCGCTGACCCCAATTGCCACATACCAGCACAGACTGATATGGTCATTGGCAGCGATATTCTTCCACACATCCTGCTGGAAGGTATAGAAAAGATTTGCGATGCCATACTTGCGCAAAAGACAATATTTGGCTGGATTCTTAGTGGTCAAATAACGGAAAAGGTTGTGTCATTCTCGACACAAGTAGAAGAATGCTCGAACGCAGACCTCAGTTCACAACTGAGAAAGTTTTTGGAAGAAGAAGAAATTCCACAGCCTCCGCAAATATCTCTGGAGGATCGGGCATGTGAGAATATGTATGCAACAACAACGACACGTGCTCCAAACGGTCGATACATTCCATTCAAGGAAGATTTCCCCCAAAAACTCTTTCTTGGCCATTCTCGGTCTGCTGCCCTCCAGCAATTATTTAGCATGGAGCGATCGCTGCAAAAGAAAGGGGACTTGAGCACACTGTACAACGATGTGTTGCAGGAATATCTCGACCTCGGTCATATAGACTACACTAAGCCTTGTGAAATCGTATCCGACGGCAAACATTTCTCCTTCTACTTACCGCACCATGCAGTCGTGCAACCAGATAAGGAGACCACCAAAACTCGTGTGGTGTTCAACGCCTCCAAAACATCCGGATCAGGAAAGTCCCTGAATGACGTCCTGCACACCGGTCCCACACTCCAGCCAGATCTCATGCTACTCATTCTGCAGTGGCGCATGCACAGATTCTTGTTCAATGGAGATATTGAGAAAATGGCCCGCTTTCGTGACATGTTCACAGCGGTATACATCAACCACCCGAAGCTCTCCCGTGCTCAGAAATTGTATCACCTTCGATACAAAACCCAAGGAAAAGCCGGCTCAATTGTAAAGCTGCAAACCTCGATAAACAACTGTCTGTCGATTCTTCATTCCCAAGATGTTAAGACAGACACCTGGGATCCCATCTTGGTATACATATACTCATCAAAGCTGCCCGAAAACACATTGTCACTTTGGGAACAATCTCTCTCGTTCCGAAGAGATTTACCCACATGGTCTCAAATGGATGACTTCCTTACTTCAGGATACGAAGTAGTCAAAAGATTGAATCGGCTTCATCCAAGCCAAAGTAAAACAAAACCTATCACTCATCAAAATGCAACGCTTTCGTGGCAGAAACGACGAGAGAACTATCCTGCGCCTACTGCAACTCTCCTCATCTGATTAGAGTCTGCCAACAGTTCAAACGAATTTCGGTTCCGAACCGTATACAATTCGTAAACCAAAGTAAGTTGTGCAAAAACTGTCTTGCTAATTCTCACAGTACTAATTAATGCCCGAGCAAGTGGTCGTGTACACATTGCCAACAACGGCATCACTCACTGTTGCACGTCAATCCAAAGCCACAAGCTCCCCGCTCTATTCCGCGAACCTTTGGTGCCTCTGCGCAGCACACTACTGCCACCTCGACATCTCCCGCTCGAAAGGTGCAGTCAAGCTCCAATTCCAGCGAGCAGCCTTGCTGTTCCAAACAGGCACACATACAATCATTGCATGCAGCCAATGACAGCAAAATTCTCCTTTCAACTGCTATGGTCGCAGTGGAACACGAAGGGGAGTTGTTTCAACTTAGACCCTTAATTGACCAAGGCTCACAAAGGACTTTTATTTCCTCTAAAGTACAAAAACTGTTGAAACTTCCATTCGAACATTCCAGCTTCGAAATATCTGGCATGGGTGGACACGTCGTCCAAAACTCATCCAAACTTTGTCCTCTTACACTGGTTGCATCCAAAACCAAGCAGAGGATAAAAGTTCAGGCTATTGTGTTACCACAATTAACGAGGCATATTCCAACATTCTCCATTAGCCATGAACACTGGCAGCAGTTCAAAATCCTTGAGCTCGCTGACCCCAATTGCCACATACCAGCACAGACTGATATGGTCATTGGCAGCGATATTCTTCCACACATCCTGCTGCAAGGTATAGAAAAGATTTGCGATGCCATACTTGCGCAAAAGACAATATTTGGCTGGATTCTTAGTGGTCAAATAACGGAAAAGGTTGTGTCATTCTCGACACAAGTAGAAGAATGCTCGAACGCAGACCTCAGTTCACAACTGAGAAAGTTTTTGGAAGAAGAAGAAATTCCACAGCCTCCGCAAATATCTCTGGAGGATCGGGCATGTGAGAATATGTATGCAACAACAACGACACGTGCTCCAAACGGTCGATACATTCCATTCAAGGAAGATTTCCCCCAAAAACTCTTTCTTGGCCATTCTCGGTCTGCTGCCCTCCAGCAATTATTTAGCATGGAGCGATCGCTGCAAAAGAAAGGGGACTTGAGCACACTGTACAACGATGTGTTGCAGGAATATCTCGACCTCGGTCATATAGACTACACTAAGCCTTGTGAAATCGTATCCGACGGCAAACATTTCTCCTTCTACTTACCGCACCATGCAGTCGTGCAACCAGATAAGGAGACCACCAAAACTCGTGTGGTGTTCAACGCCTCCAAAACATCCGGATCAGGAAAGTCCCTGAATGACGTCCTGCACACCGGTCCCACACTCCAGCCAGATCTCATGCTACTCATTCTGCAGTGGCGCATGCACAGATTCGTGTTCAATGGAGATATTGAGAAAATGGCCCGCTTTCGTGACATGTTCACAGCGGTATACATCAACCACCCGAAGCTCTCCCGTGCTCAGAAATTGTATCACCTTCGATACAAAACCCAAGGAAAAGCCGGCTCAATTGTAAAGCTGCAAACCTCGATAAACAACTGTCTGTCGATTCTTCATTCCCAAGATGTTAAGACAGACACCTGGGATCCCATCTTGGTATACATATACTCATCAAAGCTGCCCGAAAACACATTGTCACTTTGGGAACAATCTCTCTTGTTCCGAAGAGATTTACCCACATGGTCTCAAATGGATGACTTCCTTACTTCAGGATACGAAGTAGTCAAAAGATTGAATCGGCTTCATCCAAGCCAAAGTAAAACAAAACCTATCACTCATCAAAATGCAACGCTTTCGTGGCAGAAACGACGAGAGAACTATCCTGCGCCTACTGCAACTCTCCTCATCTGATTAGAGTCTGCCAACAGTTCAAACGAATTTCGGTTCCGAACCGTATACAATTCGTAAACCAAAGTAAGTTGTGCAAAAACTGTCTTGCTAATTCTCACAGTACTAATTAATGCCCGAGCAAGTGGTCATGTACACATTGCCAACAACGGCATCACTCACTGTTGCACGTCAATCCAAAGCCACAAGCTCGCCGCTCTATTCCGCGAACCTTTGGTGCCTCTGCGCAGCACACTACTGCCACCTCGACATCTCCCGCTCGAAAGGTGCAGTCAAGCTCCAATTCCAGCGAGCAGCCGTGCTGTTCCAAACAGGCACACATACAATCATTGCATGCAGCCAATGACAGCAAAATTCTCCTTTCAACTGCTATGGTCGCAGTGGAACACGAAGGGGAATTGTTTCAACTTAGACCCTTAATTGACCAAGGCTCACAAAGGACTTTTATTTCCTCTAAAGTTCAAAAACTGTTGAAACTTCCATTCGAACATTCCAGCTTCGAAATATCTGGCATGGGTGGACACGTCGTCCAAAACTCATCCAAACTTTGTCCTCTTACACTGGTTGCATCCAAAACCAAGCAAAGGATAAAAGTTCAGGCTATTGTGTTACCACAATTAACGAGGCATATTCCAACATTCTCCATTAGCCATGAACACTGGCAGCAGTTCAAAATCCTTGAGCTCGCTGACCCCAATTGCCACATACCAGCACAGACTGATATGGTCATTGGCAGCGATATTCTTCCACACATCCTGCTGCAAGGTATAGAAAAGATTTGCGATGCCATACTTGCGCAAAAGACAATATTTGGCTGGATTCTTAGTGGTCAAATAACGGAAAAGGTTGTGTCATTCTCGACACAAGTAGAAGAATGCTCGAACGCAGACCTCAGTTCACAACTGAGAAAGTTTTTGGAAGAAGAAGAAATTCCACAGCCTCCGCAAATATCTCTGGAGGATCGGGCATGTGAGAATATGTATGCAACAACAACGACACGTGCTCCAAACGGTCGATACATTCCATTCAAGGAAGATTTCCCCCAAAAACTCTTTCTTGGCCATTCTCGGTCTGCTGCCCTCCAGCAATTATTTAGCATGGAGCGATCGCTGCAAAAGAAAGGGGACTTGAGCACACTGTACAACGATGTGTTGCAGGAATATCTCGACCTCGGTCATATAGACTACACTAAGCCTTGTGAAATCGTATCCGACGGCAAACATTTCTCCTTCTACTTACCGCACCATGCAGTCGTGCAACCAGATAAGGAGACCACCAAAACTCGTGTGGTGTTCAACGCCTCCAAAACATCCGGATCAGGAAAGTCCCTGAATGACGTCCTGCACACCGGTCCCACACTCCAGCCAGATCTCATGCTACTCATTCTGCAGTGGCGCATGCACAGATTCGTGTTCAATGGAGATATTGAGAAAATGGCCCGCTTTCGTGACATGTTCACAGCGGTATACATCAACCACCCGAAGCTCTCCCGTGCTCAGAAATTGTATCACCTTCGATACAAAACCCAAGGAAAAGCCGGCTCAAGTGTAAAGCTGCAAACCTCGATAAACAACTGTCTGTCGATTCTTCATTCCCAAGATGTTAAGACAGACACCTGGGATCCCATCTTGGTATACATATACTCATCAAAGCTGCCCGAAAACACATTGTCACTTTGGGAACAATCTCTCTCGTCCCGAAGAGATTTACCCACATGGTCTCAAATGGATGACTTCCTTACTTCAGGATACGAAGTAGTCAAAAGATTGAATCGGCTTCATCCAAGCCAAAGTAAAACAAAACCTATCACTCATCAAAATGCAACGCTTTCGTGGCAGAAACGACGAGAGAACTATCCTGCGCCTACTGCAACTCTCCTCATCTGATTAGAGTCTGCCAACAGTTCAAACGAATTTCGGTTCCGAACCGTATACAATTCGTAAACCAAAGTAAGTTGTGCAAAAACTGTCTTGCTAATTCTCACAGTACTAATTAATGCCCGAGCAAGTGGTCGTGTACACATTGCCAACAACGGCATCACTCACTGTTGCACGTCAATCCAAAGCCACAAGCTCCCCGCTCTATTCCGCGAACCTTTGGTGCCTCTGCGCAGCACACTACTGCCACCTCGACATCTCCCGCTCGAAAGGTGCAGTCAAGCTCCAATTCCAGCGAGCTGCCGTGCTGTTCCAAACAGGCACACATACAATCATTGCATGCAGCCAATGACAGCAAAATTCTCCTTTCAACTGCTATGGTCGCAGTGGAACACGAAGGGGAATTGTTTCAACTTAGACCCTTAATTGACCAAGGCTCACAAAGGACTTTTATTTCCTCTAAAGTTCAAAAACTGTTGAAACTTCCATTCGAACATTCCAGCTTCGAAATATCTGGCATGGGTGGACACGTCGTCCAAAACTCATCCAAACTTTGTCCTCTTACACTGGTTGCATCGAAAACCAAGCAAAGGATAAAAGTTCAGGCTATTGTGTTACCACAATTAACGAGGCATATTCCAAAATTCTCCATTAGCCATGAACACTGGCAGCAGTTCAAAATCCTTGAGCTCGCTGACCCCAATTGCCACATACCAGCACAGACTGATATGGTCATTGGCAGCGATATTCTTCCACACATCCTGCTGGAAGGTATAGAAAAGATTTGCGATGCCATACTTGCGCAAAAGACAATATTTGGCTGGATTCTTAGTGGTCAAATAACGGAAAAGGTTGTGTCATTCTCGACACAAGTAGAAGAATGCTCGAACGCAGACCTCAGTTCACAACTGAGAAAGTTTTTTGAAGAAGAAGAAACTCCACAGCCTCCGCAAATATCTCTGGAGGATCGGGCATGTGAGAATATGTATGCAACAACAACGACACGTGCTCCAAACGGTCGATACATTCCATTCAAGGAAGATTTCCCCCAAAAACTCTTTCTTGGCCATTCTCGGTCTGCTGCCCTCCAGCAATTATTTAGCATGGAGCGATCGCTGCAAAAGAAAGGGGACTTGAGCACACTGTACAACGATGTGTTGCAGGAATATCTCGATCTCGGTCATATAGACTACACTAAGCCTTGTGAAATCGTATCCGACGGCAAACATTTCTCCTTCTACTTACCGCACCATGCAGTCGTGCAACCAGATAAAGAGACCACCAAAATTCGTGTGGTGTTCAACGCCTCCAAAACATCCGGATCAGGAAAGTCCCTGAATGACGTCCTGCACACCGGTCCCACACTCCAGCCAGATCTCATGCTACTCATTCTGCAGTGGCGCATGCACAGATTCGTGTTCAATGGAGATATTGAGAAAATGTATCGTCAAATACTCATCCACGAGGACGATAAACATTTTCAGCGAATTTTATTTCGCAAATCGGCTGGCTCTCCGGTCACCGATTACAATCTCAAAACCGTCACATTCGGCGTTAATTGTGCACCCTATCTCGCTATCCGTACATTACATCAATTAGCTGATGATACGAGAGCGACATTCCCATTGACGGCGCCAATACTCAGAAACCAGGCGTATGTAGATGATATCCTCTCAGGAAGTCATAACATTAACGACGCCACCGAATTACTTAGTCAAGTGATCAAAGCGCTAAAGTCAGCTAGTTTCGTATTAAAGAAACTGACGGCCAATCATCCGGCCATATTAGAACAGTTTCCAAAGGAGCATCTTCTCGACTCCAACTTTTTAAAATTTGAGAGCGCTTCCACAACCAAAACTCTTGGTATTCGCTGGAACGCGCTTTCCTACAGCATTCTGCCTATGACCCGGCAGGATGGCTGTCGCCAGTGATAATTCAGGCAATGATTCTGCTTTAAGAACTTTGGCTAGATATCGTTGATTGGGATGAATGTGCAAAGCCCAAGGCTTTATCAAAATGGCAACAGTTCGCAGAAAATCTGCCAGCCATCTGCCAAATCGAAATCCCTAGATGAGTTAATTTCACTTCGAGGCAAGATACTCAAATCCATGGGTTTTGTGATGCCTCGGAAAAACCGTATTGCGCAGCGATCTACATCCGCGTACATACTTGCAACCAAATAAAGTCCTCTCTCAAAGTGGCACCAATCAAGACGGTAAGCTTGCCACGTCTAGAGCTCTGCGGCGCAGTCTTAGTTGCAAAACTAGTCGCGGTTGTTCGAAAACAACTCGGCTTAAAAGTATGCAACACTTTCTTATGGTCTGATTCAGAGATTGTGCTATCTTGGCTGGAAAAGCCACCGTGCACATGGAAAACCTATGTGTCCAACCGTACCTCTCAAATCCGAGAGTATGTTCCGAACGGTACATGGCACCATGTTGCTAGTGCTGACAATCCAGCGGACCTCGGCGCCCGCGGTTGCAAGCCCCAAGACTTGGCGATTTCCTCGCTCTGGTGGCATGGGCCAAAGTGGCTTTCTTGCAATCCGGACTAATGGCCAAAATCAAAAGCACGTAGCTCATCTCCTCCAGAAAAGCGCAAGATAGAGGCCTATCACGCTCTCGAGGAAGAGGTCGATGTTCTCGACCGGTTAACATCCTTCTCTCGCGCACTCTCTCGCGTGACTGCGTACATATTCCGCTTCGTGAACAATGCGCGGAACAAATCTAAGAAGTTAGCCACACTCACTAATCCCAATCTGAACCATGACGAGTTCCAACAAACAAAAACGCGTCTTATCAAGATGGCGCAGTTACGTAATTTTCCGAATAAAAAAACGCGCTGCAGGATAAAAACCCCATTAGCAAAAAAAGCCCTCTTCTTGTTCTCAATCCGACAATGGACAAAGACGGTCTACCACGGGATAATGGGAGATTGGTTCATGCCACGTTGAGATTCAACGAAAGACACCCAATCATTCTTCCAACAGAATCGAGGTTCTGCCAGCTATACTTGGAGTTTCTACATTCGCTGCTTCTTCATGCAGAAATGCGATTGATGCTTCAAATGGTAAGGCAAGACTATTACGTACCAAAGCTAAAACTTCTAATTAAACGATTCATTGTCCAACGCAAAGTGTGCACTCTTTATAAGCAACGAACACGTACACAAATAATGGCCGCTCTGCGCACTGAGCGTTGTAATTTCTCATTACCATTTTCTACCACTGGCGTAGATTTTGCGGGGCCATTCCAAATTAAAGCGTCGGTATTAAGATCCACTACGCTTCTCAAAGGTAATGTAGCAGTATTCGTATGTTTTGCCACAAAGGCAGTTCACCTCGAGTTGTGCTTTGACCTCACAACCGAAGCTTTTCGAGCAGCGTTTGCTCGCTTCGTCGGCAGACGAGGTTTCCCCTCCAAAATGATGAGTGATAATGGAAAAACGTTCATTGGGCCTCAACGCGCAAATGAAGCGATTCCCAAATCGAGACCTTTGTCCGCACTATCACAGGGCCCGGCTGACTTTACAGCTCTTACTCCAGGTCACTTCATTCGAGGTGCACCGCTATTGGCCATTCCCGAGCCTAACGCTGAAGACCTCTCTCTACTTAACCGCTGGGAGAAAGTCAAAGTGCTTCACCATCAATTCAGCCATAGATGGAAAGAGGAATATCTCAAAGATCTTCAAAAAAGATATAAGTGGAAAAATCCAAACCACAATCCTCAACCAGGCGATCTCGTCGTGATAAAAAAGGATTCGCTCCCGCCCACCGAGTGGAGACTGGAACGAATCGAAAAGGTTCACCACGGGCCTGATAACCATGTACACGTCGTGGAGATCCGCACGCAAAATGGGGTTGTCACGTACCCTTTAGTTAAACTGTGCTTCATTCCACCAGCGCAGCCTTCGCGCGACTCACAGTAAAGAACAAAAACTAAATCATATACCATCCCTGTAGAAGCCACCGCAACGGTCAGCCGTAGCCCGGGCGCAAGGATATTGCGTCAACTGCCTCGCACTCACCCACACCACCGGTGAATGCGATTTGTCCGGCAGCTGCAAGGTTTGCGGGCTCGCGCCGCGAAAATGGCCATCCAACCAGCGCGCAAGGGTACAGAAGCGCAAACCAGCTGCGCGCGCCACCCACGAAAAGCGCAGGCAACGCCCGAAGCAGGGCAAACGAGTGCCCCAACAGCCACATAAGAAGGAAGCCACTATCGCGCGCACTGACGACAGCCTACAAACCCGGAGATATCGGGGACAAAGCACCACCCGTGTGCTAGGCAACACCATCCGCGCCCTGAAAGAGCTGCCGGAAGCACTGACGAGCGCATCCCTGCAGGGCGGGGACGATGTTTAAGCCGCCGCTTAAACAATTAGGCGGCCGTGCGCGTAAGAAACAAACCGGCCGTGCGTTCAAGCCGTTCGGCTTTCCGAGTAGCCCGAACGCGAAGGCGCACAGCCGCCCATCCCAACGGCAACCCGCCACCGGCATCGATTTGGTTGAGCAGTTAACAAACTACACCCGGAAACTGCGCACGCGCCAGAAGTCAATAAATTAATATTTTTAATATATTGTATGCAACCATTTGTAATTCTTGTACATACATACATAGGTATATTACATACTTTGTGAACTTAAAACAATTGAAATTAAACATAAGTGAATGGAAGATTATTAAAACTAAAAGCAAAAAGTGTAAAATTTAACAAACAATTCAAAAGGAAAGTGGTGAGTGCGAAAGGCTATCAAGCGGGTTACTTACCCCAGTCTGATCTCCTAGACTCAGTTTTCTCGAATTCCAAGATGCAAGCTCCACTAAAACTCTTGGAATAGAATGGAATGCCCTCACAGATACCTTCTCATACTCAGTAGACCCATTCCCAAACTCACAAACTGCTACGAAACGACAGATTTTGTCATCTGTCGCGAAACTTTTCGACCCGGCAGGATGGCTATCGCCCATAATGATAACAGTGAAAACTCTTCTCCAACAGCTCTGGATGGAAGGAACAGAGTGGGATAAAAATGTCCAACCCACCTCACTTCTCAAATGGAGCGCATTTCGAAGAAATCTCTCAGCAATCCAGGAAATCAAGATTCCTCGTTGGGTTCAGTTCAGCCCTAGTAACTCAATCCAAGTGCATGGTTTCTCAGACGCGTCTGAAAAGGCTTTTTGCGCTTGCGTATATCTCAGAGTTCAACATGGCGAAGCTGCGACCTCTCATTTACTCGTAGCTAAAAGTAAGTACGCACCCTTACAAACGGTCTCTCTCCCAAAACTGGAATTCTGCGGTGCAGTCCTCCTCTCCAAATTAGTGAAACAGATTCGATCCCAACTGGATTTGCCATCCCATGAATTAATTTTGTGGACAGACTCGTCAATCGTGCTAGCCTGGTTGGAAAAAACGCCATGGATGCGGAGGAAAACATACGTAGCAAACAGGACATCCCAGATCCTTCAAAACGTCAGCAATGCCACATGGCGACACGTCTCCAGCGCCAACAACCCAGCAGATCTAGGAACACGAGGAGCGAACCCGCAAGCCCTTGTAGACTGTTCACTTTGGTGGAATGGCCCAGAATGGCTCGCTAAGCCTCCCGCACTCTGGCCGAAAGAATCGCTAAACTCCCCATCTCCTCTAGAGCAAAAGTAATTTGAAGTGTTCCACGTCGTAGAAAATACTAATCTCTTAGACCGCTTCTACTCCTACTCAAGAGCTCTCAGATTACTAGCCTTCATGCTCAGATTTATACATAAAGCTAAAAAATTGCCTATTCCCCC
The DNA here is from genome assembly GCA_963971545.1 of Philophylla caesio. NCBI lineage: Eukaryota > Metazoa > Arthropoda > Insecta > Diptera > Tephritidae > Philophylla > Philophylla caesio. The sequence continues at coordinate 108,372,353 of OZ020604.1, forward strand.
ATCAACAATATTAACCCAGGAAGAAATAAACCGAGCCATGGCGCATTTCATACGGAACACTCAACAAAAACATTACGGTCAAACGATCGCAACATTAAACTCAGAAAACCCCATTAGCAAGAAAGACTCGTTATTTACGCTCTATCCCTTTCTGGACAAGTCAGGCCTCTTACGCGTCAATGGACGTCTCACTTACGCTGCTCTGAGCTATAATGAGCGTCATCCAATTATCATTCCAGACAACTCAAAGCTTTGTTCTCTAATCCTTGAGTTTCTCCACTCAACACTACTCCACGCTGAAAAGCAACTGATGATCCGCATGGTCCAACAGGAATATTATATCCCACGCCTGAAACAAAAGGTAAAATCCTGCATATTTCGGTGTAAAACGTGCACCATTTACAAGCAGAAGATGAAATTCCAAATGATGGCCGCTTTACCCTCTCTGCGCCGATCATCCCATACAAAGGCATACGTATGCGTTTTTATATGCTTCTCCACAAAGGCCATACATCTGGAACTATGCTCTGATTTAACCACAGAAGCCTTTAAAGCTGCTTTCGCTCGATTTGCCGGCCGCAGAGGTATACCTTATAAAATCATATCCCACAATGGAAAAACGTTTATAAGTGCACAACGAAGCCTGAAAAGGGAATTATCTGCTTTCCTCGAAGAAGCATTTGCAGATATTGCCAATAAATACGCCGTCCATGGCCTCTCAAGGCATTCCCCCTTACGCCCCTCACATGGATGGACTCTGGGAAGCAGCTGTAAAAAGCTTAAAAATTCATTTCACTAAAGTTGCGGGCACACATAAATTTACATATGAGGAGTTCGCCACTCTCCTGGTCCGCATTGAGGCAGTTTTAAACTCAAGGCCGCTTTCTCCGATGTCTCAAGATCCAGAAGACTTGCAGGCTCTAACTCCAGGCCATTTCCTACGCGGGGCCCCACTATTCCCCATCCCCGAGCCGAACTCTGAAAATCTCTCTCTTATAAACAAATGGCAGAAATTAAGAGTATTGCATCATCAGTTCAGCAAACGCTGGAAAAATGAATATCTGCAAGAGCTTCACAAGCGATACAAATGGAAAGAGCAGCAACGCAACTTAAATGAAAGAGATCTAGTTATCATCAAAGATGACCTTCTACCCCCCTATGATTGGCGACTTGGCCGAATCACAAAACTTCATCCCGCTCCAGATGAAAATGTCCGCGTAGTAGACATTCGCACCCAAGGTGGAACCGTCACACGCAACATCACAAAACTCTGCTTATTACCACCTGCCTAACTTTACCCTTCAGCTCACATTTTTTCTCTTAACTCCATCCCCGTATTTTCTCCCACTAATAATGTTTTTCGAATGCAACTCTCTTTACAGACCCCAGGACTTCAGAAAGTGTCGGCTTTGCTGCCGCACACACTCGCTGCGTTTTTGCCGAGCCTTTCTGGCCATGACTCCGGACGAGCGGTTCGAATCTGCCAGGGTGCATCGGTATTGCATCAATTGCTTGGCAACATCCCACATCACAGGCGCTTGCAACTCGGCAGAAAGCTGTCGGTATTGTGGACTAGCTCACTACACCCTACACCTTATTACATCGACACTCCTCTAACTCGCGAGAGCATAAGCGGAAAATTAAAACCATTTTGAAACGGAGCCTTCCCGATCGAGTTAATAAGAGAAGTGTGCGAAATGAGCCTAAGCCGACAAGACAAGAGCAGCGAATGGTAGCTAAGCAACCAGCCTTCCAGAAACGGCTCCATGGGCTTCTCAAAAAGGCACGAGAAACCCTGGAGCAGCTGCAGGATCTAGTGCAAATCACGTCGCCGAAGGGTCGCCGGCATGTTGAGGACATGGACCTCATAGAATTTTAAATCATAAATTTATGAATTCTTTATATAATTTAATCATGAAATAATTATTAACCTATAGTTATGAATGTAAATACCCTAAAACATTTATCTTAAAATACTTACCTGAAATACTTATCTCATACTTACTTAAAACATGTAATTAATTTTCTTTCTCACCACTATTGTGAATTCACAACTTACTAATTCGCCTAAAAATCCTAGCGGGAATAATAATATATTTACCTATATATGTATAAAAAGGCGAACTTGGTCCTCCGAGTTAGCTAGCTCGCTATTATTCCGCCTCGCACAACATAAATTAATTCCAATCTTTCAAGAAAATATATAACTATTTTTCTTTACAGCTATAACTTTATTTAACGAAGTCCACTTAAAAACTAAAGTTTGTCATTTCATCTTCAATATCATAAACTATCATAGTACATCAATAATAAAAGGAAAATCATGAAACATATAACTGAAATCGGTCAACCAAAAGTGGCGTGATTTTGCTGTCTTTATGTACATTACGCTGTCCATTATGTGTTTTTTTCTAAAAACCGATACGCATACCCTCTACATTTATTCTAAATAGTCTCATATACTCGAATCCAAAATTTTAACCCTTTCGCACCATGTTAACCCTTGCCGCTGGGGGGTCAAAGATACCTTTTCGGTCATATATGGGAAAATTTGTTATTTTAGCTAATATCATCAAGCATCTTCTTATTTAAACTTATAAAATGTATTTATTTCACGAAAATAGTATGTGTACTCGATTTTCCTTTAATAAGTGCTTCAATTTATATTGAAAAAAATATTAAAATATCGCGTTCCCAAACAGAAGGCAAGTCAAACATCATTAATGTTGACAGCGGGATTTTATGCAAAGCCAAAATGTGAATTTTCTTGGCAATACATTTGTCGTTTCAATCAAAGACAAAAAAGCAATAACTACAACAACACAAAAAAGTACTCTGCAAGACAAAACTTTCGGCTCGACAGCAAACCTAGACGTATGTGAAAAATCGCCGTTATTTTATTAGTTGCGCAAAAAATTTATTGTAAGAATAGAATAGAATAATATCATTTAAGTAAGAAGATTTGCAAGTAATACACGTGTATTTTTAATATGTCCGCAAAATTACTTAGTGGTGATAAGGAAATTTACTTGGTGGGTAAGGTTTGCCATCAATTAATGGGAACAAAACTACCATCAAACAAACAAATGTTCGCTGTACTGTTTTTCAACACTCGTGAAGTAAAAAAAACAGTAGCTGAAAGTGCAAGTTTGGTTATACGCGAGTGCTTGATTTATTGGGAAAAAGCAAGAATACCAACAAGAGCGTTAACAAATTGTGTTAAAAAAATGATGGATTATTATAATATTTGGAGAGAACTCCAAAAATGTTCAAAGAGGACCACAGAAGCATTTAAACAACGTGAAGATAAATTCAAAAACAATTTGGAAAATTTGTTTGATGTTGCGCATGCGGACGCCCTGTCAATGATTAAAATTGAAGAGGATAGGATCTTTTTGTTACGGCAGCGCGAAAATGGTCGTCCAGGCCATCTAGCTGGTGTGGACAATAAACTAACTCAAAGAGAGGAACGAACACGGAGAAGAATTTTAGCTGAAGAGCAAAGGCGATTGAAATCAGTTTTGGAGTCCAGTCCTTTAGATTGCAATACCGTTTCAACCGACGACTCATTTGAAAGCCAAAGTTAAAATTATAATGGCAATCTTTCGCCTGATGTTTTCAATGTTTCAGGTGCTTCTGATAATAAGATCAAACGTGGAACGATGGACTTCATTACCCCAAAGCTTGTGGTGGCATGATATAGGTGTCAGTTGAGCATTCGAGATTCTGCGTACATAATTCAAGCCACAGTGGAAGCACTTGGTCACAATATCGATGAATTCCCCATAAATAAATCAACCATCCATAGGATCAGAGCTAAGAAAAGAGAAGAACGTGCGGCAGCTATATTGAGAGATTTCCAAAATAAAGCTCCGACGTTGTTACAGTACACTGGGATGGAAAATTGTTGCCTTCCATAAATATATGCAGCGGCAAAGAAGAGCGTCTGCCTATTGTTGTTACTTATGGGGAAAACGAACAACTTATCGCAGTACCTAAGTTTGAAGATTCTACAGGTAAAGAGGCAGCAAACGCCGTTTTTTCTGCAATCATCGATTGGAATTTAAAAGATAAGGTACAAATTCTCTGCTGCGATACAACTGCATCTAATATGGGAATTATTAAAGGTGCCTGTGTTCGCCTTGAGCAAAAATTAGAGCGAAAATTGTTATTCTTCGCCTGCCGACATCATGTTTATGAGCTTGTTCTAAAAAGCGCCTTTGAAATTAAAATAAATCAACCGGCAGTTAGCCCAGACATTACATTTTTCAAAAAAATCAAAGATAATTGGACCCGAATTGATGCCACTAAAATACAAAACTTTCAAACCAAAATTCAAAAACATTTCACACAACCACAAATCAATAGCCTACTTTATTTTTACTTCGCTCAATTGAAAAAAACACATGCAAGAAATGATTACCGCGAACTAATAGAACTAGCTGTAATATTTTTAGGAGGAAATACTGACAACAAATTGAAAATCAAGCCGCCCGGTGCTATGCACCAAGCTCGTTGGATGGCAAGAGCGATTTATTCAATAAAAATGTGCTTACTGGAATCACAAATTGAAGTTACAAAAAAAGAAAAACGAGCATTGTTTAGCTTAAGCTTGTTTATTACAACAACATATGTTAAACCTTGGATCTTATGCAGCTCTGCAATAAAGGCTCCTTTTCAGGATTTTAGCTTCATGAAGGCTTTAAAAGAGTACGAATCCATTGATAAGGCAATAGCCAAAGCGACCTTAGAAAAGTTTGAGAAACACCTTTGGTACTTGACACCAGAAATTGCCGTTTTTTCCTTGTTTGATGATGAAGTTGACATTGATACAAAAATAAAGATGGTAACCAACTTGGAAAAAGAAGATTCACCTTGTTCCACAAAGAGATATATTATTAGAAAGGAAGAAGAAAGCAATTCGTGTCTAGGTAAGTGTTAATTAGCATTGTTTCAAATATATTGATTTTAATATTATGCATATTTTTCCAGATAAAGGAATACACGACTTCATTACCAAAAATAGTAGAGATACCTTTACAGTGCTTAAAATCGGACAGAATTTTTTGCATAATCCCCCCACTTCATGGAATGACGACGAGGAATATTTAAAAGCAAAAAAAGTTGTTTCACATCTAAAGCCGGTCAATGATGTGGCTGAAAGAGCTGTCAAGCTCACTCAAGACTTTCATGGCCTTATAACTGCCAAGGAAGAGCAAAAACAATTTTTACTAAGGTGCGTCCAGAACCACAGAAAAATGTATCCTGACTGCAAAAAGGAAACTTTAAAAAGAAAATTTCCCTCTTAAATAAAAGATTTTTATTATATTTTTATTTCCCTAAATCTTTTAATTAATATGAATTGAAGAACTTATTAAAGGATAATTGACTCCACATATTATATTCGTGAAATAAACACATTTTTAATTTCTTTATAAGTTTAAATAAGAAGATGCTTGATGATACTTATTAGCTAAAATAACAAATTTTCCCATATATGACCGAAAAGGTAACTTTGACCCTCCAGCGGCAAGGGTTAACATGGTGCGAATGGGTTAAAATTTTGGATTCGAGTATATGAGACTATTTAGAATAAATGGAGAGGGTATGCGATATGTTTGGAAAATAAGGGACAGGCTAATGTACATACATACATAAATGTCTGCAGCAATGTGTACAGCTATATAATACATACATTAATACTTATATACCTGTAAATACAGGGTACATAATAACACAACTCATAACTCCTCCACGGATTAGATAAGAATTCTCCTGAATTATATTTATTAACTTGAAACTTTTATTAATATATTCTGCAGAAATTAAATTAATTAGTTATGTACACATTGATGTATTTCTACAATTTATACAAATTTGAAAATAACTAAATTTATTATTCATTTAGCATTAATAAAAAAAAATTTGTTTGCAAGTATTTACTATACGATTAGATGAATATTTAAACGGTCGTTTAATGTTAGATACATGAATTTTACTTAATGGCAGTATTCTATAATAAGGTTGGTCCTTATGCCTAACCCTTTTATAATTTTTTACTGGACCTGTCATTCGTTTTTCTACATAAGTTTCCCTGCTCATATTTCTTTTATTTATTAAATTTCTTTTAATTTCACTTGTTCTTTCATACATAATAGCTGCATCTACCACACCTTTAGCTTCTTTAGGGGTACATTTTACCAGTTGTATGATATCGGTTATTTTAATTATTTATAGCAACCTGCATCTTCATATTTATAGTAAGATACCTGTTATTATCCTCGATACCTGTTATTATTTCAATAAGAGTTAAGTGTAGTCTTTCTATGTCAGCATTACCAGTAAGTGAGTTGGGTTTAGTCAAATGGATAAATGTCCATTTTCTTGTTTTAAACACTCAAGCAACTGTTCTGCCCTGAACTCGTTATCCATTATGATTTGTTTCGGTTTGCCAAATTTATCAAAGTGTTCTAAAATTAATGTTTTCTTCGTTTGCCAATTTCTATCTCCTATATCATAAGCTGCAGCAAACTTTGTCAATTTGTCTATTGTTGTTACGAATGCATGTTTTTTGATGTGGAATATATCTATATAAATAACTTGGTTTTTTTCAGCTGGCGTTTCTGTGATACAAAACTTCTGCTTTACAGGGTACCTGTCATATTTTATTTCCTGACATTTCTGACAATTATATAATATTAGATGTATGTGTTCTCTTAATTTTGGAAAGTATATTTTATTTTTCAGATTCTAAAACACTCGTTAATACCACTGTGAAGGGATTCTTCGATATGGTATAATGATATTTGTTTATGTAATTCGTCTTCGTTCAGTATCTCTTTTGCACGTAGCGTACATTTGACAAACTTGATTGTGCTGTTGGAAAAAGTGTAAATCAAGAGAAGTTGGATTTTATGGTCGTTTCTGTCCGATACGTTTGCAAAAATGCCAGTTATTCCTGGTTTGATGTCACACTTTAACAAGTCTTTTATATTATTTTCATTTTCTAAAGGATTAATTTCAATGATTTTTCCATTATGAATTATTTGAATTTCTTGTTAAATATTGTATGTCAAAATAAGCTGCAGTTTATATTTGTTTACAATTCCTTCTTTTATTCGTATCCATTGTATTGATTCTTCCTCTTCAGTACTTGATATTTGCATATTATACTCGGTTTCATTATTCGTTCGATTTTCTTTCGCATTAGTCAACCTGCTAAGATAATCAGCTACCTTATTATCGTGGCCCTATAAATATTCTATCTCGAAATTGAACTCCTGAAGTTTTAACAGCCACCTTTGATGTCTTTGTGAGAATTCCTTAGCCTTGTGTTTGTCATTTATGTATTTGATCGGCATATGGTCTGTCCTAATTTTTAATTTATTTCCATGTAAATAAGGCCTAAAATAATTCACTGAATAAGCAATTGCCAAGAACTCTTTGTCGGTGGTGCTGTAACTCTCTAAGTGTTTGTTTTAAGTCCGCGATACATAACATATTGGGTGACCCTGTTGCGATAACACTGCGCCAATAGCATAATCGCTGGCATCAGTTGTTACAACAAACTGCTTGTCAAACTCTGGATACTTCAATATTGGATGGGTTGTTATAAGATTTTTCAGTTTTTCAAATGCCGTTATATATTGAGGATCACTGCTATTAATTTTATTATTTTTCTGAAGATATTTGATCATTGGATATGCTACATTAGCAAAGTTTCGAATAAATTTTCTATAGAAACCTGTCATTCCTAAAAAGCCTCTTAATTGTTTTTCTGTTTTGGGTAGCGGAATTTTCTGAATTGTTCTTACCTTTTCCGGATTAGGCTTCATTCCTTCTTTTGTGAGAATATGCCCCAGAAATGCTGTACTTTTTTTCATTTATCGGACTGAATTTTAAGATAGTGCTGTTGTAATTTATAAAATATTTTGCTTAACGATATTTCATGTTCCTCCAAGGTGGTAGAAAAAATAAGTATATCGTCAAGATATACGACGCAAATCTTATTAATATATTCCCTCAAGATATCGTTCATAAGCCTCTGAAAAGTTGCCGGCGCGTTTTTTAAGCCAAACGGCATTCGAACGTATTCATAGAGGCCTGCTGGGGTGACAAAAGCAGTTTTTTCTATGTCCTTTTGGGCTAACAAAATTTGATGATACACCTTTGCCAAATCGATGGTGGTGAAATACTGCGCTTTTCTAAAATACTGTCTATATTTGGCAAGGGGTATTTATCATCGATTGTAACTTGATTGAGACGCCTATAGTCAACAACAATTCTATACTTTTGGACTCCTGAGCTATCTAATTTTTTTGGGACAACTATTATAAGAGAGCTATAGCGGCTTTTACTTTTTCTAATGATGCCTCGAGCTTCCATTTCTTCCATTTGCCTCCTGACCTCTGCTTCGTGCTTCGGTGGATAGCGATATAATTTTGAATTTATTGGCATGTCTGTTGTTGTATATATTTTATGTGTAATTGTTGTTGTACTCGTCAGTATGTCGTTTTCTTTGTAAAGTAATTTGTTATATTTCTTCAATAACCTTTCAATAACTTCTTTCTCTTTTTCATTTAAATCATCTAGTAGTTCCTTTTGTATTTTTCATTCTTCTAAAACATTAACTTCAGAAGCTTTTGATATAAAATATAAAATATGAAGATCATATGGCTTATCCATTGATATCGCAAGCCATTTCATTCTACAATTGCAGGGGTATTGAAATTCGCTTGGACATTTAGTAGACACTGTTTTTTTAAATTTTTGCACTGTACCCTCTATTGTATTTATTGGTGTTGTGGTCTCTGTTAATATTTTGTATTTATTCTCACCTATTCTGTTAGTATTTAGCAAACTTACACTGGACCCTGTATCTAATAACGCCAGACATTCTTGGTTTTCGATTGTTAGTTTAATTAATATTTTATTTCGGTCCGAGGCTAGTTGATAAAAAAAATGTCTTTAGTTGTATTTCTTTCATTTTGGGTTTCACTGATAACATCTACCTCCATCGGCTCACTTTGTCTATATTGTTGCCTACTATGTGGCTCGCTGCTTTGTCTCGATGGTTAATTGTTGCTATTTGTTATATCGTGACGATTACGGTTATAATTGTTATTGTGGTATGGTCGAGTATTATGTGAATGTTGTTGTGAACTATTACTATGGTGTCTAGTTTCTCGATCGTATTTGTTCATGTTTTGTCGTAACGGTTTTGGTTTTTAATTTTCATAGTGCCTATTATGAGCTGAGTGTTAATTTTGATAATATTTTGAATGACATTCAGCATTTTTTATTGCATGTTTTAAGAGTAGACTACTTTTTAAATAACCCTCGTCTTGACCTACAAAAGAAATCACAATTTCTCTAACTTCTTGAATTCTTAGTTTTTTCATGATTGCGAATGCAAGAGTACCTGAAACTAATTCTTTTTTTCTTTGTACAAGCATGCCACTAAATATATTAGTTACAGTTTCTGGATCATCTTCAAACAATGCAAATTCACTTATATCCTCTAATATTTTTGTAATTTCATAGTCTAGATCTTTTTTGTTTCTTACTCTAAGATTATTGATTAAACTCGTAATTTCCATTTGATCTTTTGACGCTCGATAATGCTGCTTTAGCCGCTGCTTGCACTCGTTCCATGTTGAAGGGGAGCTCACGTTTAATATGTGTCTTGCCTTACCCTGAATCTTCAAGTTGAAAATGATTTTAAAAACGTCATCACCATGTGAAGGAAAATCTGCAAGGGCTCTGGTAACAGCTTCAATAAACGACGACAAAGTACCTGGTTCTCCTCGAAACTCCGGTAAATATCGAATTTCCTTTTCAATGGGTTGATGTTTGGTTACTGCCAGCTGTGTCAAAGCTACTAAGCATTGCTCGATGGTATTTTGGTTACCCTCCGTCATTGTGCGGTTTTTTTCAAAAATTTGTTGGCGTTTTTCTCGACTTGTCATAAAATAATGCCAGTGTTGTTTCTGCGTTAATTACTTAATTTTATTTTAATTAACTTCGTTGCTCACTTCTGGTGAAAAAACGATTTTTTTCAGTTTCATGAGTTATTAAGCGGCAGTGTTTTTTTTTCGCAATATAAAGTTATTTTAGAGCTTTTCGTATCACTGAATTCCTTTTAAACAATTAAGGACTCCTACCGACTGCGCCACTTAAATTGTTTCCAATCTTTCAAGAAAATATATAACTAATTCTCTTTACAGCTATAACTTTATTTAACGAACCCCACTTAAAAACTAAAGTTTGTCATTTCATCTTCAATATCATAAACTATCATAGTACATCAATAATAAAAGGAAAATCATAAAACATGTAACTGAAATCGGTCAACCAAAAGTGGCGTGATTTCGCTGTCTTTATGTACATACATACATATATGTCTCCAGCAATGTGTACAGCTATATAATACATACATTAATACTTATATACCCGTAAATACAGGGTACATAAGAACACAACTCATAACTCGCACGCAGTGTTGTTATTCGCGCTCTCTAAATAAAGTTATATTTATCTATATTGTAAAACATTAAAAAAAAATATTCCAAGTGTTTTTTATTTGAACCAAAGAAAAGCTAAAGATTATTCGCCAAGTCGCGAATAACTATCATTATCATTATCATTATTATTATCATTATCATTATCCTTATCATTATCATTATCATTATCATTATCATTATCATTATCATTATCATTATCATTATCATTATTATTATCATTATAATTATCATTATCATTATCATTATCATTTTCATTTTCATTATCATTATCATTATTATTATTATTAACATTATCATTATCATTATCATTATCATTATCATTATCATTATCATTATCATTATCATTATCATTATCATTATCATTATCATTATCATTATCATTATCATTATCATTATCATTATCATTATCATTATCATTATCATTATCATTATCATTATCATTATCATTATCATTATCATTATCATTATCATTATCATTATCATTATCATTATCATTATCATTATCATTATCATTATCATTATCATTATCATTATCATTATCATTATCATTATCATTATCGTTATCATTATCATTATCATTATCATTATCATTATCATTATCATTATCATTATCATTATCATTATCATTATCATTATTACTATCCTTATCATTATAATTATCGTTATAATTATCGTTATAATTATCATTATCATTATCATTCTGATTGTCATTATCATTATCATTATAATTATCATTATCATTGTCATTATCATTATCATTATCATTATAATTATCATTATAATTATCATTATCATTATCATTATCATTATCATTATCATTATCATTATCATTATCATTATCATTATCATTATCATTATCATTATCATGATCATTATCATTATCATTATCATAATCATTATCATTATCATTATCATTATCATTATCATTATCATTATCATTATCATTATCATTATCATTATCATTATCATTATCATTATCATTATCATTATCATTATCATTATCATTATCATTATCATTATCATTATCATTATCATTATCATTATCATTATCATTATCATTATTATTATCCTTATCATTATCATTATCATTATCATTATCATTATCACTATCAATACCATTATCATTATCATTATCATTATCATTATCATTATCATTATCATTATCATTGTCATTATCATTATCATTATCATTATCATTATCATTATCATTATCATTATCATTATCATTATCATTATCATTATCATTATCATTATCATTATCATTATCATTATCATTATCATTATTACTATCATTATCATTATAATTATCGTTATAATTATCGTTATAATTATCATTATCATTATCATTCTGATTGTCATTATCATTATCATTATAATTATCATTGTCATTATCATTATCATTATCATTATCATTATCATTATCATTATCATTATCATTATCATTATCATTATCATTATCATTATCATTATCATTATCATTATCATTATCATTATCATTATCATTATCATTATCATTATCATTATCATTATCATTATCATTATCATTATCATTATCATTATCATTATCATTATCATTATCATTATCATTATCGTAATCATTATCATTATCATTATCATTATCATTATCATTATCGTAATCATTATCATTATCATTATCATTATCATTATCATTATCATTATCATTATCATTATCATTATCATTATCATTATCATTATCATTATCATTATCATTATCATTATCATTATCATTCGCATTATCATTATCATTATCATTCGCATTATCATTATCATTATCATTCGCATTATCAT